>JAOTAX010000007.1:10015023-10060353 GCA_025629825.1 Erythroxylum guanchezii
TGCAGTATGAATTTCAAGATTTCCATAATATTTCTTTACATTGGTTAGGATTTGAGCATTATTTGTCATATGATTGGGCCCCGGAATCACAAAACCAAGTGGATGAAGTAGATAAGGGTTTATCAGAGAGTCCTAGGCTGGACATTGCAGAGAGAATCATTTGTACCATCTCAGGTGTTATAGTTTGAGCAGGAGCAGGAACAGGAACATTTTGTGTTGACGAGGCTGTATCCACTAAACCACCAGTATTAGAAGATCTAACCGAGGCAGTAAATGTTGTTTCAGATTTCCTGGGAGGTCGGATTGGGCATTCCTTGATAATATGGCCATCTTGTTTGCAATAGTTGCAGAATTTTTTGGGTCAATTCGAGGCATAATGACCAAATCCTTTGCAGTAGAAACATTGAACAGCCCTTAGATCCTTACCTCTTGGCTTCCCTTGGGCTGCATAAGTCATTGTAATTGATGTGGATCTTTGTTGTTCCATGGCTGCTTGAGTGACAATTCGTTGCTCCTCTCGTAGTAGATCATTAAGGCATACATCCAAGGAGGGAACCGGATCTCGGTTCATAAGATTGGACCTGGTACCCTGAAATTCAGATCTCAATTTCATGAGAAATTGATCTTTTTTAGCAGTTTCATGAATAGATTGGATAGCAGTGAGACCTTCGGCAGGTAAGGTAGCATAGATTATATCAGTATATTCAGCCCAAAGATGCATAAAGCTAGAGTAAAAATCAGAAATAGAGAGATTATCCTGATGAATCATGGATAATTCTTGTTCAAGTTGGAATCGACGAGCCGCGTTTTGCTGGCTGTAGATTTTTTTGAGGTAATTCTATCAATGCAAAGGATTTTGTGCGATAAAACTTGTGTGTTATTAGAAAAGAGTTTATCTACATATATACACAAGGGGTCCTACCTAAATAAGGAATATACAAAGGAGGAGATTTGACAGCTCCTTTAATTTAGGTTTGACTATCTAAAAAGGAAAGCATATAAAATACATTAATTACATTAACAACTAAGGCAACTAAATTTGCAAGCTGACAGATGATTGATTAACAGAATCTTCTAACAAATTCCACATTTCAGCTGCTGTTTTGGAGGGTCGAAGATTCAAAACAATGTTGGGTTTTACAGATCCCAGAATCCATGCCATAATTTGTGCATCCCTGACCTCCCACATAGCATATTCATCCGTACCTTGCTTGGGAGTAGGTGTGCTGCCATCAACATGACCCCATAGGTCTCTTCCTTTGACATATATCTTGAAGTCGAATGCCCAAGCTGAGTAGTTTTTACCATTAAAACGAATCAGGGACTCCCTATCTGAAGACATGAGGCTGCTAAAGAACTAGGACCTAGGAACTGGAAAAAAATTGGACTAGGAACGAGAAACCAGAAGGTGGAAAAAAAACTGGACAATGACTATGTAGAAATAAAGGGCTCTGATACCATGTCAATGCAGAGGATTTTGTGTGTGATAACACTTGTCTATTATTAGAGAAGAGTTTATCTACATATATACACAAGGAATCCTACCTAAATAAGGAATATACAAAGGAGGAGATTTGTCAGCTCCTTTAATTTAGGTTTGACTATCTAAAAAGGAAAGCATATAAAATACATTAATTACATTAACAAATTAGTTATACATTAACAAATAAGGTAACTAAATTTGCAAGTTGGCAGATGCTTGATTAACTGAATCTTCTGACAGGCTAATCTCTGACTCTATGCAATGTGCTCTATTGGTACTTTTTTATCCTATTTTCTTGCTTTTTTACTGGGTGATGAGTTCTGCTAAATGTAGGGTGTTCAATAATCATGTCCCCCAGTTGTTGAGAGGAGAAAGCAAGCCTCAGTCACTATGTACTTTGGTACAAAATTTGGTATGATAGACTACTACCATGATTCATTTTCAGTTGTGAGCATATGTTACCTTTAGATGTACACTTTTCCATAGTGTGGGTGCTGTTTTCCTTCTATCTATATCTCATTGTTATCTAGGATATTGTTCCCTTGTTGTTTTGTAGTGCACTTATGAAAATGGCTAACCATTGAAATTATGTGCCTCATAGAACACAATTTGGCAATAAAATAATGTTAATTTGGTGTCTGGATTTTTGGAAGCTTCTATTATGAATATTGGACATATTGGATTCAATTTAGGTTCATATATAACCTGAAACATTCCAGGAATGCTGATGTTTGTTTGTGGTAGGAGTCATGCATATGTATAGTCCATCTCCTGAAGAAGTTTTGTTTTGAAATGGATAATTATAATGTAAAAGAAAAATTAATATCTATCAAGGTGAGTAAAATTTTTGGATACACTTTCCAATCAAGTACTTATAGTTTTGGTAACATTTCATGTAGTTTCACAATCCTGATGAGTTTGAATTTGTTAGATAGGTAGAACTACATGAAGTAACTACAATTTTTTAACACTTAATTGATATTGCTTGAGACTAATGATGTATTTTAAATTAGGGAGTTGTTTTGGATGAAGCAAAATCACTTTCATTTCCTCTTCCGCTTCTGGCTGTTGCTCATCAACAACTTATTCTTGGTAAATATTTCATCCGTTGTGTTGATAATTTGTGAAAATAAAATACCAGGTTCTTGCTCGGTGAATCTTTTCCTTTTACAGGTTCTTCATATGGTCTTGTAGATGATACTGAAGTCCCATTGATTAAGGTTGTTGTTGTTTTTGGACAAAATTGATTTCCCTTTTTTTCTTAATTTTTTTTGTTTTTGTTTATAAGGTTACTGAAATTTCTTTCTAGGTTTTGGAAAGAGTAATAGGGATGAATATTCAGGAAGTGGTCAGTGCAGAACCTTACAACCCTGAGCAACTAGCATGCCAAATTACAACCAAATCTGCCACCGTTAAGCGAATTGGTTTTATAGGCCTTGGAGCAATGGGATTTGGAATGGCCACTCACCTATTAAATTCAAACTACTCTGTTATTGGCTATGATGTAATTTCTCACTTGTCTTTGATTCTTTTTTATGCTTGCATCAATATAAATTCTGAGTGCAGGAAAGGGGTTTTATAGTTTTTCATTGTGTGCTTGTATCCTTTGCTTCATTTTTCCAAATGTTCATCTTTTATTCGTAACACCAGAAATTTGAATATGAAAGAATCATGCTTTTTTTTTTTTGTATTATATCTGGCAGCTGGTAAGTTGAAGCAAAAGGACCATGAAATTTTTTCTTGTTTGGCCAAATAGATGTAGGCTTTTGAAACTGAAGTTGATTTACTTAAACTTTGCTAGCACTATCTTTTATAATAATTCAAACTGGACTTTTAAGTGTTTTTATAAACTTGTTGTTTTGCTATAAATGAGAAATGATGTTATGCTACTTGAAAGTAAGGCTTGAGAAACTTGAATTTAACTTACCTTTTTATTGATCATAAGGTTCAATCATTAAATTGTATTTGGTACTTAATTTGTCCTTTGTTTGCTAGATATGTTGTCCTTTGTTTGTTGGATATGTTATTATTATAACTAAGTGTTCTTTGGAGAGGACAAGGTGAGGTTTGTCATAAGTATTTATCAGAGATAGATATGCTCATGCTAACTTTTGGTAAATATGAAAGAAGTTGCACTATTTGATGCCAGGTGTATAAACCGACATTAACTAAATTCGCTAATATTGGTGGCTTGGTTTGCAACTCTCCAGAGGAAGCATCAAAAGGTAACATAGTATGTGTTTTATTAGTCTTTAGTATGAGTTGATCGAAAAATCATATTATAATCATATGATTTGTCCAATTACTATATCTTTTCTTTGTAAATGTTTCTCAATTTGTAGCTAGTTTATAACTTTTAGCCATATATATGAATTTGACTATTTTTATATAAGAATATTATAAAGTGATGTTAATGGTGTACATAAGGTGTTGCATAAGTTTGTTGAGTCTGGAATGTTCCCATCTCCGATGATAAAGCTCAGCTTCCCACGTCCTCCAATGGCGAGTTTCATAGCTTGAGCCTAGTCCCGATAGTTTGTTCCATTCAGTTTGTCAGAAACAATGATAACTGAAACTCCTTCAAGACTAGAGGTCATTGATGACTGATCTCCAGTCTGGTTTGGGTTTGGGTTTGCCGTGGAGGATCCCTCAAGATTGGAAGTCATTTCTTGACTTGCCGGGGCTGTCTCCTTGATTTCACTCTCTCTTTCACGTGGCTCTGATACCATGTGAATCAGAGCTAATTTGCTCTATATTACTTTCTTAGAGATTGTAGTACATATATACACGAATAGGATTTACAGAATAAGCTAGAAGATCTGTACAGATTTAGAATATAATCCTAGGATAATGTATATCTATAAGATACTGTTATCTAATCTAAAAGATCTGATTATGATCAGATCATAATATTATGAGATAACACATATCTTGACCACATTAGTCATCTGTCATATGGTCTGATGCTCTAGAATCAACTATCCATTTCTTCCTACCACATGAAAATAAAAAAGCTTTTATGATATTACCTCTCATAGTAGCATTAGCAACTGTGCTTGTCTTCTGTTGGTTGCTGTCATTTTGGAGATTCTTTAGTATTTCCAATAGTTTCCCTAGTGAAATATTCAGTTCACCACCTTGTTGTTTCTGACTATCTTCAGATTTTTTTTGTTCCCCCTTCACTAGATACTTGGAAGCCTCGTTTTTTTTGTTTCCCTTTTTTGGTTTCCAGTTTGGAGGCTTTCCATGGATGTCCCAACATGTGTCTTTGGTGTGACCACTTTGTTTACAATTATCACACCACTTCTTATGACCCTTCTTACTGGGTTCACCATGAGACATCAGCGCAGATGCTTCGTTAGTAGGTACTGGATACACATTTTGTTCTTCTTTTGGCTCCTCTTTTAGCATGATTTTCCTCCTTGCTGCTTCCCTCTAACTTCAGAAAAAACTTTTTTAGCTATTGGCAGAGGAACTCTACTTAGGATTCTTCCATAGACATCATCCAACATTTTGTTGAGACTATCCAAAAATTCAAAGACTTGTTCTTTTTCAATTTTCTAGTTGTACATCACAGCATCTTCCTTGCAGCTCCATTCTTCATCCGACAGAAGGTCAAGTTCCTGCCACAATGCTACCATTTTGACCCAATATTCTGTAACTTCTCTGTCACCCTGCTTCATGCCACAATTTTGTTTTTATCTCGTAGATTCGTGATGCATCTTCTCCATCAGAGTATGATTGTCGCACCCCTTCCTAGATTTCTCGAGCTATTGGCAGAAACATAAAGTTACATTTGATCGGTGGTATCATGGCGTTGATAAGCCATGACGAGACCATCGAGTTGTCTATCTCCCACTATCGTGCAACTTGCGAGTTCGTTGGGTCTGGAACGTTTCCATCTCCGATGATAAAGCTCAGCTTCCCACGTCCTCCAATAGCGAGTTTCATAGCTTGAGCCCACTCCCGATAGTTTGTTCCATTTAATTTGTTAGAGAATTGACAACTGAAACTCCTTCAAGACCAGAGGTCAATGATGATTGACCTCTAGTTTGGTTTGGATTGCCGTGAAGGATTCCTCAAGATTGGAAGTCATTTCTTGACTTGCCAGGGTTGATTCCTCGGTTTCAGTATCTCTTTCACTTGGCTCTGATACCATGTGAATAAGATTTGATTTGCTCTATATTGTATTACTAAGCGAATGTAGTACATATATACATGAATAGGAGTACAAAATAGGCTAGATAATCTATACAGATATAGAAGACAATCCTAGGATAATGTTTATCTCTAAGATACAACTATCTAATCTATAGAATCTGATTACAATTCGATTATAGTATTATGAGATAATATGTATCTTGACCACATTTATCCTTAAGCAATTCCACTAGCTCCCAAGTTTTTTTTTTTGAGTGCATCAATCTCCTTTTTTATAACACTTATCCACTTCTCATCTCCTAGTGCCTCGGTCATAAACCTGCACCTGTAGCTGATGGTTTCTCAAGTGTATTGAAGAGGAATCTTAACTTTTCAATGTCTACTTTGTTAAACTCTTGGACTTCGTCTTGAGTTATTTCTGCATTATTCATATGTGAGCTCATGTGCTTGTTTCCCTCTACCTTTTCTTCGAGTATTGGTTGCCATTTAGTTTCCAGCATTGCTCCCTTGTATGGTGGTGCTTTTTACAGTACGTGCAATAGAGGGCGTTTTTATTGAATGACTTGGTTGGAGGAGACTACCTATTATCTTTTGCAGTTTGTGCATCATTTACCTCCTTCAAATTTGTGGATTTAGTTACCAGGGCAGATCCTTCTGTTGCTGCTGGATGTATTTCCAGTATCACACTTCTTCTCCCTTCCTTGGTTCGAATCATAGCAATGGCCTCATTCAAGGATGGGAGATCATCTCATTCCAAAATTTGGACTCTTATAGCATCAAAATCTACATTAAGACCTGCAAGGAACTTAAAGATTTGATCTTTTTCCTTAAATCGTTTTAGCATTCCACCATCTTCTGCACACTGCATTTTGATACATTGATAATGACCTAATTCCTGCCATAGACTTTGCAAGAGATTTGCATACTTAGTTATGGAGCGAGTCCCTTGTTTTGTTGCTAAAATTCGAGTTTTGATCTCATACACTCGAGCAACATCATTAACCTTAAGAGTAAGTTTGTTAAATTGCCTCCCAAATCTCCTTAGCTGTGTTGAGAAACATACAAGTGTCACTTATCTTAGAATTCATCGAGCTCCACGACCATGACATAACCATGGAATCTTGCTCATCCCATGCGTCAAATCTAATATCAGTTTTGGCTGGTCCAGTCCCCAACAAATGGCTCAACTTGCCTTTTCCCTTTAAGAATGTTCAAACAAGTTGATACCACTTCAGATAGTTCTTCCCATTTAGGTGGTAGGCTACTTGAATGTTTGGTAAGTCCCCTGTGTGGGTTACAACAGTGCTGTCTAATGGAAAGACCCCATTGGTAGCTGACATGGCTCTTTGGCTAGGTTTCATTAGCTACTTTTCCTTGCAGAAGAACATAATTTTGGCCAAAGTTTCTCCAAAAAAAGCTGATGGCTCTAATACCGTGAAAAGCGGAATAATTCTATTCTATATTTACTTGAATAGTTTACAAGAATATATATAGGAGATATCCCTAAAATATATCCTAGAAATTAGGGATATACACAATCATATAACTACTTATAGCTAACTAACATAAATTTATAGCTAACTAATAATCTTATCCCATAAAATCCTCTAATTAATTATTTCCTATGCATAAATTGATGGGAACCGGTTTCAACTTTTTTACGACGCCATCCTTTTTTGCACTTGAAGTCAACAAGTCAATAGCAACAAATAGTCCAGTTGGACAAAGAGGAATCTATTCGGTTAGTCCCTTTTGACCAAGTCTGCAAGAGATTCACTCATAGAAAAAAGGAAGATGGAAAAATAGATAAGTTTTTTAAATTTTGAATTTGAATAAATAACAATTGTTTCTATTTCTATTTTTCAGTTAAGATTTTATAGCCTTTTTTTAGGAAGTTGTTAAGGAGTTTTTTAAAGCTATCAAAAGAAGTCTATTTAAGCTTTTCAAAAATGGAAATAAAGTAAGAAGTATTTTACTTTCTTAATTCCTTTCTTTAAGAGATTAAAGAGTTCTCTCCGATGAACCTGGCTTCCTAACCTATCAACATACGTCATAAAGGAAGAAAATCCTAAAAGACACCTAGTCTGATATTATTTTGTAGGGTCCCATAACTAGAAACCGATTTAGGGCCTATAACACCGAGAGATGAAGAAAACCTTAGGGGAGCAAAAGGGGGTAGGAGAAAACCAAAGAAGAAACTAGAGGAGAACCCTGGAAGATGACAAAGACGTAGTGGGATAATAAAGAAAGTGGGAGGGAAACAAAGGGTCGACGAGAAGGATCTAGAGGGGCCTGTGGCAGAGCCACGTGTACAGACAAATCCGAACACGTGCATGGACCAAACACAGAGAATGTAGAGAACAGCACAAGGAAACAAGAGCTACAAGAAGACTCTAGAGACTCAAAACCTAAAGAAACAACTAATAGAACTAGGAAACGGAGAGGGTTAGGGCGGGAAGAGGAAGAAGATGAATTCTCTATTCTTTTGATATTAGATATATTGTTCATGCCTTAATGTTCCCATGTTGGATTGGTCTCTTAAAATATATTTTTGACTGTTTCCAAATTGTATTGGTGCTTGTGATCTATTACCAAACTTTATTTTTTTTGTCTTTTTTCAGATATTGACGTGCTTATAGTCATGGTAACAAATGAACATCAAGCTGAGAGCATTCTTTATGGTGATCTAGGAGCAGTTCCAGGTACCATATATATAACCATACTCACAGTGGTTGAAGTACTGACTTCTTTTTCTTTTGTACAGCCCTTTCCCCAGGAGCATCTATTATTCTTTCCTCCACTGTATCTCCTGCATTTGTGAGCCAACTTGACCGGCGCTTGCGAAGTATGTACCTATGCATGGTTATCTAGTTTATGGCATGTGAACTCCATTTCAAATGTTTGATTGTCTAAGGTCTTCACTATCAATTTGTAGTTGCATTTTCAAAGAAAATGTTGTTTTTTCTATTCTTGGATTTACCAGCTTAAAAAGTTTATATTCAAAATCTCCTGCCATGAAAAGAGCCTGGATAGAGAGTGTGGCAAAAGTGCTCAAGGAGCTCATCAACTTGATGTAAGCTAAATAATGGGATGGTTGTGATATAAATCAAAATACTCGAACCCAAAATTGTAGAAATCCTTTGCCACTTCAAGAAGGTTGTTGGAAGCTAAGGAAGAATATTTATCTTTTCATCATGGAGCTACATATCTTCTCTTCCTGAAGCCAAAATGTGACAACTGGACAACTTGTCGAGTTTGTTGGTGTGAAATAAAGATCTTAGATGATAGGTTTATGTGAAATCTTTTCAAGATGCAAGGAAAATAAAGTTTGGTGTTTTGAGGTTTCATTATTAACTAGAAAAGATAAAAAATAATTAGAAAACCTTGTTTTCCAAATTTTCAAACTTGTACACTGGAACTTTCCACCGCATTTTGCTCCTTAGTCTTCTTTGTTACTAAGTTCACTCCAGAAGAAATGCTATAACCCTAAATTAACCTTCAATTCATTCAATAACAGCCATAAAATGTCATTGGAACTTTTAAATAGTAACCTTCTTCAACTGCTCTATTTATAAGTACATCAAAGTGGGAGATATAGCTTCCTCATTTACTTGTCTATGATTTCACATGAACTGATTAATCACATTATAACAATTGTAATATAAGGATTTGTTGTAAAGTAAAGGTTTGCTGTTAAACTCCATTCTTAGGTAGATTATCAACAAGTTTTGCTTCAAGGAGTCTTATTTTTTCAAACAGCACCACACCTTGTAATCTACTGGAGAACAAAAAGCTTTCCTTTGATTTTGTAACTTTGACAGGCAGAAAGTACCTCAGCTTAGATATTTTTTGGCTTTTAAATCAACCTCAGTTGTTGAATCAAGAGGAAAAGAAAATTAACCAAGCACTTGCTCCATTGGTAATAGATAGTGGATGGTTCACCTCTTGAATGCATGTGATGAGTATAATGTGGTATTTCAAACAGGATGGATGCCTTTTTGGCATTGTCTGGTTTAGAATGTTTCACATATTTCTTTTATCCTTTGCTTGACACTTCTTTTCCTGATATCTTCATGATCAACCTGCAAATGTTTAGATGAAGGCAAGGGTTTGAAATTGGTGGATGCTCCTGTCTCTGGTGGTGTTAAAAGGGCTGCTAATGGAACATTAACGGTCTGAAACAATGCCTTGAATAACATAGATCATTTGTTTCAGGTTTTATTGTTTGTATTCTAACAGTGACTTCTATGCTTTGTATCAGATAATTGCATCTGGTACCATTGAAGCCCTTACTTCATGTGGTTCAGTGCTTTCTGGTAATGATAAAGCCTTCAAATGTTAATAGTTGCTAGGATGATAAAATAAATTTCCAATGATGCTTACACAATGCTCATATATTAACAGCATTAAGTGAAAAGCTCTATGTTATCAGAGGAGGATGTGGAGCTGGAAGGTACATCATTATTTCCTCTTTTGCAAGATTGTACGATGATTCACTGACTTATCCATGTTATATGAAAATATTACAAGATCTTAGTAACTAACTTGATCTTTCATTACTGCATTCAATCCTCTTGGGAATTGCAAGCTCTTATTCTGTTCTCAATTTGTTGTTTATAGTGGTGTAAAAATGGTGAATCAATTACTTGCTGGGGTGCATATAGCTTCAGCAGCAGAGGCAATGGCTTATGGAGCTCGTTTAAGTCTTAATACAAGGATGTTGTTTGATTTCATTAGAAACAGTGGAGGAACATCCTGGTTTGTTTCAGACTTGGTTTGATGTAATTTTAGCTGACAATATTATTTTAGTGATTGATCCAAGAATATATTCTCTATACTGAGGTAGTTATATTTGGTTTGGTGAATTGATTTCTCATCAATAGTCAGCCAAAATACAGTTTAAGGTGATATTGGAACATTTAAAGTTTGCAAATTGTTAGCTGCTTTAGGGACCTCATAAAGTGTAGCTACAATCTACATTTGCTTTCTTGTTCTTCATGTGCTAAACTTCACATCATATACTTTACAAAGGCTTCAATGTTTATGCTGTTTCAGTTGGAAATGTTATTGTCAAAGGAAGATCTTTGAATTAAATTCATGAAAAAAGTGCAAGAATCATGAAAATGGAATAAAAATTGTAGGAAATCTGTGCTCTTGTACGAAGTGGGATTGCATAATATGTCGCACCGAGTGTTACTGTAATAGATTCAAAAGATGTTTTATTTGATTAAACTTTGTGTTTCTGAGTTCAAGCATGTGGTTGGTGATGAAAAGAAGTATTTGTTTGGTTGGAGTCTGTAGAGTTGTGTAATTCAAGACAATGCCTCTTATCAGACAATTAAAAATTCTTGAAAGATACGTTTAATCATCTGAATGAAAATTATGGTTTGTTTATAGTCTAGTTTGAGGCATCTGTTGTTGATAATTTATCTTAGAAATAAAGTTTCTAGGACTCATTTTTCGTAAGGGTCTAATGACAATAGTTCTTATAGTTTAAAATTAATAAGCCAACTGTTGTTTCTGTTGCAGGATGTTTGAGAATCGCGTTCCACACATGCTGGACAATGATTACACCCCATATTCTGCACTTGATATTTTCGTCAAAGATCTGGTCTGATGATCCTTCACTCACATCTTGTTTTTATACTAGTGCCATTAATGATTTAAACTCCCTTAAGATTGTTTATACCATTTGTAGGGCATTGTTTCTCATGAATGTTCATTGCGTAAAGTTCCACTTTATGTTTCAACAGTCGCACACCAATTGTTCTTGGCAGGTTTAGTATTCCTATTTGGTCATGCTTTCTCCTCTTGGTCCTATACTTTTGTGGGTTCTACTTTTCTCTTCTTCATACCAACTCTAACTACTTGTTGATAGAAGAGTGTGATAAGCCCATAATTACATATCAGAGGAAGAAGAGGTCACTTGTGTCAAGCACCTAATTTTATCTTATCTACCAGCACCTGATTTTATCTTCTTACTGCAGAATTTCTTTTCAATTTATTATGTCCTTTGTTTCATGTGTTCCTATTATGTAGGGCCTTAGTGAGTAGTGATTTGTTACTGATTATTTTTAATAAATCCATATCTGTTACTCGTGGATCTCAGAGTCTGTTAACTAGTTTTTAAGGAGTCATGGGTTAATCCTATCCTATAAATAGCTATGGGCAGTATGTAGTACTTATCGAAAATCAATTCAAGTATTTCATTCTTGGAGATTCTCCCTTGGCTTTAATTCTTCTTCGAGTGAGATCCTTGCTCTTAGAAAATTATTAGATTTTTCCTATTATTGACCTTTTACTTCCGGCCCTCCATCAGAGTGTGATTGATTTTTACCCTCCATATATAAGGATAGCATTAAATAAGGCCTCTAGAGTTTGATTTTTTATAGGAAAAATCTTTAAATAATATGGATTTAACTTTTAATATTTTTGAGTGTTTATTTTTCTGAAAAATGCTACATGATAAATGGTTTTTTAATATTGAAAAGGGATATTGTGGTTCCATTTATGGACAATGTATCAGTGTGGGCTTTGTATGTATGCCCTTCTATTATTAGCTTGCGGAGCCGGTGCTAAAATACATCAATTTCATCTATATCAGGGTCTGCTGCTGGCTGGGGTCGACAAGATGATGCTGGCGTGGTCAAGGTATATTAATCATGCATTAATAGCTCAATGAAGGAGTAGGAAGGTATGATCGATGAAAAAAGTTACAGGTGCAAGTAAAATTTCTCATACTTCTACAGGTATATGAAACACTTACAGGAGTTAAAGTTGAAGGGAAGCTCACTGTTCTTAAGAAGGATGCTGCCTTGCAATCTCTTCCACCTGAGTGGCCACTGGATCCTGTAAAGGATATACACAGTTTGAATAAGAGCAATTCAAAGACCTTGATTGTTTTGGATGATGATCCAACTGGAACACAAACTGTTCATGATATTGAAGTGCTAACTGAATGGTGATCTCTTTTCTTTCTTCAAAAATTGTATTCTGCACTTCGTATTTACTGTTTTAGTTTGATTACATGAAAACCATTCCGAAAGCAAGAAGTTTTATCTTTGCATTCCTGGTTGGAAAGAAATACTTTAATTTCTATGTAAACCCCATCTATTTGATGGGGAGCCTTGATTCATATCTCTACAGGAATAGAGACTCTTCAAAGTTCATTTTGAAGCTTGAACCTTTTGTTTCTTTTACTTTGCAGGAGCATTGAGTCTCTTGTTAAGCAATTTAAGAAAAAGCCTATGTGCTTTTTCATTTTGACAAACTCCAGGTCATTAAGTTCTGGGAAGGTACAGAGCTTTCTTCACATTTATAATTCATCAATTCTTGAGGATCTTTATATCAAGATGGAGAGGAAAAATCTCATCAGATATTCACGTTGTTTGCTGGCTACAATCTATTTTCTCAAACTTATAATTAGCCATTTCTCACAGGCCGGTGCATTGATACAAGATATCTGCAGTAACCTGGCTGCTGCTGCAAAAACATTAAAGAACACTAAATACACGGTTGTCTTAAGAGGGGATTCAACCTTACGTGGTCATTTTCCTGAGGTAAAGACCGTGACCCTCAAATGGTATCATAATAGCAAGAACTCGGGGTATTTAAATATACCGTAGGAACTGCTACCAAGTGAAACCAAACCGAGTTGAACTTAACAATTCAGTGTCCTATTGTTAATATATTAGCATTCAATAATGTCCTATTGTTTTCATAGTTTTTTACACGTAAAATAACAAGGTTTTAGTTCTTGACTAAAAGTCTAGAACCAAATGGAAGATTTATTTATCAGCGAAACAATTTATTCCATCTTTGGATATCTAAGTTTTGGTCCCCTACTTTTTGCATTTTCTCAAGTCATTCCTTCTACTTCAAGCTTTTCCTATATTCTTCCTAATGTATATGAAAAGTTATTGATCAACTCCTTCCATCAACTCTTCTTGGGATTCAATGAAAATTGATTTACTTCAGTTCTTTCACTTGATGATTTTCTTGTTAAAGTCATCTTAAAATTATGTTAACCATATAGATCACTGAGAAATATTAGGGAAACATTCAATAGAAAATAACGGAGAGAGTCTTTTTCTGTGTCTCAAATTGTGTGAGGAACAATATGAAATATTATAGAGCACTGATATCGAAAAATCTGGTAAGGAGGGTTATAACGATGATTTCCCTGATCACCAATCATTGTTATAATTTGAAAAAAGGTAGTTGGGGCAACTTTTTAGTTACATTATAATTGAAGCATGCTTTAATAGGAAGCAGATGCAGCAACCTCGGTACTTGGAGAGATGGATGCATGGATCATATGCCCCTTTTTCCTTCAAGGAGGTCGTTACACCATTGAAGATATACATTATGTTGCAGATTCTGATACGTAAGTTTTTCTTCATGCTCATATCCTGAAATTTAATAGAATGTGATCATCACCTAACACTAAACACATGTTGTTTTCAGATTGGTCCCTGCAGGTGAAACAGAATTTGCTAAGGATGCTGCTTTCGGTTATAAATCATCAAACCTTCGTGAGGTTTATCTCTTTCTTATTGTCATTAATGGTGCAAAGTAAGTTGAGTTTGATAATGATATCACATTGCTGCGTTTATTCAGTGGGTAGAGGAGAAAACAAGTGGTAGGATTCCAGCAACAAGTGTTTCATCTGTCTCTATTGAACTTTTGAGGAAAGGGGGACCAGCTGCTGTTTGTGAGCTTCTATGTAGCTTACCGAAGGTACAATCATTCAGTAGTTTCGTTGTATACTCATTATTTCATTGTTCTTTGATGATCAATTCTTTATGTACACTTGTATGCTTACTAACCTGAACCAAATTAGGTTTCAGTCCACCGATGGTCAATTCTTTAGGTCACCAGGACTTGAATGTGTAGAAATTTATTTTGTTAATGATGCTCTCATTTTCTTTGGCTGAAACAGGGCTCAACATGTATAGTTAATGCAGCAAGTGAAAGAGACATGGCTGTATTTTCAGTTGGAATGATACAGGCAATGTGTCTTGCTACTCTTGAACACTTTTTTTTTTCTGTTAATCTTGTGTACTTATGAGTTTATGAAGGATTTTTGGACTGATTTTCCTTTTTATATAGGCTGAATTAAGGGGTAAATCTTTCTTGTGTCGTACTGCTGCCAGTTTTGTTTCTGCTCGAATTGGAATTATCCCAAAAGCTCCAATACTGCCAATGGATTTAGGAATAAATAACGAGAGAAAGGGTGGGCTCATTGTTGTGGGATCATATGTTCCAAAGACAACAAAGCAGGTTGCAATGCTGGATTTTAGTTTCTTTTCTTGATTTTAGGCTGGTGTTTGTTTATGTTCTCATTATGATCCCAATTGGTTATTTGTGATAACTCTCAGGTTGAAGAACTCAAATTGGATTATGGCAAACTGTTACGCAGCATTGAGGTGATTGAGATTGAAGTTTCTTTTGCTTTCTTTATATAATGAGCTGCGCTAGATATATAATTTGTCCTTTGCACACATGACCAGTAAAGCTACAATTAAAGACATGTTACCCGCTTAAGATATCAAAATTGTCCTTCATTTTATGAATAGGTTTCTGTTGAAAAGTTGGCCATGAAGTCCTTAGAAGAGAGAAATGAAGAAATTAATAGAGCAACTGAAATGGCAGACTTTTACCTCTCTTCCTGTAAAGACACCTTGATAATGACCAGCCGCATGCTCATCACTGGAAAATGTCAGTCATCTTTTCTTTCTATTATCATTTATTTCTTAATTTGTGCATATTACCGGAGCCTTGTTTAGTATTGTTGGATAATTATTTTAGATAAGTTTAGTTAGCTTAGGAGATTATCTTCTAGGAGATAAGTTTATCTTCTAGTAGATATGATAAGATATACTATAGATTGGATAAGTTAGTATATACGAAAAATCTAGTAGTTTAGTAGTATTAGAATAGTTATACTTTGTGTATAAATTACATATAATCAGAGAAATAAAATGGTTTTTTTCTTCTTATATTTTCTATACCCTCTTCTTTCATGGTATCAGAGCAACAGATTCTGGTAGCCTAATTTTTTTTTTCCAGCCATGGCTGGAGTTCAACCAACCTTTGGTTCCTTTGATGAGTTCCAAACCTCATCCCAAACACCTAGTTACGTAATACCTTCGGCCCAAACTCCATCTCCTCCTATTGATAATCTTTCGTTGCAAATCACGCAACATAGATTAGATGGAACGAATTTCTGAGAATAGTCCCAATTAGTCATCTTCGTAATCAAAGGAAGTGGCAAGGCTGGATATCTAATAGGGGCAATTCCTTAACCACACAAAACAACAGTCACTTACGGTGCTTGGGAAGCTGAGAATTCTATTGTCATAGCTTGGCTTATAAATTCAATGGAGCCAAAAATAGGAAGAACCTACCTATTCTGCAAAACTGTAAGAGAAATCTGGGAGGTTGTGCAAGAAATATATTCTGATTTGGAAAACACTTCTCAATGCTTTGAAATTAGATAAAAAATCAAAAATACTTACCAAGGTAATATGTCTGCTCCCGAATATTATAACTTACTCACTGAATTATGGTAGGAGATGGATCTATTTTGTGCAGTAAGTTGGGAGGGTCATGTTGATGTCGAGAAGTATGAAAAATTATTGGAGAAGGAGAGAGTTTTTGATTTCTTGCAGGGACTTAATGTTGGACTTGATGAAGTGCGAGGAAGGTTACTCGGTTTAAAACCATTGCCATCAATTCGAGAAACGTTTGCTGAGGTTCGTAAGGAAGAGAGTAGGAAAAAGTTCATGCTTACCTCACACACTTCTGAACAAACCTCTCAAGGCTCAGCTTTAATGGCAAACTCTCGAAAGGAGTCTAACCAAACACGAGAGCAAGAAATCAAGAACAAGCAGTGGTGTGACCATTGTGATAAGCCCTACGACACCCGTGAGACCTGTTGGAAATTACATAGACCAGATTGGAAACCTAAAAGCCAAAGAGTTCAACAAAAACGTGGAGCAACACATATAGTAGAATCCGATATCAGCAAATCCACAGGGCTAAACCTGTCCCCCCAACAGATTGAACTACTTCAGCAACTCTTGAATCAGACAAAAATCACAATTGAGAAAGACTCACATGACCAACAAACCTCTACTGTAACACTAGTGCATAAAGGTAAACTATGTCAATCATTATTATCAAAGTCCCTAAGTCATGATCCCTGGATTGTGGACACAAGTGCATCAGACCACATGACTGGGTCTTTGAATGTCTTTGAAAAATATGAGCCATGTAACTAGAAAGTTAAATGTCTGGGTTGCGGATGGAAAAAGGGTCATCAGCTATTGGTCAAGGGAGAGTTTGTTTGCCAAAACTGACATTAAATATTGTCTCTATGTGCCTAAGTTAACTTATAATCTACTATCTGTCAGTCAATTAACCAAGGACATGGACTATATTGCGATGTTCTTTCCATCTCATTGTGAATTTTAGGACCGGTGTTCGGGGAATATGATTGGCAGTGTTGAGGAGAAAGATGGACTTTACTACTTCTTTCGAAAGAGTACTCCTGCTGAATCCAAATCACCACATAGGATTTCCCTTTCAGATATGTCAAATTTTGATGTTATGTTATGGCATCAACGCCTTGGTCAGCCCAATTTCCCATATTTGAAAATCTTATATGCAAACCTTTTCATCAATAAAGATTAGATTCTTTATATTGTGAGCAATGTGTCCTTGCAAAACAAAGCAAAAGTACTTATCCCATACACTCATACATACCCTCAAAACTTTTCCAATTAATTCATAGTGATATCGGGGGTCGCGCTAGAGTTACAAGTCTAACCGGTACTCGTTGGTTTATCAGTTTCATTGATGATCATACAAGGGTATGTTGGGTATATCTAATGAAAGACAAATTTGAAGCCTATCATATCTTTAAATAGTTCCACAAACTCATCCAAAATGTATTCCAAACTTCTATTCAAGTAGTACATACAGACAATGGGAGAGTATTTTTCAACTGATTTTATTCAATATCTCAGTGAAAATGAGATCATTCATCAGAGCTCTTGTGCTTATACCCCATAACAAAATGGGATAGCGGAGAGAAAAGATTGTCATCTTTTAGAGGTAGCCCGATCTATGATGTTTACCAACTTTGTTCCAAATTCCTATCAGGGAGAAGCCATTCTAACTGCCTCATACTTGATAAATCGTCTCTTCAATTTCGAACCCCATTAGGTGTTCTTCTAGAATAGTTTTCTCACATTAAGCTCCTTAATTCTCTTCCTCCTAAAGTCTTTGGGTGTACTATTTTCGTACACAACAATCATCCCAATAGAAGCAAACTTGACCCATGAGCTATTAAATGTGTGTTTGTTGGGTATTCTCCCACTCAAAAGGGTTATAAGTGTTTCTCACCTTCTACAAACAAATTCTTTGTTTCATATGGAATCTTTTTTTTTTCAAAAAAGAACCATACTTCACCAATACCTCTCTTCAAAGGGAGATATCCCACGAAGAGATTTATTGGGATCCACGCATATCACTTCCTATCTCACAAACCTTCCCACAAAACCCGCAAACACTGCCAACTCCTACCATTGAACCTGAAACTGTCCAGTCCAATTCAGTGGGAGAACCAATTCTAGAAAAACCAACCTTAGTGTATTCTCGAAGGCCTAAAGCTCCTCAATAAGGCCAATCATTGGACTAGGAACCGACTACTAGAGAGACTATGGTAAGTGACTTAGATGTGCCAATTGCACTACGAAAGGGGGTAAGATCATGTACTAAATATCCTATTTCAGATTATTTGACTTACTCAAAGTTATCTTCAAAGTTTAAAGCTTTCACTACTAAGCTTGATAATGTAAGAATTCCAAGAAATGTACATGATGCATTCCAAGAACCTTAGTGGAAGGGAAGCTGTACTTGAAGAAATGAAAGCTTTACTTGATAATGAAACATGAGAGATTGTGGATCTACCTAAAGGAAAAAAGGTGGTTGGTAGTAAGTGGGTGTTCACTGTGAAGTATAGGACAGATGGAGAGATTGAAAGGTATAAGGCTAGATTAGTGGCTCAAGGCTTTACACAAACCTATGGAGTAGATTATGAGGAGACATTTGCTCCAGTTGAGAAGTTGAACACAATTAAAGTCCTTCTATCATTGGCTGCAAATTTAGATTAGGAACTCCATCAGCTTGACATTAAAAATGCCTTCCTAAATGGTACATTAAATGAGGAAATATATATGACGATACCACCAGGTTTTGAAACCGAAGAAGAAAGGGGAAGAGTTTGCAAATTAAAAAAAAAAATCCTTAAACGGCCTCAAACAATTTCCACGAGCATGGTTTAAGAGGTTCAGTGACACTTTTTGTAGGTTTGGATACAAATAGGGACAAGCTGATCACACAATGTTTGTGAAGTGTGGAAAAAATGGAAAGGAATCCATCTTGATTGTGTATGTGGACGATATTATAATCACAGGCGATGACACTAGTGAGATCAATGATCTTAAACAAAAATTGAGGCTGGAATTTAGGGTAAAAGACCTCGGAGCATTAGGGCACTTTCTTGGAATGGAGATTGCTAGAAATAAGGAAGGTATTTTCATATCTCAACGAAAACACATTCTTGATTTACTGGAGGAAACAGGAAAGATGGGTTGCAAACCTATGGGAACTCCACTGGAGAGAAACTGGAAATTCAAGAAAAATGAAGAAGATCCTCCCGTTGACAAAGGAAGATACCAAAGGTTAGTAGGAAAACTTATTTATTTGTCACTAACCAGACCAGATATTGCTTATTCTGTGAGTATTGTTAGTTAGCCAATTTATGCTCTCTCCAACTCAAAGACATTTAGAGGCAGTCAACCATGTTCTGAGATATCTCAAAGGCAGTCTAGGTAGAGGATTAATGTTTCGGAAAAATGAGAAAAGAAGCATAGAAGGTTTCACGGATGCAGATTGGGCTGGTTGTATTGAAGATCGTAGGTCAACATCTGGTTATTGTACTAAACTATGGGGGAATCTTGTCACATGGAGAAACAAGAAGCAGTCCGTAGTAGCAAGAAGCAGTCTAGAAGTAGAGTTAGGGCAATTGTGAAGTTATTTGGTTAGAGAGGTTGATGTAGGACCTACAGATCACCACTTCCTCTCCCACTAAAGTCTTCAGTGATAGTAAATCAGCCATCGGTATAGTGAAGAATTTAGTTCAACATGATCGAACAAAACATGTTAGAATTGACGGGAGCTTTATCAAATGTGAAATAGAAGAAGGGGGCATTGATCTATGCTATGTCCCTATTGAAGCACAGGAAGTCGATATCTTCGCAAAGATCATACCTACGCCTAGATTCGAGACAATTCTAAGCAAGTTGGGAATGATAAATATCTATTCCTCAACTTGAGGGGGAGTGTTGGATAATTATTTTAGATGAGTTTAGTTAGCTTAGGAGATTGTCTTCTAGGAGACAAGTTTATCTTCTTGTAGATAAGATAAGATATACTATAGATTGGATAAGTTAGGATATTCAAAAAATCTAGCAGTTTAGTAGTATTATAATAGGTTGTACTCATGTATAAATTACATATAATCAGAGAAATAAAGTGGTTTTTTTTTCTGATATTTTCTATACCCTCTTGTTTCAATTATCAACTCTAATTATCTTTTTGTAGAACATGTATAAACAACTTTTCTAGCTAGGAAAAAAATTTGTCTTTATTAACCGAATAACTTGATTATTTTATTTGTTTTACAGCTCCTTCTGAGAGTTTGCAGATTAATTCCAAGGTGAGTTCTGCATTAGTGGAAATCATAAGGCGGATATCTACGAGACCTCGATATATTCTAGCAAAGGTAGGTATTTTGCTTAAAATAGCAAATTTTAAATACCAATGAGCTGCTTGGTTATACTATTCTACTATTCTTTGCCCTTTTTCGTAGAGTGAACTTTTAGTAGCACAAGATTGTGTTTCTGACGTCCTTTTTCTTCATATTATTGATTCATTGCTTAAATTTTATCCTCTATACACCATAAAACTGAAATTGTACAACGCTTTTTGTTGGAAAGGAAATTAGCTTAGTCAAAGATATGAGCAATATATTAGAGTTATGCCAGTTATAAATCTGTTGAAAATATGGTATTAGTCAAGTTATATAGATTAGGAAATAATTTACTCCTAAATCTGTAAGTTGTATCACCTATATGTAGGTGTTGTATTCTGTTTTAAATTGAAGAGAAGAAATATTATTTTTTCTCCTTTCAATATCTCTCCTATCTATATGGCATCAGAGCAGGGAATTATTCTCTAGCTTCTATAAACATCCTAAAGAAATACTGTCACCATTAAAAATGTCAGAATTTTCGTCAGACTCCACTTCCCCTACTACCTATCCAAAATCCCTTGGAAATCATGTTTCCAACTCTAAATCACACTCTCTACAGGTCATCAATATCAAATTGAATGGTGATAACTTCTTGCATTGGTCTCAATCTATCAGAATGTACATTTGGGGACGAGAAAAGATTGGATACTTGCCAAGAGATAAGGAGGCACCAAAAAAGGAGAAACCCTCATTTGCAGTTTGCAACACTAAAAACATGGTTATGACATGGCTTGTAAATTTCATGGAGGAAGACATTAGTTCCAACTACATGCGTTATTCTACAACCAAAGAACTTTGAGATAATATGAACCGAATGTATTCTGATTTGGGAAATCAATCCCAGATATATGAATTGAATAAAACTTGGAGAAATTTGTCAATGAGAGGACAATGTCAACCTAGGGAAAAATTTGGATTTGTTTAAGATTATGAATGGAAGTCTTCCCAAGACTCCCAACACTTTAAAAAGAAAATAGAAGACCATCACATTTACAAATTTCTTGTTGGATTAAATGTTTTTTTTGAAAAAATTTGTTGGATTAAGTGTTGAGTTTGATGAAGTGAGGGGGAGAATTATAGGCAGAAAGCCTCTACCCCCTTATCAGTGAGGTATTTGCTGAAGTTAGAAGTGAAGAAAGTCGTAGGAATGTAATGCTTGGGAAAAAGGGGACTACTTCATCTGTCGAAAATTCATCCCTAATAACATCTGCTGCAAATAACCAGCAGGGAAAATGGTGAAAGAAAACTCAAGTGTGGTGATTATTGCAAAAAACCACACCATACTTGAGAAACCTGTTGGAAAATCTATGGAAGTTGGCAAATTGGAAAAGTAAAAGATCAAGTGACATACCCATTAATGCATTTTCCTCTACAAATGAAGGTGAGACAAGTCCTTTTAGTAAAGAGGAAATCGATCATCTTCTAAAACTGCTGAAGTCCAATTCCTCATCTAGTATTCCTAGTGGCTCTCTTGCTCAAACATGTAGCAACTCTAATGCTCTAACTTGTAGTGAAAATTTTTTGATTCAAGGGCTTTTGATCTCATGACCTCCTTGTTGCATTTGTTTAATACTTATTTACCTTGTTCTTGGAGTGAAAAAGTTAGGATTGTAGATGATAATTTTTCACCTATTGCAGGAAAGATTAAAATAACAATTTAAAAGAATATAGATCTTGAATCTATTCTACATGTTCCCAAATTTGCCTACAATTTATTATCAATTAGCAAAATCACTAAGAATTCTTATTTTGTGTTGTTTTCTTCGATTCTCATCGTGAGGTTTAGGACTGAAACTCAGAGAGGATGATTGGCAATGCTAGGATGATCGACAACCTTTATTATTATGATGAGAATTTTTTCATTAATAAAATAGTTGCAGGCTTGAGTAGTATTAGTTCAAATTCTGTTTGTGAACAAATTTTGATTTGGAATCATAGATTAGGACATCCTAGTTTTTCTTATCTTAAATACTTCTTTTCAAATTTGTACAAAAATTTGAATTGCTCTTTGTTTCAATGTGAAAGTTGTGTTTTATCAAAAAGTCATCATGCAACTTATCTTACAAAACCATATTTTGTATCGAGCCCATTTTATTTAATTTCACAGTGATGTGTGGAGACCTCCAAGGTTAGCCGTATGTTTCGAAAAAATGGTTTGTGACTTTTATAGATGATCACATTCCACTGTGTTAGGTCTATTTGATCAGGATTTTTATAAGTTGGTTGAAATCCAATTTCAATCTAAAATTAGTATCCTTCATTCCGATAATGGAACTAAGCATTTCAATTAAAATTTGGGAATGTTTCTAAAATCAATCTACTTGTCGTGATACTTAAGGCAACGGAATTGCAAACAGGAAAAATAAACACTTAAAGTGGCTTGCGCCATGATGTTTTCTATGCAAGTTTCGAAATATCTATGGGAGAAGCTATTTTGATTGCATCATATTTAATTAATAGATTGTCTACTAGTGTTTTAAAGTATGTTACACCTGTTAATTATTTTAAAAAGGTCTTTCTCGATTGTAGAATTTATTTAGATCTGCCACGTAAAATTTTTTAGGTGCACTGTTTTTGTTCACATATCCAACAAGTTTCGTTCTAAACTTGTTTCAAGAGTGGAAAATTGTGTTTCATAGGATATGCTCCAAGTGCTATAATCCAAAAACCAAAAAACCTTTGTAAGTGTAGATGTCAAGTTTTTGAAAACCAGCCCTATTTTTCCAAACAAATATTTTAGGGGGAGCAAAAGAGAGAAGGAAAAATTGTGGGAAACTTCTGGCCCCTTGCCAAGTCCTATAATTTTTTATTTGTCTCCATCTTAGGAACAAGTTACTCAAGATATTGAGCGTAATGAAAACTAATATGTCTTATGAGTCACCAATAGGGGCAGAAATACTACAAAAGGAAAAAATTAGTCTTGAACTTGAGTTTGGATTTTATTCATAGAAAGACTCAAAAAAAGGGTATTGAGTTGCCAATCATTCTACCGCAAGACAATTCAAAATCCTTGGGAGAAAGTTCTGCACCTAATTCAATTAACCTTAATCCTAATATGATATCTCTACCTTTTACTTGTTTATAGTTCTTGTGCATCACCTTCTAACAACAAACAATCAGATCTTGATATTCCTACAGCCACTAGAAAAGGAACTTGAACATGTACCCAACATCTTATGGCTAAATATTTATCTTACCATAGGCTTTCCATTCATCATAAAGCATTTATTTGTAAATTGTCTAACGTGTTTGTTCCAAGAACTATTTAGGAAGGTATAGATGATCCAAATTGGAAGTTAGCAGTTATGGATAGGTGAATGCTTTAAGGAAGAATGACACTTAGGAAGTAGTAAATTTGACAAAAGATAAAAAGCCTGTGGGATGCAAATGGGTATTTACTATGAAATGTAACGTTGATGAAAACATGAGGTATAAGGCGAGACTCGTTACTAAAAGGTTCACTCAAACCCTTGGCATCGATTATAATGAAACCTTTACTTCTGTGGCCAAACTCAATCCAATTCGAGGCTTATTGTCCTTAGTTGTGAACTACAACTGGCCTTTACACTAGTTAGATATTAAAAACACCTTCCTAAATGAGGATTTAGAAGAAGTGTTGTATATGAGTTTACCTCAAGGTTTTGATAAAGGGTTTGGTTATAATGAACTTCATAAGTTGAGGAATTCTTTATATACACGGAAACAACCCTCGAGAGCCTAGTTTGAGCGGTTTGGAAGGATGGTCAAAGCTCTTGGTTATTGACAAAGTCAAGCAGATCAAACCATACTTTACAAGCATTTAGAAGTTGGAAAATTAGTTTTCTTATTTGTTTATATGGATGATATAATTTTGATAGGTGGTGATTATATTGAATTAGAGGAATTGAAGAAAGGGCTTGCTAAAGAGTTTGAGATCAAAGGCTTGGGAGCATTAAAATACTTCCTTGGAACGAAGTTTTTTTGATCTAAAGAATGTAGTTTTGTTTCTCAATGCAAATATATACTGGACTTGCTTAATGAAACAAGTTTACTAGAGTGTGCAGGACTGAAACACTTGCTGAACCCAACCTGAAATTGGAGCATATGAAAGATGAAGATGTGGTGAATGTTGACAAATTTCAAAGATTTGTTAGGCGGTTAATTTACTTATCCCATACACGTCTTAATATACCATTTGCTATAAGTAAGTGAGTTAGTTCATGCATTCACTAGGATAAGATCATTTCCAAGCAGTATATAGAATCCTGAGATATATAAAGGGAACTTTTAGTAAAGGGATATTATTTAAGAAACATGGACATCTGCAGGTTGAAGTCCACACTGATGTAGATTGGCTAGGAGCACTATTGAAGAAATTTACTTAAGATTTTTATTTTTTTATAAAACTTAATCAAATAGCAGCTCTAGTTAGATATTTGAGCAGAACCTTGAGGCATACCTCATGGTTCCTTATTAAAAATACACCTAAATTAGTCAAGATTATCTCCTTGATTTCAAGGAGATATTCCTGAACTAAATTCCTAAGAATCTGTTCCTACTTAACAGAAGGATCTCCTAAGGGTTTGGACTCATCTTATCTAGCTTTTCCACACTCCCCCTCAAGCTGGGTTATGGATGCCGATCATACCCAGCTTGGACTTCAAGTCATCAAAACTATATCTGGGTAGTGCTTTTGTGAATATATCTGTCGTTTATTGCTTAGTAGGAACATAAGAGAGCTTGAGTATGCCTTGCTCAATTTTTTCTTTGATAAAGTGTTGGTCAATCTGGGCAATCCACAAACATCCATCGCATTCCCATATTACAGCTCCGAGATAGAGTACAACAGGAGATGTCATGCACAGTAGGCGATTGCAGATTAGTCATCTTTTGGTATGACAATTGGTCAAACCAGGTACCACTGATCAACTCCTTACACCATCTAGGAGCTTACATACTTCCTCTACACACTAGAGTACACTCCCTGATCCAAGATAATGCAAGGCATTTTCCACTTTGATTAAGACATCTTCAACCTAACCAACCTCCTAGCTTGAATGTGAATGATACATTCTTTTGGAAGGACAAATCTGTTCACAATATCATAACCAAGGAGATCCAGCAGCTGTTAAGGTATCGAAGCTCTAGAGTCGATTGGTTAAAAAAGTTCGGAATAAGTCCCTTACACCACGACTCTCCTTTATCCTCTGGTTAGCTATTAAAAACAAACTAAGCACCACAGATCGCATGCCATTCATGCAAGTTGATACATCTTGTCCTATGCGCCTGTTACACGAGGAAACACGGAACCATCTCTCTTTCGAATGCTCTTTCAACAAAGATATCTGGAAATATATCACTGTGCAATGTCAATGGCTCAACTCAGGGGAGTCATTTCCAGACATATTCTTCCGTCTATCCAATCCGAATGCGTATACAAAGGTTGATTGGATGATTCACCACGTTGCTTTGGGTCTTTGTGTTTACCGATTATGGCAGGAGAGAAATCTAAGATGTTTCGCAAACAAAAGTTCCTCTAAAGAAACCTTGAAATCCATGCGGAAGTTAGGGAGGACATCCTACTGCAAAATCTGCACCATCACGGTAGTCTGAATGTTCTAGCATCACTGCAACCCGAGCGACAATACTATCATAACCTCAACTCTAGCTTGGCTCTTCTTTTTTACCTTGTCTTGAAAAGATGTAATGGGTAACTGATAAAGACTTTAGGAGAGCCACACCCCAAAAGCTAGCTTAAGAGGGTAGAGAGTCCAAAGTCTTTATAAATTCCATATCAATTTTGTATTTAACCAATATGGGATTCAAGTCCCATACCTTGCAATTAGATCAAACCGTAACATTCGTCCCCCCATAAGGACCAATGTCCTCATTGGTCACGGCTGGCACTTTCAGGTTACCACTCCATAGGTCACCACTCTGAGATCCTTGTTGGTTACGGCCACGTTGGTCACGGATGACACTCCCAGGCCACCACTCCAAGTCTGGCTCTGATACCAATTGACAAAGACTTTAGGAGAGCCACACCCCAAAAGCTAGCTTAAGAGGGTAGAGAGCCCAAAGTCTTTATAAATTTCATATCAATTTTGTATTTAACCAATATGGGATTCAAGTCCTATACCTTGCAATTAGATCAAACCGTAACATACCAATTGATAAGGACTTTAGGAGAGCCACACTCCAAAAGCTAGCTTTTAGGGTTGGTTCTCTCATAGGACCTATAACAGTAACCCCCTATGATGTCTATCTCTTTTGTCGAACCTCTATTTCCTATTTACTAATTCAATTTCTTTTTTTTTTTTTTAAAGTGTTGGTCAATCTTGACATGAGTGGTTCTATCATAATGAATTGGACTCCTTACTATCTCGATAGCAGCTTTGTTGTCACTCTACACCATTATTAGAATTAGGTTGCCTTAGCACTACTCCTTGCAACTACAACTTGTTTTTCACTTCCCATATAACCATATTGACCCAGATATATGTGTAGTACCCCATTTTAAATTTGCGGTTTGTTAACGAACTTGCCCAATTTGCATCGATGAAAATATTTACTCACTTTGTACATTTTCGAAAGAAAAGGCCTTTTCTTGGACTTTGTTTTAGGTATCTTAGAATGTGAAAAACAATCTTTAAGTGTTTCTCTATTGAATGATTCATGTATTTGCTCATCAACTACGACAAAACTCATATCTGGCCTAATATATGAAAGGTCCACCATTCTTTGGTATCTCCCTTTATCTGTGATGCTTGGTTCTTCTTCCTTCAGGTGCTTGACCTTGGGCTCCATACGAGTAAGAGTCGATTTGTAATCTAACATGACTGTTTTAGTAGATCTAAGGTGTAATTTTGTTGAGACTGAAATAGCGAAAAGATGGGCCAAAGGACTATGTTATAACTGTGATGAATCTTATTTTGCAGAGCACAAATGTAAAAGATTGTTTTGGATGAGGTTCTAGATGTGGACAATGAAACGAAGGTTGACCTCAAGGGGGATCCTGAGATTTCTTTGTATGGCATTAGCGATATATGCAATTCCCCTACCATGCAATTGTTAGTAGAAATTTTAGGAGTTTCTGTTTCAGTGATAGTGGATTCAAACAGCAAACATAATTTTTTGAGTGAAGGATTAATACCAAGTTTGGGATTGGTAGTATGGGAGAAAGCAGGGCTGCAAGTTTTCGTGGCAAATGGGGAACATTTATCCAGTATGGGTATCTATAAATCAGTTCCATTTTAAGTTGTCGATGAAGATTGGCCTTTATTGTATTCCCTTAGAAAGGTTTGATGTGATTCTTGGAGTAAAATGGTTGAGCTTTCTTGGTTCAATTTGGTGGGATTTTAGGTCCCTAACTATGATTGTTGACATACCCTTGCTGGGAATCATTCATGCTATCTAAGCTGAAGCAATAAATTTTATTTGGGAGCAAAAACGTAGAAAGAATTTAAGTAATAGAGGGTGCCATAATTATATTTTTAAGTAACTTCAATTTTTAATAATTTCAAAGTCAATGGTGCCAAGGGCCATCCCTTTGTCCCCTTTCAGTTTTAGATTTGTTTTTTCCATGTGGTTGGATCCAAAAGACAAAAAGTTTGGAATTATTTGGCTTGCTCTTTCATTGTCATAATTAAGTGGAATAGAAATGCCATGTGGAATGTCTAGCCTTCATAGAGTAGCATTAGGCTGCTTATAATATCTTTTCCAAAACACTTTGTTATCTTCCTGGTTTTTACGGTCCTAGATTCTTGTGTTTTGGATTACATTAGGAATTTGATTCCATCCAAGGATTTTTATTGCACAAATAATAATTTTATATCCACTTAATGATACGCTTTCTTTCTTTAGGGTGGAATCACGTCATCAGATATTGCTACTAAAGCTCTAGAAGCAAAATGTGCCACAATTGTTGGACAGGCCCTGGCTGGTGTTCCCCTGTGGCAACTAGGTCCTGAAAGTAGGCATCCAGGAGTTCCATACATTGTTTTCCCTGGTAAGTTTTAGCTAGTTCTGTTTGTCTCATCTGATGTTTATTTTTCAAGCTGAGTAACTAATGTCGAAATTGGATTTTTCAGGTAATGTTGGTGACACCAAAGCACTGGCAGAAGTGGTGAAATCATGGGCTCTTCCTTCCAGAGTTTCATCGACAAAAGAGCTTCTTCTTGTAAGGATCATGAAAATTATTCTCTTTGTAACTAAGATTTCGAGTTTATTGACTACCTTTTTTTTATTGAAGAATGCTGAGAGTGGTGGATATGCGGTTGGAGCATTTAACATTTATAATATAGAAGGAGCTGAGGCTGTTGTCGCAGCAGCAGAAGAAGAAAATAGCCCTGCTATTTTACAGGTTAGAGTGCGGTGTCTACCCTTAAAAAGTGCAAAATAGTAGTTTTGGTAGATGCTCATTGGTGCGAGTATCCAATTGTGGCTTGATTTTACTTGCTTTTTTGCAGATTCATCCAAGCGCATTGAAACTGGGTGGAGTTCCATTAATTTCTGCTTGTGTATGTGCTGCTGATCAGGCCAATGTAAGTGCATAATAGTTTATTCCAAATAATAAAAGAATAATACAATTGGGGAAAGAGATAAATAGCTGCCTGTTCAGAAATCACAATTTCTGATGCAAAAGAGCTTAAAGTATATAGAAGAAATAAGAGAGAAACATTAGTCAACCACAAGCCTTAATTTAGTAGGATGAGGATTGCAAATTGAGTTGACATCTAAGATAAGTACTGAAATTTAGATTGTGCTAAGATTCCTTATCAGATAAGAAATAGTAGTAATGAGATATGTTATCCTAGTTGTTTTGGACTTATAGAATTTCTATTATAATATGATTTAATAGAAGGGGATATGGTGATGGTTAGGATTTTTGTAGAGCGTTTTTAAAAAGGGAAATATAAGAAAATTCATTCATGAAATGTTGTACCTTATAAGATCATCAAGAAGATAAATGTTAATACTTTTGTTTTAGAGTTACCAAGTGACAAGGGAATAACTGCTATCTTAAATATTGCGGACTTAACTATTTATTATAGGCAAGATGAGAAGTCCCTTACTGTATCCATAAGAATTCCAGCAACCCCTTGTCTTAAAAGAGTAAATAGAAGATGTTATTGATGAACAAATTGTAGCGACAAGAGATGGGGAATATCGATAATTTCTTGTCAAATGGAAAGGAAGACCAATTTCTGACAGTATTTGAATTCTAGAATTAGAATTTCAAAAGTTAAATCTAGACTTATATGATTAATATTTGTCACACTCTACATCGAGGATGATTTCCAACAAGCAGGGTAGAATTGATGCAAAAGAGCTTAAAGTATGCAGAAGAAATAAAAGAGGAAAATTTGTCAACCACAAGCCTCAATTTGGTATGATGAGGATTAGAAATTGAGTTGACATCAAATATAAAAACTGAAATTTAGATTGTGCTAGGATTCCTTATCAGATAGGAAGTAATAGTAAATTAAATATGTTATTCTATTTTAGATATGTTATCCTAGTTATTTAGGATTTATAGAATTTTTATTATAACAGGATTTGAATTAGGAATCTTTTCCTACTATAATAAGGGTTTTAAGAACTCTCTCTCTCTCTATCTATATTCAGCTCTTCATTAAAAAAAACAAGCAATTTGAAATTTTCTACAAATTTGAGTTTTTAATTAGAAAGTGTGATGCTTTCTTCTAAGAGTGATTCTTAATTTCATACCTTCCATTCTTTGTGTAGTAACCAAAAATCCTAACTTCCAGCATATTAAACCCTAAAATATTAGCCTAACATCAGCCATACTTCAAATTTTGTGAGTTTTAGCTACTAGTTAATCATTCTTCTGTTTGTCCTACATGAATTTCTTTATATTTTTGTCAAGATGTCATATTCTTCACTCAAAAAATAGAAACCTGAATTTAGTAACATGTTTTCAACCATGTCTGATGAATCAAAACTTGTTCCAATTTGTTTATTTCAAAAGAATGGCTATTTACATATAAAACTCAAACACAAATGACGACATATTCTTGTGCATCCATTGTCATATTTACAATAAAACTCTGTGGTCATGGTTTCACATTTTTTTTTTTTGTGATTTATTTTTTTTGAAAATGGGGAGGAGTGCAGAGGTGCATGGTAAATTGTAGGAGAAGGGTATTTCAGGAGCCTTGATGTCTTTTACTTGTTGATCCAGTTATTAAATTTGTTTTGATCTGGGTTAATCATTATTCTTTATGTGGCGTGACATGACATGTGTCTTGATTGGGTTATTCATGTGTTTTAGAAGAGAAAAGTAGTCATACTTGACAATTCATTTCTTTCCACTTTGATTTTGTTTTCATAAACCAATTTCTTTCTGAGAGCTTGTTGTAGAATATTATGAGAGAAGATGATGTTCTATATTAAAAAGAAAACAAACCAACTAACAAAACGTACTTGTTTGGGGACTTCCTATGATTTGGTGCATCTTTGTATCAGTTAGGGACAATAATTAACTAGTATCCATATGTGGCAGGTTCCCATCACTGTTCACTTTGATCATGGCAATTCAAGGCAAGAGTTGATTGAAGCTCTTCACTTGGTAAGTATGGATCTTATAATCTATCAAATGATATGTAATACATTACTGATAGTACTTGAATTTACAAATGTTGAAGTTACCAAGTATAAATCTATATGGGCTCATAGTTTAATGCCAAATTGCCTTTATCAATCATTTCAGGGATTTGATTCTGTTATGGTTGACGGCTCACATCTTTCTCTAAGCGATAATATCTCATACACTAAGTTCATATCACACTTGGCCCACTCCAAAAACGTGATGGTGGAGGCTGAACTAGGGAGATTGTCCGGAACTGAAGATGACTTGACTGTAGAAGATTATGAAGCAATGCTAACTGACGTTAATCAGGTCATTATACTACCTGATGCATTTAAAAATAGCTAACCCGGATGAAGTTTATATTGATGTAATTGGTATTACTTGAATTTCAGGCTGAAGAGTTCATTGATGAAACTGGCATAGATGCCTTGGCAGTATGTATTGGCAATGTACATGGGAAGTACCCTGCAAATGGGCCAAATCTGAGACTTGAATTGCTTGAGGTAAGAGTATACTGATGTTGCTCATGTCAGTATGTTTTGCTTTTTGAAACTAATACATGTCTGACTCAGACCCTTTGAAATTGTCTATATAATTTTTTTTCTGGATACAAATACTTACAAACTCTCTCACTGCGTGCACTTGCTGGGGCTTGAATCCTGCTAGAATGGAACCCTTTTATTGCATTCATATATAGCACAAGTACTTGCTGGACTCAATTCGATTAGGTTTCTGTTATGGTCTAATTGTCCCACATCGGTAATAAGAGAGGCTAATGTGGAGTTTATAGGCTTATGAGCTCTCCTACCCTTTAAGCTAGCTTTTGGGGTTGGCTCTCTCATAAGATCTGCAACAATTGGTATCAGAGTTAATACCACTCTTTCAAGTCCTTGTACATGCTCACGGGTTGTGATGCCGGTATTTGGGTGATCGCCTGGGCCTAGAAAAGATCTAGCACACAATCAGCCCGTGGGTGCTTGGGCTGCAAAGCGTAGTGGAATTTTACGGTCTAATTGTCCCACATCAGTAATAAGAGAGGGTAATGTAGAGTTTATAGGCTAATGAGCTCTCCCACCCCTTTAAGCTAGCTTTTGGGGTTGGCTCTCTCATAAGATCTGTAACAGTTTCATATCCCACTAATTTGAAAAGAGTTACCGACTTAAGCTACTTTTCTAACGTTTGTTGATGCTGTTGATTAAGAGTAATTTTAATGATTTTAAAATCTTCCCTGGCTTTAGGATTTACATGCATTAAGTTCGAGGAAAGGTGTTTACCTGGTGCTGCATGGAGCTTCTGGCTTGCCCAAGGAACTTATCAAGGTAAAGAAATGAAATGCTGCCTTGTTCATCTATTTAAGAATTCACCCTAGTTCCGATCTTTGCATTATGTGTACATATATAATATGAAGGAGAGCAAAAAGAACCTACAGGTACCTCACGAACAAGTTGCCACTTAGGATTAGTATCAACACCTCTTTTGCAAGTGGATTTTTGTAGTAAGATCGCCCTTTAGAGCTTAAATTTTCAAGTAGGTCCTTTAATTTTGAATTTGATTAATTTTAATTCCAAAATTTTAGAATTATTATAGTAAAATTAGTTAAATAAAAAGTGTTAAATTGACCCTTGAAATTAGGTATTTCTTTTTTATCAAATAAAGAGTGAATAATACATTTTAAAATTAAATCTAGAGTATAAGTTGATAGTTGTTTCTCAATGAATTAAGAAAGTAGGATAATTTTATATGTAATAATATTGCTAATTAATGATTTTCGATTTCTTAATATAATACTATTTGTTGATCTTTAAATTTTTTTGAAATAATAATTTTAATAGTACTATAAACATTCTAAAGCAATAGGATGTACTACCCAGTTATATAATTGTTAAAGTTTATATAATCTATAATAATCAAGCAATGAAATTTATTCAGATAGAGTAATCCAATAAACCTCTTAATTAGCTGCTTTTTCGTTGTTGAAAATAATGGAATTGTATCAAATAAGGGTCCCAATAAGGATGCAAGGAAAGTATGCAATAGCTTAAAGCTTTACAAGTTACTGGATATCGTATACTGAAGTAAAGTACTACATGAGTAGATATATAGGAATCCAAATCTGCCGAATGAATTGTGTTATGCAGAGCTTTGCAAGTTACAATGCAGTAACTTGAAGCTTTACAAGTTAACAAGATTACCCACTGACTTCCTATGCCAAAGCTTGAAAGATTGCAAGGAATGACAAAAGTTCTAGCCGTCCCCCAGCTTAAGAAATGTTCTAGTTATCACCAACTTAGGAATCATAATCATAAGTCTCAATTACTGGCAATACTTCTGCCGCACTTAAGTTACAATTAATGAATGAAGATGAATTCTCTAGTTCTACCTTTTCTCTCGAGTGTTTGAGATGAATGATAACTAATGTCTTTGAATATCCTGGAGTTTCTTTTCCTCCATATTTCATAAACCAAGCATCCAAAAGTTATTTTGATTGTTAGGTTATCTTCTTTGGTTCTTCCTTGGCTATTACTCTTCTAGGAAATAAAGCTGGAAAAATCTTTGCAATAACAATTAAAATTGCAAGCCCTTTGTTTTTCATCCAAGAGGTAAGATGAATAACAACGTCGGAAGAACAAGTGAGTATTGATTCAGGGCCTTGTCTAAAGAGGGATAGCAGTTAGTAATGTTGTAAGCTGTGAAGCATAGTCATGGCGTTGGCTGAGGTCAGGCCCGGGGAAAACATAAACAGGTGCAGGCCTAGTTTGTAGTCTGAGCCCGTGCCCGTGCCCGAGCCTGATTGGGCTCCGGGAACACTTAGAATATACATAAATAAAGTCTCCTTATATAAGGGCATGTGAGAAGAGAAACAAGCAAAGAGTTTCCAGTTTGCACCTGCTATAGCATTATAGTGTGCGTTAATATGAAAAATATGATTAATCCATGAGAGTTCTTCAGTTCTCCTTCACCATATTCAGTATTTTGCAGTAGAAGAAGGATTTGAAACCATGAAATAGGCTCAGTATCAAGTAAATAATCTCTCAAATTCTGTTGAATTTTGGAGCAACTGAGCCCTCTGACATTCTAGGCAAGAAGCAACCTGAAAAAGGGGCAAATAGAAAGGAAGACTAATGAGAAGGTGGAGCCTCTCTCTCATCATGCTATTAATTCATATAAATGCTCCTTGATTGTATGGGCTGATGCCAGTGGTATTTCTTTTATGAGGTAGTTTTCGTTTCTCTTAGTTGTAACCAGTGACGGAGCCAGAAATTTAAGATAGGGGGGTCCAAATATTTAGTTTTTAAAATTTTGGAGGGCTCAGTGTACTACTAACCTTTAAAAACCCTGTCCTAATATATATATATATAATTATTTAATAATCTTGAGGGTGGGGACCCCACTAGCCTGAGAGTCTGAGCCCGAGCCCAATCTCGATCCCGATCCTGAGTCCTAGCTTGATTGGGCCCCATCAGCCTGAAGGTTGGCTCTGCCTGAAAATTTTTATTTTTTAAATTAAAATAGAAAACGACTTTTTATTCAAAACGATTTCTTTTTGCCACAAACTAGAATTATACTAGGTGCAAAAGCACTACTTTTGAAAGTAAATTTTATGTTAATGAAAATCTTCTATCTTAAAATCATATTCTTTGCTTTATTAACTAATATAATATATTAAATAAATAAAGTGAAATATTTCATTATTAAATACTCTTAATAAAACATCAATAAGAAAATATGTATAGAAGTATGTACAATTAAGGCCTGTCATTAATTGGTTGAATTTTAAATTGATTGATATTTAATCCTCTCTTCAATAAGATGTTGGAAAGTTGGTTTTTTAATTCAAAATTATTAATTGCAAACCCAACTATCCATAGCTATTTCTAGAAATTACTGAAAAATTGTAATTTAGTAGAGCTAGAGAGTAGAGACTATTGAATTTGAATTAAAAATGTTATAATGAATATTTTATATTATTAACGTTTTTAAGTACTATTAACATATTTTAGTTTCATGTTTATAAGTGTATGTTTGCCTTTTGATTCTTTCAAACTTAAAGTCAATAATTATTGATATTAACTATAGTCATTAGGTAATTATTCTTTAAATTTTATGATGTATAAAATTAAATCTTTAAGAGTTGTTCTTTATCAAATGTGCCACATATGAGATTTTGGTGAGAAAGCTTTAATCTCTCTCTCTCTCTCTCTCTATATATATATATATAAGCAAGCATTGTAAACGAGTATCAAAGAAAAGCAGTATATTTTGGTTGACATGTGATTAAATGTGTGTGCATATAACCAGAATAAATCACATAATCCACATGAAAAATGTGTATAGACAATTACAAACAACTACTGATACTTTGAAATAATTAGATGGTAGCTGGTGCACATGATATGCTTCTGCTTCATGTTTGAGGAATAGAACTTGATTAACATTGTTCTCATCTTGACTGCTTTAAGCAGGCTTGTATAGATCGAGGTGTGAGAAAGTTCAATGTGAACACGGAGGTGCGTAAGGCTTACTTGGACTCACTGAGTATCCCCAAGAAGGATTTGGTCCATGTGATAGCTTCTGCAAGAGATGCCATGAAGGCTGTGGTGGCAGAGAAGATGCGTTTATTTGGATCAGCAGGAAAAGCCTGAACTTTGTTTTTTTCCTTCCCTGGCCTTGATGAAGAATTTCTAAGCGAGTCCGCACCTAAAAATTGCTCCTAATTCAACCAAATTATACATTTGAATCATCGAAACACATTCTTAAGCATTTGCAACTTTTGGGGGCTCATGGGCAAAGAACTTTCTATTTTGTGCGGTTCCAAATTTACTTGTCAATGCACATTTCAGACACGAGAATTAGTCTCATAATTTCGAAATAAAATAGAAAATTATTATCTTCTATAACACATTATTATTATTACTATGGGATCGTAAATCACGTTTTTGAATAGAAAAAACAAGTTAATTTCGATTTTGTATGTGCCCCCACGCCCCAAGTAATGATACAGTAACTCTGAATCTGAGAGAGCAAAAGTGATGATTCAACGACAAATTCGTCTGTAATATTTTGACCAGCTCTGTCAGGTTATTTATATATCATGAATCGCAAGGCATGTACATTGGCAGTCCTGTGCACCAAACACAAGTCAGCACTCCAGCGTTGCACTCTGCAATGCATTGAACGTCAACAGAAATCTTTAGCCTGGACGGACCGTGAGGAGCTAAAATAAGGAGTGAACATACATGTAGGGGAAGTTGTGAAGCTACAGCGTAGGTAATCATTGCTAGAAAAGTTGAAAGTCGGCACAAATTCGAGGACACATTTAGGAAGGAGATTTCCATCTGAAGCTTTTTCTTTTTTGAGAAATTAAAAAATAGTTTCATTAAATGATAGTGGGAACTTGGAAAGGAACTGCCTGCCGAATATAATGCTATTTTACAACAAGAAGAGGTGTTTTGGTACTAGAAATCTAGAGTTAAGTGGTTGCAGCATAGGGGCAGGAATACTCGCTTCTTTCATGCCACAACTATTTGTCGCCGTAAAAAAAAAAAAGAATAGAGCGTTTACGTAACCATGATGGCTCTTGGCTTGTGGATGAGTCATCTATCCAGGCTGAGGTATTACATTTTTTTCAGAATTTATTTTGTTCTATTGATGATATTACAATGCCTTTTCCATAGATGCCTAGACAACCGACACTATCGGAGGATGATATTCAAAATCTATTGGCGCCCATCTTTAAAGAGGAGGTATTTGCAACTGTGAACTCTATGCAATCTTATAAAGCCCCTAGTCCAAATGGTTTTCAATTGATTTTTTATAAGAAATTTTGGCATGTAGTTGGGGATTCTGTTTATAATATGGTGAATCAAGCCTTTCTTACTGGTACTTGTTCGATGGAGCTTGCTAAAACTTTAGTGGTTCTTATCCCTAAAAAAAATAATCCAACCTCTATGAATCAATTCAGGCCTAACAGCTTGTGTAACGTTAGTTACAAAATTCTCACTAAAGTTCTTGCTCACAGAATTAGACCAATGTTGGCCTCTCTTTTTAGTCCGACGTAAGGTGCTTTTATTCCTGGGAGAATAGCAGCGGAGCATATTATACTTGCTAAAGAAGTAGTGCATGCAATTCGTAGAACCAAAAGGAAAGCGGGTTATTTTGCTATGAAGATTGATTTAGCCAAAGCGTATGATAGAGTGGATTGGCGCTTCCTGCGGCAAATTCTAATTGATTTTGGCTTTCCTCCGATTTATGTATCCCTTATTATGTCCTGTGTTACAAACTCACGGTTGTCTATAATTTGGAATGGTTCTCGATTACCGGCTTTCTGCCCTCAAAGGAGTTTGTGTTAAGGTGACCCACTGTCTCCGTACTTATTTGTGCTTTGTATGGAAAAACTGTCCTTGCTAATATCCAGTAAAGTGTTGTCTAATGAATGGAGGTCTATTATGATTTTGGAAACGAGTCCCCTTATATTCCACTTATTTTTCGCCGACGATGTTCTCTTATTTTCTCATGCTACCAAAAGAGACTGTCAAACTGTTCTAACCACTATGCAACAATTTTGTTCTTGTTCTGGTATGACAATTAATGCACAGAAATCTAGGACGTTCTTATCGCCTAGTGTCCCTCGCGGATTTAAGGACTCTTTTCGTCGGCAGTTTAATCTCAAATTCACTAAGGATTTGGGGACATATCTTGGCGTTCCTTTGCATGGTGGTAAGATAATCCATGATTTTCAACATATCTTGGATAAAATCTAGGGTCGTATTTAGGGTTAGAAAGCTAAGTTACTTAATAAAGCTACTAAGCACACTTTTGTTCAATCCACTCTCTCAACCATCCCTCTCTACTCAATACAAACATGTTGGACGCCTTCAAGTGTTTGCCATTCTATTGATAAGGCATGTCGATCTTTCCTATGGAGTTCTTCAGGAAATGGAAAGGGGCCTCATCTTTTAATTGGGAATCGGTTTGTAGGCCCAAGGCTATGGGCGGTTTAGGCCTTCGGATGGCTTGAGACAATAATATTGCCATGCTTGGTAAGCTTATTTGGTCCTTATTGCAAAATGACAATAAACTATCGGTTAAAGTTTTACAGGGCAAATACCTTCGATACCAACCAATTTTGACGACTAACTTGCCCTTTAATGCTTCATCTTGTTGGAAAGCGATTCAACGTGCTATCCTTTTCTTGAAAGATGGGTTTGCCTGGCGTGTGGAAGATGGTCGTACTATATCCTTTTGGTTTGATAGATGGGTTGGTGAGGCTCCTCTCCAAAGTCTACTTCATAATATTAACATACAGGATCGGGATCTTACAATCCATGATTTACTCTCTTCGGATGGTGAATGGGATTTCTCTACTATCACCATCCAAGGGGGTACATTCACTCCTGTGGCTCGTTATCGTACTTGTCCTGATGTTTTGATCTGGGGAGAAACTTCTACGGGGTCTTGCACGGTTAAGTCTGGCCATGAGTTCCTCACTCGTGTACCACATCCTCCTGACTCTCATAAATATTGGTGCCAAATTTGGAAGCTATGCCTACCCCAAAAATTTCGTTTCTTTCTTTGGCAAATAAGGTGGCAGCGTTTACCAACCAATTCCCTTTGCTATGATCTTGGTTTTATACAATCTCCATTGTGTTCTCAATGTGGTCAAAGCAATGAAACAACTCTTCATGCCATTAGAGATTGTCTGTGGGTAAAGCATTTTTGGCACCAAATTCTTGGAAACACTCCAGGCTGCTTTTTCTCATCTTCTATTGATGACTGGCTTAACATCCATATCCTTGACCCTAGTTTACCTTATGACTATGTTTTGAATATTGTGACTAGCGCTTGGGTTGTGTGGTGTGCTAGAAATAAGGATGTTCTTCAACATGAAGCAGTTCCCACCATTGTTCAACGTCAATGGCATACCATATTTATCAACGACTGTAGAATGATCTTTTCTCATCCTACTTCAGTTCCCGCTCACACTACCAATGTGTGGTTCTCTTGGCATTGTCCTCCGTTGGGTTTTGTTAAATTAAATGTGGATGACAGTGCTTTTGGCAATCCGGGTGATGCTGGATTTGGAGGTCTAACTCGCAATGAATATGGCCGCTGGCTTATTGGTTTCTCGGGATATATTGGTCATGCTTCTAATACTATAGTCGAATTGCAAGCACTTCGGCATGGTTTAATCTTGGCATGGGCTCGTGGCTATCGAAGAGTTATTGTTAACTCTAATTCTCAAGATGTGGTGAATCTGGTGCTAACTTTTTGCCCCAATTCTCACCTTATGTTTCTTCTGGTTGAGGACATCAGGACGTTGCTTGCAAGAGATTGATGCTGCTCTCTCCTGCATATTTTTCGTGAAGCTAATCAATGTGCAGACTTCCTCGCTAAGCAGGGTTCCTTAACTATGACTCCATGGTCTCTTTGGGAGAATCCAGCTCCAGGACTACGATCATTGCTTCAGAATGATAAGAGATTAGTGGCCATCTTGAGGTGTTAGTCTTCGCTAGTTTCTTTTCTCTAGTTAACCAAAAAAATTAAATGATAGTGGGGGTACTAAGTCATGTTTCGTATTAAATGGAACCAACTACTCTTCAAAGTGTTGTTTGTCAATACGTAGCATTTATTAAAGAGGATTAGAAAATCCTCCTACGTTCCAATTGCCAGAATTAGCCAAATTAGGGATTTAATGTGTCTTCGCCCGGATGAGATCTTTTATGTCAGATCTTCTGTGCTAACTCTGTGCCAGAGGATCTCATCCACTCATTTCATCTGACACAGAGGATCTCATCCTGTCTTTGCCTCCACCGGTAGAAATCAGCTAGCAATGCATCACAAGATGCTTACTATTCAAATCTGCAAACCTCAAGATCAATTATACTCAACACTTCGAAAGATTTCTAATTAACCAAAATTGGAGAAGGGAAGAGGGCTCCCGGATGCGATTCTACATAGTCTACCTCATCTTCCCCAACAAGTAATTCTTTTTATAGATAGTATTGTATTTGGTTATTTACCTTTCCTTCTATATATTTGCCTACCCTAGCTTCATGATTAAAAAATTCACTGCAAAGTTGTTAGATTATGGAAATAGTTCTCAATCTCTTGAGAGCATAAAAGCTCTCTATAATTCCAGAATTAGAGTGGACAAAACTTCAGCTCAATTGTGTTATGTGTTTTGGAAGCGTCTAAGATTACTCTCTTGTCATATCTCCTAAATCAAGGAGGCAAAGGAGATAACGTAGATGTCTCTGTTCGAATTAAGAATATTGTCCAATCTTAGAACCCAATTAAGAGCATCCATAAAAATATTCCCTGCATTTAACACTAGACACAACTCGTAGATCTTCTCCCATACAAATTGGGAAAAAAACATATAGGAATAACTGGTGATTGATGGACTATTCCCCCCTTTCATAGAGTACGCAAGTAGAGTTAACAGGAATGTAATGCATTATGTCTAAAGTGATCAATTTATTTAAATGTACTACTATAGTTGGAAGGAATGGATAGATATGAGTGACTTATGTCAAACTGTAAGAAACAAATCAACCTTTGGATTATCTTGGTCTAACCGACTCCTAAATTTTGAGATACTGAATTTGCTAAGATTATGGATACCTCTCCACCATATAGCATACTTCGTTCTCCTCTCCAACCGATGTGAGATCTCACAGGCCTGAACCTACCTAATATACACATTAGGGAATCTTGATGTCTCCAAGGTTTGGGGAATAAAACCCCATTCAACACAGTCAAAAGTGTTTTTGAAGTCCAATTTTATGATACAATTAAGAGAGCAATTCTTACTCTAATACCCTTTCATTAATTCTTGAACAATAGAGGCATTATCCCCAGTAATTTTTCCTTGCATAATGGCACTTTAATTATAAAAAATAGTGATTCTAGGATTGTCTTTAACCTATTTGTCAAGATTTTAGAAATTACCTTGTATTAAAAACTGGTATATGCAATAGGTCTGAATTCTTCAAAGGATGTGGGACTAAAGATCTTAGGTATCAAACCAATATGATTTTTGTTGATCTCCTTCAGTAGCACTACTTTAAAGAAAAATTCCAAGACTGCTTTCTTCACTATAGGGCCAACTTTGTGCTATGTCTTATGAAAGTAACAATTAAACCCATCAGATCCTGGGGTTTTGTTTAGATTCATTTGAGAGACCACCTCTTCTATCTCCTTATTCTCAACTGGCTTAGTGATATTCAGCTTGCTCCTAAGAGATTCTCTTTTTAATGAAAGAGCTAAGTGGTGGAAGTTAATATTTTATGGAACATTCATAAAAACCCTTAAATATCTCTCATCTTCATCTAAGAGATCCTTTTACTGATGCCATTTGGTAGTGTTAGGGAACAAAATTCTATTTGCATTCTTTATAGCCATTATAGTGTTAAAGAAGAATTTAGTAAACCTTTCACCTCCTTTAATCCCCTTGGCTTTATTTATGCTTCATGAGGCTATAGTGACCTTTGATGGTTGTCAAATATTCTTTTAAGAGATTCTTTTCGACGTTCAATAAAAGAATATTGGCAGGCTCCTTTGCAAGCTTGCCTTTTATAAGAGCCAATTCTTCTTTAGCTCTAGCAACATATTGTTGTGTAGAGTGATGTGCCAAAATAAGTTCTAAAAACCTAGGCTATCCTACTTGTAAGTATACGAGGTAATTCTAGTTGAATACCCAGGGTCGTCTTCTCAAAGAGGTAAAATTGGTTCACTCAAATTAATCTTAAATATTAAAAAAAAAAACAAATGCAATCCTAAACATTATATCCTGATTTGCTGAGTGAAGCCTCTAAAAAAAATTACACAATTAGACTAAAATGTAAACTGATTTAACTAGAAGCAAAAATGGTTTAATCAACCAGTGTGAAAAACTCTTGAGCAATTAACTTCACTAATTTAATCTCCTATGTATGACTAAGGTAAATTGATTGGATAATTGTCTTCCTAAAATTACCAATTAGGTTCTAAATTAATTCAAATAATAAACTAAATATAACTTCGTGTTTAACAAGTTTATCATCCAAATCAATCATGTAAACCCAACTAATAATTACTCACTTAAGTTAATATATTTCTAATTCATAACTTAAGTGTCTATAGTTTTTCGATCTAAAATTAAACTTCTTCTCTCGATCCTTCATTTAATACCAAAATGACGCAAAGGTTGGTTACACTATTACATCCAATAAGCTTAGAAACTATAGCAAATAATATGACAATAAAATAGTAACTCATTCATGCATAGTTGACTAAAATAGTTTCATTAATTCTCAAGAAAAAAAATCAGTCTATCATAAATAAACAAGGTTCATTTCTTCATATACTTCAATCCCACCATCATCAGTAACAGAGAAGTATTAAAGCAATAAATAGAGTGAACAAACCAAAATGAACCATCAAAGAACTACCATAGTAATAAGTTCAGATCTAATAATGAAATAGATATAAAAGTAAAACAGAACGAGTAAACAGAGAGTATACGGATGAGGGAGTTAGCAGTGGGTCTCCTGTCAATCTCAAGCTCTTTGCATCATCTTTTTCCTTCTACCTCTGCTTTATTCTCACCCTGAAGATCATATGCTACCATTGGCTTCAACTCTACCTTCCCTATATCTGTTGTTTCTCTTCTTCCTCACCACCGACTGGTCTTCTATTTTCTCTGCCTCCAGTGTTCTCTAGTTTTGTCTCATTTTTAGCCTCCTACATTCTCCTTCTTTCTTCTCCTTCTTTTTCTACATATATATTCGAGAATCTAGGTTTAGGTTTCATTTTTAACCCTGCCGTCAAACTGCACGTGTCATATTAAAAAAATTAATGCAAACAAATTGTCATGCCCATAACTGTGGGAGTCATGAGTGTGGCTCCATTAAAATGCATGTATTAAAATTAATGTTACAGCATAAAAAATCATACATAATTCAAGTCCAACATTCCTTCTTTCATGCATAATTTTTCTTGTTTTCATGCAACATTTACAAGACACTCCATTCAACATTCATGCAACATCCATGCCATTTTCATTCAATTCATTTAAAATTTGAATTAAAACGTAAGAATTTGTAACCAAAACCAAGATATGAATGCAAGCAAAATTAATAGAAATTATACACAACAATTGCATCCCAAGCTATACTTATCCCTAAGCAAAATAAAGAATACTAGACTATACAAAAACAACCAACGAAAACAATGATTTTCCCAAATAATAGTCAAAGATATTAACGATCATTTCAATAAACACAATATGAGAACTAGAAACTCATAATACTCTATAGATATAGTATTCCCCACATGCTTAGCCAAAATTAACAAGTACTTCAACTCAAAGACCATTAACAAATGTGATAGACGCTCACTCAACTTTCCATTGAGACCCTAGTCATCCGGCATACAAACTCTATCTTTGAAGACTAACAACCCGTCTTCTCTCAGTCGGAACCCCTCACTCTCTTCGTGTCACAACTCGGTACCATATCGGGTCCATAACAACCATCACATAACCGAGCTAAGGACACTCACGATATCCTTAATCCGACTATGCAAGGCTCACTGAATATCTATTCCTTTCTTTTTGAAAAATTTGGGCATCACAACGGCTATGTTTTAAAAATCCCAAAATGCTATAAACATTTTTAAACACACTTCTATATTCATATCCAACCACAACTTTAGGACTTTAAAGTCCACTTCAGGCAATCTCAACTCAAGGCAATCTAAAGTTAACTTACAAAATCATAAAGCGTATCTACATAAACATAGTTCATGAGCCACTAGACAATAAAAGTACAAAATAAGAAAATACCCACGTATGGTAATATCCTGAAAATGTCAAAAGATCGCACGATCCACTTAGAGCTTCAAACTCACTAAATTAACCTTCATAGTTGAAAGGCAGAGGGGGTGAGTACATTAGGTACTCAATGAGCAGGAAAAACATATATCACAAATAGAATTCGATTCATACCAAAACGGTGTAGATAATCTATGAAGTGAATATATATCACATAGAAAACACATAGGCCTAGCCTATGACTCAACGTATATTGGTTAAGAACCATATAGGCCTATCCTATTAACTCACTCATCTGGTGAACATAGGTCCCAGTTCCAGTACAAAAAAGCATAAAAACATCATATGTATCAATCAAATCTCAATAGGAAAACTAATATCAGGATAAACCAAAACAATCATGTGTGACACCACTAATTGGCCAAACTAACGTGCATACCCACTGATAATAGGTGTTGGCTCGACTTTCATCCGTGGTGAGTCCGAACTATAGTCGACAAGAGAGTCATGACCCTAGGTAATGACCTCGTCGGTATCCAGACCCTAGGTGTGAAATCACCCGCAAGTCCCGTAGAAAGATGTCGATACGGCGACTCGACTTTCATGTACCAACGTCAAGGGTACGAGAGCCCGCTTAATCAGTAATCAATTGTGCTTAGCACACGATTGACTAATCGTTTCCTCACCAATCAGAAAAATCATATACAAATATTAAGTACAAAAATCAAGTAAGGCACTATGCCTTTATTTATCAGTCCAACCGATAAAATGAAACCTTGTTCTAACTCTAAGCCAAAAGAGAATAAAAACATGCATTATACATGGTTAGATTATGCATATGTAAACTCCAAAACATTTTCACATAAAATAAAAGCCACATTTTGTAATCCAAATGTATAGTTGTTCAAAGCAATGCCATTTATTAAATACATAAACATATTAGCATCCATTTGAAATTTAATTTCTACCTTACGTTGCCTAGGTTCAAAATTCACATACAAATCATCATGCTTGTCTTAGGATGTTTTAATCCTATTTAAGACATATGGTTTTCCCTAACTCACCTCAAAGAAGTTGTATACTCCCTTAACTTCAACAATGCTCGGTATGAGCTCCTTTATTCACTACTCCTGAGACTATATACATAAAAAGAAAAATAATGTATTTACTACTTAAACATGAATTTCATATTTATACACCATCATATGAGTGTATAAAACACAGTACCACTCCCTATAAGCTATAGAATCTGGTCATTGAACTTCTTACAAGGCTACTTCCTTACTATTCATATTAGCTTTTCTTTTGCATTTTCTAAGACATTTAATGCCTTTAATCCCATACTTACTCATTTTCAAAACATAATTAAGCACATCTTTATCCAAACACATTAGGCC
>JAOTAX010000007.1:10060453-10078590 GCA_025629825.1 Erythroxylum guanchezii
TTCTTTTACGTCTGTTTCTATTCCTTCTTTGTTATTCATCAAAATCATATATATGTAAAGTCATTTTGACTCAACAGTATATACTTTATCACAAGCCACTTTCTCTCCTAAAGGAGTGACTACAATGAGAGGGGGATCTAACAGCTCTAGGGGATGACTAATATCCTCGGTGAAGGTTATACTGACAAAAGACCTTTGCGAGCCAGCGTCGATCAAAACTTTAACATCACTACCGAGAACACACATAATACCTTATAACACTATAGGTTAGCACTCATACTATTTAAAAGTTTAGCAATACTACACAGAACATGCATCACAATATAGCAATATAACAATAAAGAAATGTCTATCTAGAAAATACTTGTAATCATGTCCGGATTGGCTCGAACGTCCTCCTTCGTCATTGCATAAACTCGTGCTTGAGCTCGTGAAGCAGGATGTTACTGACCTGCTAGAGGTGTACTACTGCCCATACCAGTCCTCTGTGTGGATCTAGAAGATTGAGCACCTGCCCTGGCAGTCTCCCCTTTGTGTCTCACTAGCTGCATCGAGCTATCTCCTTCTCGAGTTGAAGTCCAAGCCAGTTGTGGACAATCTCTCCTCATGTACCCTATCTCTCCACACTGAAAACACTTTCTCGACTCCGTACACTTGCCTAAATGTACTTTTCTGCAGTTTCTACACTGTTCGGACAGATATGATAGAGCTCGAGAAGCAGAGCTAGTAGTAGGGGCAGTGCTCTAACCTCCCTGTTGTGGCGATCATAAATTAATAGCTGATGATGCAGCGCCTTCAGTACTACCCAGAGCTGAATTACCACTGCTCCTCTTGGGCTGCTGGCTGGAGAAACCTCCTCCCTTCTTTTTCCAATTCTTTTCCTCCTACTACCTTCCGAGCTCTTTCACCAACTTCTCGACTCTCTTGGCTGACTGTTCCATCTTCTTGAACATGGTAGTGGAGGTAACCGTTATTCTCTCCTAGATCGCCAAATGCAATCCAGTATCAAACTGAATACACAGATTCTCTTTATCTGCCATATATTCCGGGACATAGGTGGCAAGCTCTCTCATCTCTGCCTCAAACTCATGTACCCTATTCCCCTGTGTTAGTGTAAAGAAGGTAGCCTTCTTTTGATCTCTATCAAATATGGTATAATATTGTTCGTTGAATTTGTTGATAAAATCCATCTAGGTAATCTGATTATGGTAATGTCCCTAGATATTTTCCCACCAGACTCTAGTATCACCTTCCAATAATCAGACAACTACCTTCAGCTTCATCTCATCAGACATCCCCATATCATGAAATGTCTCTACGGTCCATCTCATCCAAGTTTTGACCTTGGTAACGTCATTGTGCCTATCAAAGGTACCACACCTGAGATTCCTTGCCTATTTGATATTCCCTGAGATTTTAAGGATTGAATGTTGCCCTGGTGTAGGACTAGGTATCACTACTGACTGTTGTGGTGGCGGTACCTGTGTTGGCATTTATGTCGCTCCAACTCCAGGCTGCTGCTATGCGGTGTATTGTGCCCACCATATAATCACCTACTGCAGAGCCTCCATCGACACCGATGGTAAATTTGGCTGCTCTACCGCCGGTGGTGTTACAGTGTGAGGCTGCCTATGATACGAAGAGCTAGCAACCGCTAGTTTTGCGACTGCTTCAGCGCTATGTGCCCGTGGCTCGGGGTGCAAAGGTCCAACCTTGTGACGACTCCCCCTTCCTCGTCCAACCATGCTATCACCATAAAATTAGAGAAAAGACATTGTTTAATAAAATAGATCGAACTATGCCTAGCTAATCCGATATCCTAAACATCCTAAGGAATGTCGACAAGTACTCTCACCGAGGTCAAAATCATCCTACTGTTAAGGATGCCAACTTAATGATTCGAGACTCAACTTCTCGGCCAAAGACTTTTGACACCTAGACTCGACTTCTAAGCCTCATGAACTTTTGAAAACGGAAGTAACACTTTTGAAAATGTAAAAACCATGCTCTAATACCAATTTAATTGTCATAACCTGGTACCACATCCGACACATGACAACCGCCGCATACCCGAGCCAAGGACACTCACGATACCCTTAATTCGACTATGCAAGGCTAACTAAATGTCTTTTTTGAAAACATTTGGGCAGCACAACAGTTGTATTTTAAAAATCCCAAAACTCAACCAAAACACCTACAAATCAGTTTTAAATGCACTTCTATATTCACATTAAAATTCTACCATAACATTTGGACTTTTAAGTCCACTCAAAAGCAATCTCAACCATAATACCAAAAGTTCATACATAAGGCCTTTTACAAACAACAAGACAGTCAAGAGTTAATTTATAAAATCATAAAGCATATCAACATAACCAACTTAATAAAAACAGTTTATAAGCCACTATGCAACAAAAGCACAAAACAGAGAATACCCATGTGCGGTAATGTCCCAAAAATAACAAAAGACCGTACGATCCACTCAGAGCTTAAAACTCACTAAATTAACCTGCATAGTTGGAGAGCGGAGGGGGTGAGTACACTGTGTACTAAGTGAGTAGGAAAAACATATATCACAAATAGAACTCAATACACACCAAGACAGTATAGCTAACCTATGAAGTGAACATACATGACATAGAAATACATAGGCCTAGCCTATGACTCAGCATATACTGGTTAGGAATCACATAGGCCTAGCCTATTAATCACTCATTCAGTAAACATAGGTTCTAGTTCTAGTACACAAAAGTAAAAAAAATATATCATATGTATAAATCAAATCTCTTCAGAAAACAAATCTCATAATAAGCCAAAATAATCATGTATGTCACCACTAGTTGGCCAAACTAGTGTGCACACCCACCAATTCCCAGTGTTGACTTGACTTTCATCCATGGTGAATCCGGACTACAGTTGACAAGAGTATCATGACCCTAGGTGATGGCCTCGTCGGTGTCCAGACCCTAGGTGTGGAATCACCCACAAGTCCTGTAGAAAGGTGTTGATACGGGGACTCGACTTTATATACCAGCGTCAAAGGTACAGGGGTCGCTTAATCTGTTGCGCCTAACATACAATTGGCCAATCGTTGCCTCACCAATCACAAAAATCATATAAAAATATTAAGTACGAAAATTAAGTAAGGCAACATACCTTTATTTATCGGTCCAATCGATAAAATGGAACCTTACCATGGCTCTAAGACAAAAGAGAACACATATACGTAGCATATGTGACTCGATTATGCACATGAAAATTTCAAAACATTATTTCATGCAATAAAAGTCATCTTTTACACTCCATGTGCAAAATTGTTTAAAAATGTAGTTTCAGAAAATAAAACATTGTCTTTTGCACTTCAAGTGCAGGTTTGTTGAAAACAATATCATTTCTTAAAACACGTAATAAAAACATCAGTTACACTCCAAGTGCAAAGAGTTTTTCAAAACAATGTTGTTTATTAAATACATGAGTATACTGGCATCCATTTGAGATTTAATTCTACTATGCATTACCTAAGTTCAAATTTCACATATAAGTCATCATGCCTTGGGATGTCCTAATCCCATTTGAGCGATATGGTTTCCCCAACTCACCTCAAAAGAAGGTGTACACTCCCTTGACTCCAACAATCCTCAGTACGAGCTCCTTGATTCACAGCTCTCGAGCCTTTATACATAAAAATATATATTGTATTTACTACTCAAACATGTATCTCATATTTATACATCGTCACATAAGTGTATAAAACACAATATCACTATCTTTAAACTATAGGATTCGGCCATTAACCTTCTCACATGATTACTTCCCTTACTATTCACATTAGCTTTTCTTTTGCATTTTCCAAGGCACTTAATGCCTTTAATCCAATACTCACTCATTTCAAAACATGATTAAGCACATTTTTATCCAAGCACATTAGGCCATTATTCATCAATTTAAGCAAAAAAAATTCAAGTTTACTCTAAGTAAACATGAAGCTGCTTTCCAACGCATATCATTACGAATCCTTAAATCCTAGGCCAAGTTTACTTAGGCATTTTATCAAACACCTAATGTGCATGACTTTCAAGTCATATTTTTAAGACTTTATCATAGTAATTCATGCTCCTATCTTGTTATATAAAAAATACTTCCAAACAACAACACATTTCACCACTCCATTCAATCTAGTTCCCTTCATTTAAGCCATATTCATCATAATTATACAACTCATTACATTAATCCATTTCTTCTCCCATCATTTCGACCAAGCCTTATCCAATATACATCTTCTTCATTTTTCATCATCAATTCACATTATACATGTACAATTAACACCATGGAATTCATTTAAAATGTCAATTTCAAAAAAAATCAAAAAATCACAAACTTTCACAAAAAAAAGAACATTTCAGTTTTGACTTAAGGGGACTTCTCCATAACTCATTTCATTCATCTAAACCATGTTTCATGCATATTCAAGCATGGAGAACAACATATCTTAACACCAAACTCAAAATCATAATGTAGAGAGAGATGAGACAAAATTTACCTATACTTTCCTTTGATGATATCTTAAAATATTTTGAGAATTTCTCAAATCTAATGATAGATTTGAGTTCCTTGACTCCAAATTAGCTTATAACACTTTGATTTGGGTTGGAGAATCAAAACAAAGGGGTAGGGTTTAATAATAGCCAAAAATTGGTCTTCTCCTCCTCTCTTCTCCTTTCTTTTAATTAAAACAAAATGTTTCTAGTCTTTAATGCTTGGCCGACTCTTCTTTGACCAAATATGGTGAAATTACCTTTTTGCCCTTAGCTTATGTGAAATTATTATTATAACCTCCAAGTTTTTCCTAAATTTGCAATTAATCCCAAAATTTGGAAATGACCAAAACTTTTATTTTTATTTTGGTCCCAGGACTTTTGAAAATAATAATTAAGTCCCTTAACTTTATAAAATTATATATTGATCCTCCAAGAATTGAAAAATTACAATTAAGTCCTTTAACGTTTAACAATTGGCAAATAAGCCCTTATGTGCATCAACTTTTTCAATTAAGCTTTCTAAGTGTCTAATGAGTCTATAAATCATATCTAATAACCTCTAAGGCATTAGAACATATTTAACTCAGCCACCATGGTCATATCCATCCAATGGACTCGGTTTTACACACTTAGAAGCTTATATGTCATAAATCTCCAAGATTTCGAACTCTAAGTTCATGTAAGAGCATATAACATTATAAATCACTAACATATATACCCAAAAGGATTTAAATACATCTTTGAAATCATATACAACCATGAATATATCAATATACAGTAGTGTCTCCAAGTGCAGAACAATACAAAAGGACTCAGAGAGTTCGACGTTACATAGACTGTACAAGAACAAACAATGAAAACAACAATTTCCCCAAATAATAGTCAAAAACATCAATGATCATTTTAATAAACACATCCTAAGAACTTGAAACTCATAATAATCTATGAATAAGCTATTTTTAGCATATTTAGCCAAAATCAACAAGTACTTCAATTCAAATAACCATCAATAAGATAGACACTCACTCCATTATCCGTCCTCTCAAGCATTCAAAGGTAGGATATGTATTCACTCAGCATTCATTTCATGTGAGGCACCATAAGCTTACTTATCAATCCAATCTCCACCGCTCATATCAAATACAAACATCAATATGAAGGGCTTTATTATGATTGTAATGGGGCTGGGCTAAGGGTAGGAAAAATGAAAATTACAGTTTAAAACCACAACACAAAGTGAGCATTTAAAATAATACAAAACAATGAACCATAAAACACTCAATCCTTTCCTCTCATTTAACAAAATTAACACTTCGCATTTTTACTTCTCTCCTATTCTTTTCATTTTCTGGTCATCTTTGTTTTCTTCTTTGTTTTCTCTTTTTTAACTATATTTTTCATTTATTTATTTAGAACAAGATTAAGTTTAGCAGAGAAAAATGTAGAAGAGAGATACAAATTATTACAACCCCACCCATTCCTAACTCAAAAGCCAACTATATGTTATGATTCCTCCACACTTGTTCAAACAATTATTCCCTAAACCCATTCATAAACATTCAGATGTTCAACTTGCCGTACGGGAGGTACAATGAAAAGGATAAATAATTAAAGTCAAGGCTCATATTTTGGGTTTAAAGAAAGAAAAGGTTTCATGTTAAGCTTAAAAAGGGTTCACTAAAGGTAACATTATGGTGGCTTTTTAAACACAAGGGGTAAATCTTAATTGCCTTCATCATTTCAACATTTGCATAAGATTATGTGATCTATAGTATTTGCAATCAAGTTCTAGAGTTTCTTAATCATGAAAGAACACTCTCAATGAAGAATACTCGAATTTGGTGTTTAATAGTTCAAAAAGGCTTAAATTCTTACGAAATGAAAAGTGTCATTCATCTATCACAACAAACTAATGTCCTTTTAACCGAAATCCAAGTCAATTAGTCTAAGCATGCAAGCATACTCATTCAGTCATATTATGCATTTCTAATTCCAATCGAGTGTATGTTATGACCATGCATCTCTAACTATTAAATGGGAAAAAAAAATACGCATCACACAATTAATAAACATTTTTTTAACTAATACCCCCCACACTTAAACATCACATTGCTCCTAATATGATTCAAAAAAGTAAAAGAGGGATCTTAGACAAAATAACATAAACAAAGACAAGCATTGAAACTAAAAAACATTAAACTAACAAGAAAAGGGATAAAAATATGATACGAAAGTTTGGGTGTGGCTATGTCGATGTGGTGTGAAGCATAGCAATAGGCATGGTGTACTACATTAAGGAGCGATGAACAACTTCGAGGACGACAATTAGAAAAGATTGAAAAGTAGGCATGTTCAGATAAAGCAACTAGATTAGGTTGAGTTTCACTAAAAAGACTTGATGGATTTGGAATCAAAATTTAGGTGTTTATTTTTTGATAGAGTAGTTATTTCAACATCTATAGCTTATCACAATTGCTCAAAATTCTTTCCATAATGATAATTATTCGATTCCTCCTGCAAAATTCTTTGTTATGATATCACGTAACTTTGAGGAAGAAGAATATGTTTTTATGAATATTCATCTCATATGGTACATGTCGAACAATTTTGTCCTTCCTCGTAAATTTGGACAACTATTAATTGTATTTTGGAATTTTCAATAACTTATCAATTAAGTTACATAATTTGATTCAAAAAAAAGAAATAAAGTGACTCAATAAATGATCTAAATTAATTGGTCAAAGTATGAGAAGAAAATAGATCCCGATTAGTGTAGACCGGACCCATATCGAGCTTGTGATAGGGAAGCCTAATATGGAAGCTATACATAAAGGATAAGGTCTCCTGTAGTTGCTCATATAATTCTTAAGGTTAAAAATCATCTGACTCATTAAGAATGCTTACGTCTTGAAAAAAACTGTAGAAAAGCGTTAAACCACGTGTTTGTGAATGTTTTCTATCAAGGTCTCAAGAGATTGGAGCTCGTTTTGGCCTTGAAAACTGCTTCGAAAAATCAGATAGAACCGAAATAAGGTATTCTGCATTTCTTTCATTTTTAACCCTTTCATGAACGATCTGGGGCACGTAATAAGATCTATCCTACGTGTTACACTATATAAAAGATTAGAATCAAGAAGAATGGACAACTAGCCTAAATAGAAGGAAGTAAATAAAGAAAGACAATGATATTTCTCAATATACAAAGTATGATTATAGATATAGATAATTAATTATATTGTTTACTCAGATATAATATATTGAGTAAATAATATAATATACTCAGGTCTATCCTAACGGTAGCTACCTTATACACTCAGGTATAAATAATTAATTATAGTTGACGGGTTTCACCTCCATTTTTTTAATTTTAGTTTAATTTATGTTATTCTAAAATAAAAATAAATATTATATAATTGCAAAGGTGTAATTATTAAAAATAATCAAAAATTAAATAAAAGTTAGATATAAATTTATTTTATAAATTAATTAGCTATTTTATTTTATTCTCTTAGATAATATTTATTAATAAATTTTAACAACAAATTCATTACAGTTTATTAAAAATAAATAATTAAGAAAATATGTATAATTTTATTATAAACTAATTAGGTACGAAAATAGCTTCAAAAAAAATTAGGTACGAAAATGGGTCAAGTCAAGTTGGGATCATCGTTGACCCGACCCTTCTAGAGGGTGGCCTGAGGTCAATTTTGAGGGAAGTCCAAGTCAAGCTCATATGGCTTGTACTTAAACTCGATGAGGTTTTGGGCAATCCAAAATCCGCTTGACCTAACCTTAATGCGGCCATCTTCCACTTTGTTCTCCCATCAACTGACAAAATTCCCAAGTTGCCAAACCAGTTTCCAACCACAAATTCAACTTCATCTTCTCACAAAAGTCAACTTAATTCTAGTTGCATCTTCTACCAAGAAAAAGAATAACTAAAAGCCTAAAACTCACATGTCCTCAAGCACCATATTCAATCATCCTCTTAATTTGGAGAATGGGGAATGCTATTTGAAGAATGGAAGATGAGTAAACTTAGATTCCAGCATTGACTAACTAATTTCCTCATTTACAAGTAAGCGTATCATCAACGTTGGAGATACCAGGTGGATCTGGAAAATGGGAAATGAAATAGGGAAAGCTATCTGGAGAATGGAAGAAAATGGAAGATGACTTAAGCCTGGACTCCAATATTGACTAACTACGTTCCTCATTTACAAGTAATTGTTGGAATATTAGAGAAACAAGGTGGAGTATAACAGCAATGGCAGCGTAGGGCGGCGACAGAAGAGGGGAAGTAAATAATTAAGATTTTCTTGTCGACTTTAGTTAGCTTTCGGGTCAGATTGGGAATGGATTCGAGCCCGAATCCAATCTAATGACCAGCAAGTTCGAAATAAGTTCGTTAACTATGGACCATTTTGAGCTAGGCTAAACCTAGGCCAATTTGTCAATCTTAAAACTAATATTTATTTTTTAGTATATGCTTTAATTGTTAGAACTAGTGCTATTACTTAAAATTAAGTATATGATATTTTTAATAATTTAATTTCATAAATAACTACTTTTAAAAAATTTAAAATTGACGTAAAATATTTCAAATTTTAAATATATTTACCAAAATTTTTGATTTTGAAAATATTTGTAATTTTATAAAATAATTTATTTTATATTTAATTTGATTTGAATATTTAGATTGAATTATTCCTAATTTTTAGTACTTAACATCAAATGATTATAGAATATACTTAATTACTTTTAAAATTATATTATGACAAAAACAAAATTTTTATTATTTTTACAAATTATGAGATCATGAGAAACATAATTTGAAATAAATTAAAATTAAAAATTAAATCAAATAAATATTTACATAATTTGAAAATTAAAATTAAAATTAAAATAACACTAATTGGACCCTTAATTAACAATTGTAATTGTGAGCTCTAATAATTTCGACCCCAGCCATGTGCAGTATAGGCCCAATGAACTCATTTCAGATCTAAGGAGGTGCTTGTTTGAGGGGTATGAGAAAAAAGGTATGGGTATAGAATGAAAATTGATGTTTGATATAAACCTATCATTGAATACTTAAAAGTTTCATTCCTTGGTTTTAGGCAATCTTCCATTCCTCTCATAATCTAGAGGAATAGGAGGGAGAAACGAGAGTAATTGATATGTTTTTAATTTTTTATATATGGAGGATAGATAAAAAAATATAATTATGAGTCAAATATCTTCATAAGTAAAGCTTTAATTTCAATAATCAAATTTATGGTGAAATTAATTATATAATTAATTATACTATAATTAATTAAATATAATGTAATTAATTAATTATAATTATTTAAAATATAATTATTTAATTAATTACATTATATTTAATTAAAATATTGTTATTAATTAAAATATAACTAATTAAAATATAACTATTCATTAATTAAAATATTAGTATTCATTAATTAAAATATTATAATTAATTAATTACAATATAATTAATTAAAATATAGCTAATTAAAATATAACTATTCATTAATTAAAATATTATTATCTATTTATTAAAATATTGTAATTAAATATAATTAATTAAAATATTATTATTATTTATTTATTTGCATTATATTTAATTAAAATATTATTATTAATTAAAATATAACTATTCATTAATTAAAATATTATTTATTTATTAATTAATTGAAATATAATTAATTAAAATATAATTCATTCATTAATTAAAATATTGTAATTAATTAAAATATAATTCATTTTGTAATTAATTAATTATAATATTTTTTATAAACTAACCACTATCAATGGTAATGATAATCATTTCTTCATCTTAACCAGCCATCATAATTATAATGATTATATCCATTCACATTCCTTCCTATATTCATTCCTATTTCTATTTTTATTACCTTCTGTGAACCAAGCCTTCCTAATTTCTACGTGCAAAAGCCTAATTAAAATTAGAAAGGGATCCGATTCCCTCTCCAATCCAAAAGCATGCAGTCCAAACCCATTAAAAAGGATTAGTTGTACCCCAGGGTTTTGCGTTGACTTTCCTTATCTCAACGGCCCCACCAATCAGAGGTTGGGCTACATATTGTAACGAAACAGTGACGTGTAAAGTGGATAAGCACAATCCCGCCCAGATCTCACTGAAACAGTGACGTGTTTGTTGTTAGTAGCGCCATCCAACGTCATCCTCAAAGTCACTTACCTACTTCTTATACTTGAATGTAACGAATATGATAATAACAATAAATACAACATTACCGAGCTGCAAAATAAGCCAATAGTTGTTTCTGTTTCAAACTCTTTCTCAAGTTTCCTGTTTTTAGGCGATGACGGATCAGACCCAGAAGCCTGAAATCTTTGAACTCAACAATGGTTCCATGCAGGTCAAGATCACTAACCTCGGTTGCACTATTACTTCACTCTTTGTGCCTGACAAAAACGGTAACTTTCTGCTTTTTTCATTTACTTCAATTGTCAACCCTGATATTGTCATTGTAGTTTTTGGGTTTTCCTTTTTCACTTCTTGTTGTATTTTGTTGGTTTCTCAAGGGAATTTAGCTGATGTTGTTCTTGGGATGGACTCCGTGGAGCAATATTTGGTAATTCTTCTATTCGCTTAATAGTTTTTGATTTACATTATGATCTGATTAGAAGTTCAGTTCCAATTGTTTGGATTGCGTCATGTCTTTTTGGCGATTTGATTCTCGCTTTTAAAGGAGAAAAAGATTGCTTTTTTATGGACAGTTAATAGATCACTATCGGAAGTAAATATAGTCTTTGGCTCTGTTCCTTTCTTCCTCTCCTTTCCCTTTAAGGCTGTCACTTCAATAGTTACTTTTGTTAATAACAGAAAGAAAGATCAAAGGCAGGAAATTTGTTCTGCGACCTATACCTGTTTGAGGGTGTCTTCCTAGTTTAATTATGACTCTTGTCTCCTTTTGGGTGATCAATATTTGAGATTTCTGACGCTTCCTGAATTTATGTGTAACCAGCAAGGTGCTGCGCCTTACTTCGGCTGCATTGTGGGCCGAGTGGCGAATAGGATAAAAAATGGAAAGTTCACCCTTAATGGAATTGAATACTCTTTGCCCATCAACAAGCCTCCAAACAGTCTCCATGGTATTTGTTTGTTAATTCCCACAATTTGATGTTATTATGTTTAATCGTGGCTGTCTTTCAATCATGCTGATAACTTTATCACCTCAAAGAGCTCGTCAAAATATTGTATATTCACAGCTTGAATCGTTTTGCCCAGTTGTAATATTCTATTTACAAAGGAAAAAAAAGGGGGGAAAGGGTGGGAAGAGATGCCTTGTTTCTGGTCAAATCAGATGTTACTTCTATGTTTCATATAAAAAGGACACTTTTAAGATCACATTGGAGTATCTAATAGATGGTGTGATTATCTTTAAATCATGATCGTTGTGTCAGTTGGGTAGGCCAGGAGCCTTGTTGGTCATGTTGTAATTAGTAGATGCAATTTCATGCAAAGTTATGACCCCCGCTGCTGTTGATGTTTTAGAATATCCAGACATATAAGCTGAGAGATGGTTCATGCATGTGTTTTCTATGGGTTCAGTAGCTTTTGATAATATCTGAGTATAAAGTCAGGATCTTATGGTGCAAGCATTCCTACTATTTAGAGTTTCTTATTTTATGAGTTGATTTGAGTTCAAAATGGAACTGCAGATGGAAATTCATAACAAAGAAATACACATTTCTTTTTGCATGTCTCATTGCTTTTACTTTTCCGTATTAGAGCTTTAATTTGTTTTTGTTTTTGTTTTTTTGGTTGCATTTGGTGAAGAATAGTGTTAAGTTTTTCACTTCTGGTCATTTGAAGACCTAAGTATCAAATGGCCAAATAATTTCTTCTTGGCATGTGACATATTTTATGACCTCCTCTAGGAGGGCAAAAGGGTTTCGACAAGGTGTTATGGGAAGTTGCAGAATATAAGAAAGGAGATAATCCATCCATCACCTTCAAATATCGAAGCCTAGACGGAGAAGAAGGTACTCTCTATCTCTGCGTCTGTGTGTGTTATCATGTGTGCAACGTACTGTCTCTACCTTTGTTCCTCTCTCTCTCTCTCTCTCTCAATGTCCCTAATATTTTCTGTTCTATCTGCCATAGGTTACCCAGGGGACCTTTCTGTAAGTGCAACTTATACACTTACGTCAAGCACAACAATGAGACTTGATATGGAAGCAGTGGCCGAGAACAAGGCTACTCCAGTAAGTTTAGCTCAGCATACGTACTGGAATTTAGCTGGTCACAACTCAGGAAATGTCCTTGACCATTCCATTCAAATATGGGGTTCTCACATTACTCCTGTGGATGACAACATTGTCCCAACTGGTGAACTCATGCCAGTCAAAGGCACTCCATTTGACTTCACCTTTGAGAAAAAGATTGGGTCCTCGATCCATGAGGTGGGTATCGGTTATGATCACAATTATGTACTGTACGGTGGGGAAGAGAAATTGGGTTTGAAGCATGCTGCAAAAGTCAAGGATCCATCAAGCTCAAGGGTTCTTAACTTATGGACAAATGCCCCTGGGATGCAGTTTTACACAGCAAACTATGTGAATGGAGTAGTTGGTAAAGGAGGCGCTGTCTATGGAAAGCAATCAGGGCTCTGCTTGGAAACTCAGGGCTTTCCCAACGCTGTAAATCAACCAAATTTCCCCTCAGTGATCATTCAGCCTGGAGAAAAGTACAAGCATACTATGCTGTTTGAGTTTTCAACAGAATGAGTTGGTACCTTTGTTGCCAAATGGAAATCAGAATAAGGTTTAATTCCAGGTTAGCAGATTGGTAGACTCTGAACCGTTTATGGTGATGCAATTCTATTACTCTCGAGTAATCAAATGATGGACCTTGTTCATGATCCCCAGTATTTTCGTTTGGAGTCCTTTGAATTGCCTTATTTTGTAGAGGTGTAAGTATAATGTACTACGGAATTGTTAAAAATGGCTTTTGCATCGCAGTCGATCTTTTACCCTTAAACTACTACCCATAATAAATAATAAAAATTTTAAATTAAATAAAATTGATTAAACATTGAAGGGGAGTTAGGGTTCCGTCAATTTAGAGTCCAAATTAAATATTTTTAAGATATTGAAATTATTTTTGCATGTTCTGAAATATGTAAGTTTAAATTGAGTTTTACCATAGACTATAGGGTTTAAGTTAACCCTTTTAGAATATATATTAAGAATACAAGTTTTAAATAAATAAATAATTTATTCCCTTTTCGTGCAATGTAGATAATTGGGATGACTTGGTTTCGTAGGCAGTTAATCGATTTAATCTAAAAAATGAAGATTACACCATCACAAAGATTTCCTTATGTGCTAGTATTTGTTCTTTATGGAAGCAAATGAATGAAAGGATTTTCAAAAACAAGATCGTATAACGGAATCCTTTTATCGAGGCACTATTGAATGGACTGGGGAAGTGATATTGGCAAACACAAACACTAAGCTAGTATCATCGTATACGGCCAATCGTTAAAGGATTGCTTGAAACTTATTTAAGGATGGCAACAGCGGGATCTCGCTAATTTTTTTAAAATTTTCTTTTAAATTATAAGTATAAAATTTTTTCAGTTGAATTCAAGTCAGAGTTATTCAGGCGCAGGCTTACTTGAAGCCTAACTTTTTTAAGCAAAACTATAACTCAGGCTTGTTTGAAGCCTAACTTTTTTAAGCAAAACAATATCGATTTATTTAAAAAAGTTGAGCTCCAAATTAGGCTGAGTTTGATATGGATAAATGAATAAATCATTTGTTAATGTTTGCATCCTACCTATATAACTAATAATTAAAATTTATGTTTTTTATTTTTATTTTTAAATGAAAACAAAACATATTTGATTATTTATGTTGATGTAGTTTTATTTTTATTACAGATCATAGTTACATATTAGATAAAACTTAAAGTTAAGTTGTTTTTTATAAATTTAGTTAATTAAATAAATTATGCTAATTTTTATATAATAGTTACTGATAAATTATTGGCAAATTAATTCATTAACTATTATTTAAGGATAAGGATATTTATATTATATCAAAATAATTCAAATTAATATAAACTGTTTATTATTATATACATATATACATTACGATCATTTGAACGACGGGATGGATTTCGTGTTTGTCCATCCCGCTAATCTTCTTCTTTAATTTTTGAGTCTTTTTCACTGATTATTTTCAACCTCGTTTTTTTAACTTTGTATGATTTGTATTTGCTGTTTGTTTTCCTTGACTAATTGTTGAATTATTTGACTTAACTCTGTCATTTTTGTTTCTAATTTAATTTGATGCTCTTTTATTTCTTTAATATACCGTGTAACACTCATAATATATTTTTAATATAAGTGGTTAAATCAGTAATTTGATTTTTAATATCTTCTAAATTTAGAGAATTTTCTATTGCAGAGTTTGGTATAATAGGATCAGTGATTTTAATAGTACTTTGTTCTTTATTGTTTTCAGATTCAATAAATCGTATTGGTGTGGCTAAACGGAAAGAATGTGATTTTAATGATTTAGAAGAGGATGTTGAATATGATGGTTGTTGTTTTGAGAAAGAATGTCTTCTGTTTATAGAGGGATCTATATGAATCGGATACTGAATATTAGGTAATGTTCTTATTTTAGTTCTAAAATTTGTTACTACTTTGGCAACATCATTAAATAATTGATCTAATTATATTTTATATGTATTTTTGAATTCTATACTAAGGTGAGAATTTGTTAGTGCATAACTTATTTGATAAGTGATAGAAAAAGAGTATTGTCCTTAAGTCATTAAATCTTCTTTGTAGAATTTATATGCTATAGTTATTGTATCATTTAAATTAGGTGTTTTTAGTAGAATTCCTAATTGTAATCGATTCCATATGCTAGATTTCCATTCATCATACCGATTATTTGATCATTTAAATTATTCATTCGTTCATCTACAATTGCTATTCTTATAGGTGTATCTATACCTTCTTGAAAAGTAGATTTTAACAAAATTTGTATGGTAGATAAATGAATATAACCAATTTTTAATATTTTATCTTAAGGTATTTTTTGTAATTGTTTAGCAATTTGTTCTTGATCTATTAAACTGATTCGGATATGTCCATGACATTGATCCATTCTAATAGGTGTTTCATCAACAATTTTTCCAAAGTAAATGTTATTCTTTCGATCTAATAGATTTTTAAATAATGATGATTGAATATCTTGTCCGAATTTTAGATTTAATTGTGCTTTTGCTATTTGTTTTTATTTCTCGTTAGATAAAAGAGTATTTATATGAAAGGTTCTTGTTGATTCGGTTAACTCTAGATTATCCATATCTAATATATTCTGGTCTTGATTAGTCATTGAGGATGGTAAGGTTTACTTATCATATGATGGTGTAGTATTCGCTCATAATGATTAAATTGTTGTGTATAAACTGATACATATTTTGGACTAACTCCAAATTTTTTTTACAGGTTCTATTGCTTTAGAATTGATTTTTTAAATCGAAGATAATTATTTCTATTTTCCAAATATTTGAATTCATTGATCTTTTAATTGTTCTATATATTCTATATCTTCTAATAATTGATTGCAAATAGATCAATTAGTGGGTTGATTACAGACTGAAACCCCATGTAAATAAATAGCTAAAATGAAATAGGATAAAATTGAGACAGAGGTAATGGAACAGAGGATCACGTGCTGCTAGAACCCAATCAGTCACGTTAACTTGCCACTGAAAGTCAGATGACCTCAAGCCCAAATTTATTTAAAATAATTAAATAATTCTCAAGTGTTGCTTTCAATCCAGCAATTTTTACTTTCCAGGTCCACTTAGCTCTCTTTCAGTCAATTGAAGAAATTTAAGAAAACCCAACAATTACTTCTACACAAGCATTAGACTTTGATACAATCCATTCCTTAACAGCAACAGATTCAGACTCTTACAAATGGGAAGCCGAGGGTTGGATTTGTCGGCGCTGCCAAAAGATTGCATAGAGAACGTTCTCTCGTCGATGGGTCCTCGGGATACTTGCCGATTGTCGGTTATATCATCTCCGTTCAGGTCGGCGGCGGAATCCGATGCTGTTTGGCAGAAATATCTACCGCCGGATTATCGATCAATCATTGCTAGATCCACTGATCCCTCTATGTTCACACGCTTCTCTTCTTTGAAGGACCTCTATTTCAGCCTTTGTGACAACCCTATTCTCATCGACGACGCTAAGTTGGTAAATTATCTCCTCTCTTATTGATATTTTTCCATGTTTCCGATAATTATTTACCCTCCAATATTTATTTCTTTCATCTATACTTGTAACAAAATTTTTTTTTGGGTCTCATTGTTGGAACTTCCTCTGTATTTGTTTCGCGTCTTATGTTAGATGTGTATGCCCAGTAATGATTCATCCATTTTCTCCATGTCATTTGAATTTGAAGAGCTTTTCGTTGGACAAATCAACTGGGAAGAAATGTTACATGCTCTCTGCAAGGAACCTGGTGATTATTTGGGGTGATACTCCTGAGTATTGGCAATGGACTTATGAACCTGAATGCAGGTATATCTATCTTCCTCTAATATTGACTAGATTGAAGCTCCAATTGTTCACCCTTTTCAGTAACTTGTATATATTGTTGAAATATACTATTGTTATTCTTCAAACAGATTTGGAGAAGTGGCAGAACTTATTTCAGTATGTTGGCTGAAAATTCGTGGCAAAATTAGTGCTTCTTTGCTATCCCCAGCAACATTTTATTCAGCCTACCTGGTGTTTAAATTAACTACTGAAACCTATGGATTTGACGATCAACCTTTACACGTTTCAATGGGACTTGCTGGAGCTGAAAGTCCCACGCGAACTGTTTATTTGGATGACCCTTACAGAAGAGAGAGGAGAGATGGGTGGTTTGAGATTGAATTGGGTGCATTCTTTAACAACGAAGGTGAAGAAGGTGAAATTGAAATGATTGTATTAGAAATTGAAGATCTTGACTGGAAAAGTGGACTTATTGTTCAAGGTATAGAAATTAGGCCTAAGATGGGGGAGGGGAGGGGAGGGATGTTGGAGTTGAGTGGCTAGAAGATTGAATTTGTTGAACTACTTGGATAAGAGACTTGAGATGGGGAATTGAAAATGTACCTATATTGGAAGTTAAATGTGGGTATGGTGTTTTTTTAATAGTATGGTGTTTGTCGTAAGAGAGCTTCAGCCGTTTCTGCAATAAGTATATAAAGTATGGTTTCTTTTCTTGTAGAGTTTTTAGTGATCTTTTACATTTGCCTTTATATGGAAAATGAGATAAATGATGATTCCCCTCATCCGTTGATGTTTCTTAAGATTCTTCATGTAGATTGAGCGATAAAGAAAGAGTTCTGTTGTAATAATTATTCAAAGTAACTAACGGAGGGGCCAGAAGACTTCCGTTTAGGCCTTTGCTAGACAGTGTCCACTTGACAGTTTCAAATCCTTTTTATAGCTTCTTCATCGATAAACATGGTAAAAAAGCCTTGAGCTGTTATTATTAGCAAAGATTACCGTATGCCAT
>JAOTAX010000007.1:10078690-10106452 GCA_025629825.1 Erythroxylum guanchezii
AGTTAATGTACTGGTTCAGTGGTTTATTTCATAAGGAGGTACATGATTTCTTTGTTGGAATGAATTCCTAGAATATTGGCCCAAATCTTATTTACCGCGCATTGCAAATTCTTTAATAACTGAACTTTCTTATTTGATTGCTTAGCAAATTTAGGAGGTATAAATTTAGTAATTTGACCTAGTCCTTATGGATTGACACTTAACTACTGCAACAAAACCTGTGCACTTGCAGAGGCTATCAAGTTTTTGGCGCCGTTGCTGGGGACTTGTGTCAAATATTGAATTTTTCTGAACAAAATTGACTAAGCTTTTCTTACTTCAATTTTCTTTATAGGTTTATTGTTATCCATTTCATCCATAAGTTTTTTCACTATCATTTGTGTTGTTCGTGCAGTGGTGAATCGTAATTTATATGTAATTTACTTTCACAGCCCCATTTGATCCTAAGATCGAGAGAACATACCATAGAAGGAAGAAATAGAGGTTTGAAAATAAGAAGAAAGTGACAACTGCCAATAGTAGTAATACAATGGCAGAAGGAGTAAGACCCAGGCTCCGTGATTATGCAGAGCCATGAATTCAAGAAAACACTTCGAGGATTCGGAATCCGATTGTGGAAGCAAACAATTTTGAGTTGAAACCAGCTCTTATTTCTATGGTTCAACAGTCGCAGTTTGGAGGGTCTCCTGTTGAAGACCCAAATATGCATTTAACAGTTTTCCTTGAAGTTTGCGACACTTTGAAAATGAATGGAGTCACTTCTGATGCTATTCGACTCCGCCTTTTTCCATTCTCTTTGAGGGATAAGGCAAGAGCATGGCTTCATTCACTTCCAGTGGGCTCAATTACTACTTGGGATCAGCTTTCAAGGACGTTTTTGGGAAAATATTTTCCTCCAAGCAAAACGGCGAATCTCAGGAATCAAATCTCAACATTCACGCAGAAAGATGATGAAACGTTGTATGAAGCATGGGAGCGTTATAAAGAGTTACTTCGGTTGTGCCCGCACCATGGCTTACCATCTTGGATGGTACAATGGATTACTGCAGTCAATGAGGACTTTAATTGATGCTGCAGTTGGGGGAGCAATTATGAATAAAACATATGCTGATGCATACAACCTCAGTGAAGAAATGGCTCTCAATCATTACCAATGGTCCAATGAACGAGGAGCGGCAAAGCGCACTCCAGGTAAGTATGATGTTGATGCACTCACAATTCTTTCTGCTAAAGTTGATGCCATGACTCACAGGTTGGATCGTTTAAATGTTAATTCTGTGAATGCTAGTAGTTTTGCTTCTACCTGTGAAATTTGTGGTTCTGTTGATCATTTATCTGTTCATTGTCAAGCTAGTAATCCTTTTGCCCAAGATCATAGTAGTGATCAAGTTCATGCTATAAACAATCATCACCAAAGACTTTAATTCGACCCGCAGCCAAACACTTATAACCCAGGTCAAAGAAATTATCCAAATTTTTCCTGGCGAAATAACCAAAATCCCCCATTTCAGCCAAATGTTAGGCAACCACCTGGATTTCAAAGACCACCCAATCCTTCAGGACCTCCAAAATCAAACCTAGAAAGCATGATGGAATCCATGTTACTAGCCCAAAGACAACAAGATGAAACTATCAAGCAATTAACCTCTAAGGTAGACTTATTAGCTGCTTATAATAAGTTGCTTGAGAATCAAATAGCAAATCAGGCTAGTTCATCACCCCCACCACCAGGTAAATTACCTAGTCAACCTAAAACAAATCCTAGTAAGCATTGTAAAGCTGTGACATTGCGAACTGGAAAACAATTAGCAGGACCCTATGATCCTAGAAATGAGGTTGAAAAAGAGAGGATAGTTGAAACTCGGGATAAGGGAAAAAGGATAGTAGTTGAGGAAGATAATGAACAAGAGGATGCTAATATTTCTGAGGGACCCAGTCTACCACCTCCAAAACCATACACCCCACCAATTCCTTTTCCTCATAGAATGGCCAAAGCCAAGCTAGATGCTCAGTTTAGGAAATTCTTAGAAGTGCTTAAAAAGTTGTACATTAATATTCCTTTCACTGACGCACTTTCTCAAATGCCTTCTTATGCTAAGTTTCTCAAAGAAATCTTATCTAATCAAAGAAAGTTAGAAGAGCATGAAACTTTTGCTTTGACTGTTGAATGTAGTGCTGCCATTCAAAATAAACTTCCTCCAAAACTCAAAGATCCAGGTAGCTTTTCAATTCCCTGCCAAATTGGTAAAGCTACAATTGAACGTGCTTTGTGTGATTTAGGGTCAAGTGTGAGTTTAATGCCATTATCTTTGTTTCGAAAGCTTGATTTAGGAGAGTTAAAACCAACTACTGTTGCCTTGCAATTAGTTGATCGCTCTGTTAAATATTCTGTTGGTGTGTTAGAAGATGTGCCTATTAAAGTAGGTAATTTATATGTGCCTGTTGATTTTGTCATTTTGAAAATGGAAGAAGACACCCGCACCCCAATCATACTTGGACGGCCTTTTCTAGCTACTGCAGGATGTCAAATAGATGTGAAAAATGGCAAATTATCCTTTGAAATTCGTGAGGATTGCGTTTAATTCGATCTTTCCAAAGCTACTAAATTTCCAAGCTTGTCTGATGATTGTTGTAGAATTGACATCATTGATTCTATTATCAATACTCATTTGTCTAATCAACATTCAACTAATTTTCTTGAGCAATGTTTAATTACTAATGGGACACCAAGTGATTAGATTCCAAGAGTGGCGATGATTGCTAAAGCTTTAGCAAATCTTCCTACGACTTACACAACTATAGAGGAGCAATTTGAAGTTCTAGAAATGGATCAATAACTTGAAGTGAAAGCACCTAAGGTAGAACTCAAACCTCTTCCTTCGAGTTTAAGGTATGAATTTCTGGGCCCCAATTCTACATATCCTGTGGTTGTGAATGCTAACTTAGATGCTATTGATACTGAAAAACTTGTTAGAGTTTTAAGAAAGCACAGAAAAGCCATAGGATATTCGTTAGATGATCTTAAAGGAATTCATCCTTCTGTGTGCATGCATCGAATCTTTATGGAAGATGACCATAAGCCCACAATTGAACATCAAAGGAGATTAAATCCTAGTATGCGAGAAGTGGTCAAAAAGGAAATTTTGAAATTACTTGAAGATGGAATAATTTATCCTATCTCAGATAGTAAGTGGGTTAGTCCAATTCATGTAGTTCCTAAAAAATGAGGGATGACAGTTGTAACAAATGAAAAGAATGGACTCATTCCGACTAGGACTGTTACCGGTTGGAGAATGTGTATTGATTATCGTAAGTTGAATTCTGCAACTAGGAAAGATCATTTTCCCCTTCCCTTCATTGACCAGATGTTAGAGAGACTTGCTAGGAATTCTCATTTTTGTTACCTTGATGGGTACTCGGGATTTTTCCAGATCCCCATTCACCCACAAGATCAGGACAAAACCACATTTACATGCCCATATGGTACTTTTGCCTATAGGAGAATGCCTTTTGGACTTTGTAATGCTCCTGCTACTTTCCAACGTTGTATGATGGCCATATTTTCTGATTTCATTGAAAACATAATGGAAGTGTTTATGAACGATTTCTCTGTTTATGGCCTGTCATTTGATGATTGTTTGCAAAATTTGTCCAAAGTGTTGGCTAAATGTGAAGAAGCTAATTTAGTTTTGAATTGAGAAAAGTGCCACTTTATGGTTCAGGAGGGGATTGTACTTGGTCATCTAGTTTCAAATAAAGGTATTGAACTTGACAAAGCAAAAGTGGAAGTAATTGAAAAATTGCCCCCACCTACTTCCGTCAAAGGTGTAAGAAGTTTTCTTGGACATGTTGGTTTTTACCGACGATTCATCAAAGATTTCTCTAAAATTGCAAAACCTTTAACGCGTTTACTTGTCAAGGATATACCTTTTGAATTTAATGAGGCTTGTCTGAGTGCTTATTACAGGTTGAAAGAGGCATTAGTCTCAGCCCCAATTATGCAAGCACCTAATTGGAATCTTCCCTTTGAAGTAATGTGTGATGCCAGTGATCACGCTTTGGGAGCTGTTTTGGGACAAAGACAGGACAACAAGCCTTATGCTATCTACTATGCTAGTCGTACTCTAAACGAGGCCCAAATCAATTATGCCACCACAGAAAAAGAATTTTTAGCTGTTATCTATGCTCTTGAAAAGTTTAGGTCTTACTTAATAAATTCTAAAGTTGTTGTCTTTACATATCACGCAGCTATTCGACATTTGTTGAAGAAGAAAGACTCCAAACCACGTCTTATCTGCTGGGTATTATTGTTACAAGAATTCGACATCGAAATTAAGGATAAAGCTGGTACTGAAAATCTGGTAGCTGATCATTTGTCTAGAATTACTGTTCCGAATAACGACTGCTCGATTGATGATTCTATTCCGGGGGAACATTTATTGGCTATATCATCTCTTGTTACACCATGGTATGCAGATCTGGTGAATTACATCGTTTGCGGACTGTTCCCACCGGCGATCACTTATCAGCAAAAGAAGAAACTCATTTCTGATGTTAAATATTATGTGTGGGAAGAACCATGACTGTACAAATATTGTGGAGATTGTATTTTTCGTTGATATTTGCCTGAGGACGAAGTCCAAAGTGTTCTTTACCATTGCCATTCGACAGTTTATGGTGGTCATTTCGGTCCCGATAAGACAGTTGCCAAAGTTCTCTAAGAAGGATTTTTCTGGCCCATTTTATTTCGTGATGTACGGGAGTACGTAGTTATATGTGATAATTGCCAGCGGATAGGTACTATTTTAAGGAGATCTGAAATGCCTCAAACTAGAATACTGGAGGTTGAATTGTTTGATGTCTGGGGAATTGATTTTATGGGACCATTTCCTAAATCCCATAACAATCTCTATATTCTTGTAGCAGTGGATTACGTTTCGAAATGGGTAGAGGTCGTTGTGACTTCCACGAATGATTCTAAGGTTGTCATCAAGTTCTTAAAGAAACATATATTCTCTCGTTTCGGAATTCCTAGGGCCTTGTTGAGTGATAATGGTACCCATTTTTGTAATAAGCCCCTCGAGAGTCTTTTGCGGAAATATGGAGTTTATCATCGGATTGTTACACCTTATCATCCTCAAACAAGTGGGCAGGTTGAAGTTTCTAATCGTGAAATCAAGAGTATTTTGGCAAAAAAAGTTGATAACTCACGGAAGGATTGGTCTTTAAAACTCAACGATGCTCTTTTGGCCTACCATACAGCTTTTAAGACACCATTAGGAACCACACCTTATCGGCTTGTGTTCGGCAAAGCATGTCATTTACCAGTAGAGTTAGAACATAAAGCCTATTGGGCTATCAAAACTTTCAACTTTGACATGAAATCTGCTGGAGAACAGAGAGTAATGCAATTGAATGAGTTGGACATTTTAAGATTGGAGGCTTATGAGAGTTCTCGGCTTTACAAGGAAAAGACCAAGCTGTGGCATGACAAACATATTACTAAGAAAAGGTTTGTTGAAGGTGATTTTGTTTTGCTATTTAACCCTTGTCTTCATCTTTTTCCAGGAAAACTCAAGTCCAGATGGTCTGGTCCATTTCAAGTCCTACAAGTGTTTCCTCATGGCGCAGTCGAGGTTTGGAGTGAAGTTTCCGGAGCTTTCAAAGTTAATGGACAGCGTCTAAAGCCCTACTTCGTAGGCCATCAATTAGGTGCCACCACAACGTTGGCACTTTCCGAACCATACCAATGCTGATCTACTTTCCTGGTTTGCTTACACCATTTCATGAACTTTGTTAATATACTATACATTTTTTTCTCTTTATTTTGTTAAGTAATAAAAAAACCTTCCGAGTGTCAGATCTATTTTGTCATTGTTTTTATATTAATTGATGTGGAATTTCTTTAGTTTTATGAATTTGGTACTGCTCTCGTGTGTTTCTTGGAATTTGCAGGTTTGTGATGTTACACGGTCTACCCGTGTAACGTTACACGGACCGTGTGACCATTGACTCTATCACTCCATTTTCACCCGAAGGTTACACGGCCCGACCGTGTGAAATCACACGGGCCATGTACCTTTCATATGAAATTTGAGTTTTCACCCGAAAGTCACACGGTCAGACCGTGTGACTCTAACCCTTTTCTGCATTTTTCACCCGAAGGTTACACGGTAATACCGTGTCTCATTACACAGACCATGTAACCCTCATCCATTCCCGTCGCAGTTTACACGGACCGTGTGAATTGATTTGGTTTCTTATTGCGTTTCAAATTCTTTCTTTCCCTAAGTCTTTTTCCCTTGTTTCTTCTATCGCCGACTCTTTGTTACTAACCTTTGCTATCTTCTTCTTCCTCTTTTTCTTCTTTCCATCTTCATTTCCTTAATCCAGTCATCTGTTACTGCTATTAATTTCACTTTTTGTCCAAACTCTCCTCCTTCACCTTTCTTCCTCTCCTCTCCGAAATCCTCAATGGGTCCAAAGAGAAGTCGGTTAGCGCTTGGCGCTTCCAGCTCCACCCAAGCTCCACCGTCTCAGCCATCTTGTCCACTAGGTAATTCCAATCCTTTCGGTTTAACGGATAGTGATGAATGTGCTCGTTATGCTTCCTTAAAATCTAGGCCACTAATTGCTACTCGTTATTATAATGAAGATACGTTGAATGACCTAGAATTATTAGATGATGTGTATAGATTGTTTGACTCCATTGGATTGCGGACTTTTCTAGATGTGAGATGCTCCACATATTCCAACTTAACTCTAGAATTTTTTAGCACCATATCTGTTGAAGTAACTCAGGGGCAAGATTGTCAACTAGGCAAATTTTGTTTTCAACTTTTAGGCCATTGACATACTTTGACATTAGATGAGTTCAATGCTATATACTCTCTGCCTACTGGATTAGATATAGGTCATCGCCGGGTTCCTCCTAGTTTTAACCATAGTGAATTTTGGTATCACATTGTCGATGGCCCACGTTATAACCCAAGCTCTTCCAAGGCCACCAGCATTAAAAATCCTTGTTTTCATTATGCTCATCACATTCTATCTAGTGGGATTTTTGCTAGGGGCGATAGCACGAATGTAGTTCGATCTCTTGAATTGTATTTCTTATATGCTATGCATATTGGTGAGCCTGTTGATGCTGGTTCTTTCTTGGCGTCCTAATTTCTACGTGTTGCGCTTCAAACTATCGGAGAAATTTCTATTGGGGGTCTAATTACGCCAATTGCTTTAACTTTAGGCTTTGATCCACATGCCAATTCTGTTTTTCTGGTTCAGGGCTCTAAGCGACTTGATTACCCAGCTTTAGAGGCCATGCACATGTGTCGGTCAGTACGGGGACACCGTTGTTGGGTTTACCCCAATCATGTTCTTTTTCGTTTGCCATGTCCATCCAGTACTACTCTTCGTGACCCATCCAACATTGGTTGGGTGCCTTTACTTGATCACACCGTTCCCGAACCGTTAGATTCTTACCCCCTCCTCCACCTCAACCGACGTCCATGCCTTCGTCTTCTTCCCAACCCGAACCTTCTGTTTTTGAACTTCGTGCTCTCCACCAAACGCTCACCTCCATCCAAATTGAACAAGCAGCTCTCCGTGCTCTTTTTACGGATCAAAGCCATTATCTTCATCATTTCGGCGATACTCTTTCTACTCTTTGTACTAACCAGACTGACTTGTAGAGATTAGTTGAAACTCATAATACTACTATTCAGGAAATGACAACCGCATTCAACTTGTGGCGTCAGTCCTCTGCATCTGCAGGTAATCCTCCACCTCCCCCCTCTTCTCCATGATTGCTTTCATTGAGGTCAATGTTTTGTTCTAACATAGGGGAGTTAGTTTTCGTTCGTTAATTCTTTGTTCTTTGTTCTTTTGTCATTTTAATTGCATCTCTAGCCTTATTTTGTTTGAAATTGTGGTTTGCATTTTGTTTTCTTTTCTTTGTAATTATTTGTCAATTGTGAACTCCGTGGGAAATGGTGGAAGCCCGTTCATAACTAGGTTTAGCTCTGAGATACATTACCCTTTAAATTGAAATGGATTACTAACTTAATCAATCTACTGGGTGATCCCGTTGTTGTTTCTATTCTGTTACTAGAGAATTGCTTGTTTGCCTTGTTTTTCAATTTTTTTCAGAAAACTTAAAGATTTAATATATATATATATATATGATCAATTTCAAAAAAAAAAGGGCCCTGTGTGAATACCAATATTAGTTGAAGTTGGTGGGACGGCACCATCTTCCCTTAAGTTCTTGAATGTATGGAGTTGCTAGTATTGGAAGGAATATCCCCTTTGGGCCGTTTAATATTTCCACATAATCACACACCTTTGGTCTACCAATTCTAGCCGGCATGAATGACACAACATTTGTGCTCCTTAAGTGGCTTATGTATGGAGTAGCTAGCAATTGGGAGAGTTAAGTCCTTTATTGGGCCGTTTCATAACTCGAACTACCGAGGGTTTTATCGGTCTTTAATACCCCTTTGAGATACATGCTACTGGGGAAATACCAAACGAGGTACCCCTTTGAGGCGTGTGTTACTAGGGAATCAGAAAATTGTTTAATAAATTGGTAACCAAGCACTCCTTTGAGACGGAAGGGACAGTGAGGGGATGATCCTAATTTTTGGTTATTGTTATTATATTAATTGACTCTTTGAGCTAAACTTAGTAGAGATTGTAAGTGATGAACCATTCCTTGGAGCTAATAGTTGATTCAGTGACATGCAGCATTTTGTTTGTTTGAATTTGTGTTCTATTTGTTTCCTTGCTTTTGTGTTCTTAGTATTATTTGGTTGAGGACAAGCAAAAGTTTAGCATAGGGGAGTTTGATAAGTTGTTGTTTTTGTTATGTTCTAGATCTATTTTGTCATTGTTTTTATATTAATTGATGTGGAATTTCTTTAGTTTTTGTGAATTTGGTACTGCTCCCGTGTGTTTCTTGGAATTTTTAGGTTTGTGATTTTACACGGTCTACTCGTGTAAAATCACACGGCTCGTGTGATTTCGAGCAAGATGCGCGCAACTCACTCGAAGGTTACACAGCCAGACCGTGTGAAATCATATGGGCCGTGTATGGTGGTTATTTTTGACAGTTTCGGAGATTTAAAAGAGGGAAGACCAAAGGGAGAGGGGACTTTTCTGCACAGTAGACAATTGACAAAGGGGAGAAGAAGATCGAGGAGGAGAAGAAGAGAACAGGGATCGGCAAAGAACAAATTGGAGTTTGAGAGATCAAAATTTAAGAACAAATTGGAGTTCCTTTTTCTTCCTTTTTCCATTTTCTATTTCACCCTCCATGTTGATGTTAATAGTTCATTTTGCTTTTATGATCAATTCAGTTATGGATCTTTAAATTTTCTTATTCTAGGATGTTTGTTTCAATTTAGGAGTCATGTATTAAACCTTATGTCTTTATTTCTAAATTCAATGTTGACTCAATTTCAGTAAAGTTATTTTGTCGTTTATTGATCTGATCTTTCTAATCTAGGGTTTTTAATTGAATATGAATGATGTTAAACTAAGTACTGAAAAGTGATGTTTAATATCTGATTTGCTAGTTAGATCTAACTGAAAGAAAATCTAGAAATAGAATTCTTCGTTAGGAGTACTTGAAGAATCCAACGGAGTTAATTGGGTTGAATTTAGTTTTCTTAGCCTAGGAAACTGGTTTAAAAATTGGATTCAACACGTTGATTACTTCGAAAGAATTAATTGGCAATTGTTAGTTAATGTACTGGTTCAGTGGTTTATTTCATAAGGAGGTACATGATTTCTTTGTTGGAATGAATTCCTAGAATATTAGCCCAAATCTTATTTACCGCGCATTGCAAATTCTTTAATAACCGAACTTTCTTATTTGATTGCTTAGCAAATTTAGGAGGTATAAATTTAGTAATTTGACCTAGTCCTTGTAAATCGACACTTGACTACTACAACAAAACCTGTACACTTGCAGAGCCTATCAGTGACCAAAAGGTTACCTTGCTTTGTAGTGTTGATTTTGGTGTAGATCTCATAAATTAACATAGTATTTTGTATTTTTTAATTGGATTGACAAATGGTTTCTTATATTTCTCTTGCAATTGTTAAAAACATACTAGTCCAATTCACTTTAGGTGTCATAGAGTTCCACAAACATTGAAATCATGGAATCTTCTTCGTCCCATTTTGCAAACATAGCATTTTTAGTGCAAGGCCTAGTTCCCATAAGATGACTCAATTTACCTTTTCCTTTGAAAAAGGTTTTAACTTATTGAGACCATTGAAGATACTTTCGGCCAATTAAGCATATAAGAAGATTATATGTTCTGTAATTCTTCTTTTGACTAAGGTTATGTCTCAGCCTCATTATTGGTCTAATAATAGTAGGTTAAGTCTCAAAAGAATCCAACATTATAAGACTTCTAAAACATAATTAAGTGAAGAAGAATTGAAAGAAGTTCAACAACTAGTACCTAAGATTTAAAGTAAGGTTTTCGAGTTTGGAAGGGTCGTGAAGAGGCTCTAATACGATAAACAAAAACTAAAATTTTTATTTGCTTCCCCATATACTAAATACACTAATATGTACAGGGTAATTTGTCCTATTTTAAGAAACAGAGCAATCATTGATTAAGAAAATTATAATGAGCTTAAATTAAGGAAAGATTACAATCGACCTAAATTAGCAAATTAGAATCCTAGCTATTTATAGTTATATCAATTCTTCTAGAAGGTCAAATAGTCCAATTTTCTAATAGGAATAACAAACAAAGAGGATCCTGGTTCTTGAGGAAGAAGCCAGACAAAAGTATGGCCAATTTACAGTGGTTTCAGAATTTTTTAGATTAGTGTCTCAATGTTCGTAAGCACACTATGTCCTGATCACTCACCAATCATAATGCATTCAATAACTGGGAGTAAGGGTAAGATAATACCAATCAAATTTAACAATTTCTTAAGCGAAGTAAGGGGTTTTGAGGGAGCAATATCAAAGGGTTTAAGTACTAGTGTGGAAGGCTCAAATCAAGTGCTATAGGAAGATCCAAGGTAGAAGAGTTTTTCAGGGAAAGGAAGCTCCTTAAAGAGATAAATAGACCATTCATTAGCCTAATACCTAAAGGCAACCAACAAAAATCACTGAATGATTTCATATCAATAGCCTGTTGCAACTCTACTTACAAAATAATATCGAAAATTCTAGCAGGAAGGTTGAACAAAGTACTTACTCCAAGGAGACAAGCGAGAGATAAAATTCTACTTGTGCAGGAATTATTTAAGAACTACACAAGAACGAGAAACTACAGGAATTGTTCATTAAAAGTTGACTTTCAAAAGGCATATAACTCAATGGACTAGAACTCCATCCTAAATTTTCTAAGCATATTCATAGAGTGGATTGAGCTGTGCATTAATAGAGTCTCGTTAGACATACTGGATAACGGTGAACTGATAAAAATCATTGAAGGGAAGAAAGGATTAAGGCTGGGTAACCCAATATCACCATATATGTTCTTTATAGGCATGGAAGTCCTTAGTTGGCTGCTTGCAAAGATAGCTAAGAAGAACAAAATTTTCAAATACCATTCCAAATGCAAGAGGAATGGCATCCTAAGCTAAAACTAGACAGATGACCTATTCCTATTCGCAAATGCATACCATCTCTCAATTTCATCCCTAGTGACTGGACTAAAGATCTTCAGTAAATTATCTAGCTGCAGGTCAATAGTAAGAAGAGTGGTTTATATCTCTTGACTAGTACTTCCTATAAGGCCATCTGGTACTCTTCCCTAACAGGATCTAAGTATCATAAATTACCTCTCATTTATCTTGGTGTTCCTACATCTTGCTCTAAGACCTCATATACAAACTTTAAACCACTCTTACAGAGAATAGAGTCAAGGATAATTTGTTGGAGCTCTAGGTCCCTAATTATAACAGGTAGGGTTCAATTGATTGCATAGGAGTTGAACTCAATAAGCCTATACTGGGCTTTATATCTAACACTACTTAGCTCTGTCATCAAAGCAATTGAAAAACTTTTAAGGAAGTTTCTGTAGAATGGAGGTAATGAGAAGGGCTTAAAAACAAGAGTGAAATGGAAGGAGGTATGTGCTCCAAGAAGCCAAAATGGTTTGGGATTAATCCATCTAAGGCAACGAGGAGGGCTTAGCAAGGACAAAATTTCATTATGGGTTAAATGGTTTTATTGTTGCTATATAAAGAATGCAAATCTATGGATAATGAGTAGCCCCAAAAACACATCTTCTGCCATGTAGCCCATATTTGACATAAGAAGCAGCATTAGGCAATAGACATCCTACAAAATTGGGATGGGGAGAATGTATCATTTGGTACGATAATTGTTCTCGCTATGGTCTGATGGAACTTCAACTACCACTCCTACAGCTTAGAGATAAATTTTGGATGGACGCTACAATCAAAGATGTCCTATCCTACAAGGAATTGCTATCAAGATTAATACCCCATGCTAATTTATTGCACACTTACTCAATACACATCTGATCCCCGAAAAAGATGATGAGGTAATATGAGTACACACAAATAATGGAGAATTCTCCAGTAAAATAGGGAGAGCAATAGTTTGGGAGGCACGACTGGAGGTGGTTTGGCATGAACTGGTACGGATTAAACACATACAACCACGTGCTGCGCATTTCCTGTGGTAGGCAGTTAAGGGGAAAACTCCTCACCATAGATATCCCTAATCGCTGCTACCTGTCGAACCTAGAATCGATTGAGCATCTACTTGTAAAACTCTAGTATCTGCCTAAATGGCAAATGAAAATCAATTTTTAATTCTTAAAAAAGAAAAAGAAAAATGTACACACTTGACAGAAAACGCCTTGATGGATTCAATTTTCACGTACTAGGAACATCCACAATCCCAATTGTAATTATAACATTATAGTGCTTGTATTACTTATAATTACACAAGCGAGTGTAAAACCTTATATGGTAAACTCGGCTACCTCCCAAACCGAGAATTTCGATAGGTACCTTCTTACAAACCGCTAATGCATTTCCTGCACTCATTTTCAATACTGTTTCCTTTTCTTTCCATAGTTGACAGCCAAATAAGCAGTAACCTCCGACCCGAATTTGGCCTAGTACGCCCAAAACCCCAAGTTTCTGTACCATTAGAAAAGAAAAACATTTCTATGTACATATCACAACGTTCCATAGCCAATGGCCTGTCTACTCGTGCAAGTTGATCAAGGTTGGAATGCTTTGACAGGATCAATGCCACAAATTTAGGAGTCTAAGAAATCTTCAAGCAATAAACTTCGGAAACAACCTACTGAAAAATGAGACAGCTACAGACCTGCCATTGCTGGCTGCAATATATCATTGGTTTGAACCTTACATTATAACATCTACCAATTTAAAGTGTCAACATAAATTTTAGTGGTATGAAATTGTGGAATATTGCATAGGAGAGGTTTAACAAGCTGACAAAAGCAAAATGTTGGCACCATCTTGTTGGAAATGTTCACTTGTGAAACTTAAAGACCAACGCAAAGCATGTTACAAGTAACTTCAATCTCCATAGAGTTGTCAGAATAGTTATTTCTAAGAGTAGAGGAAGTTGTTGGTCCTCTACTGACATTGGAAGAAGTTGATCAGTCAGCTGACCAGAATAGCAGAGGGATCATTTGGAAGATTACAGTGACTTCTATTTATCTTCCAAACTGCCGCCAAGTTGCCAAGTTAGCGACCAGATGAGGGAAACGTTGAGGTAAAACTACAAGGAATCAAGAATTCGCTCCTTGTCAACTAATTAAGTCTTTACTTGGTATGCACATTACTCCAATCCTAAAGGTGATAATTAGACTAGGAGAGTACACAACGTCCTGTCATTTTCATTGTTAAATCGGTTATTTAAAACACAGATGGTATCAATGGTATAAACCTTGCCCTCTTTTTCTGTTTTCGTTTTCGGTATAATGAACACCATTTTTTGAAAAACATCTCTTCTACTTAGACATTCCCACAATTTGAACTCTTAACTAATAAGGAGGCACTTGTACCTCGTTATTTCTCGGGCCAAGTCTTGGCTGATTTCATATTTAGCAACAAACATCACCCTAACAAGCAAGTAGTTTAAGGGTATTAAAATTAATGTAACATATTTTTGAATCTATGGAATCATAAAGTTTAGCTCGCCTTGTTAATCTCTCTTCTAATTTTGGAAAGTAAAATAAAAGCATTATTCAATCCGCCATACCTTGACTGATTTATCACATATAGTCAGAGCTTCTATAGCTATTGCTCCTCTACGCATGTAGCAACTGCCAAAATTGTCGCCCTACCAATGTTTCCCACTATTATGATGCCAATAAAACCTAATAGTAGCCACTACACTTTAAATATCGCGTGCGAGGTAGATGCCCTATATAACTAGACAAATTCCACAGTGAACGAACTTGAGAAAGAAAATGCTATAAAGAGAGCAGAGGAAATAGAAGTATCGCATACAAAAGATATATTAGACGCAAAAATGATTAGGTCAAAAGGATTAGATTCAGGCTTACTTCCCAATGTATTTCCTAAATGCTTAAATGAAACAAATATAATCTGGAAGTCTATCCATTTCCAACTATGTTGGCAAATAACATGAGCAATAACTTCTTATGTTTGACACTTGCATTTAAAGAAGAATATCAAAGTTGATGGGCAAATGTGTCTCTCTCAATGATTATGAGGTAGTTATTTCCTCACCTTGTCCGAAGAAGTTCAATTGGTAAACTTTCCATTGCCAGCTGAAATTTGACAAGACATATTTTAGACAACATATAGCTTCTCTGTGCAGTAAAACACAAAAATGACACTTACCCAGAGTCTTGGAGTTGTTGGAATGGAGGTTGTATGCAATTTGGAAAGCTCTGACTCAAAACTAATAACAATTATTGCTCTGAACTCGATTGAAAATGGGCTGCAAAAGAAACCAACATCATTTTTAAGATTGAAAGAACATCTTTACAACTGTATAAACAATACCTTGTACAGCATACTATAATGTTAACCAAGACATGAAAATCAGAACAAATGAATAATTCAAAATAGAACTACTATTAGACCATCCAGAATTCTTTCCCATAAGCTAATCGATATACGTCTAAACAAGTTCCCATATTCCCACTTTCAGAAAGTCACAGTTCATTTTTTGCTATCCATATACTTTTCAATCATCTTTTGCAGCAGCTAATAAATTTTCGTTGCACATTCATGATAGAAACGAGTCCATGACTAACAAAAATCTTTTTCTTTTTTTGGTTCCACCACTCACAAACTAAGACTTGCATTCGGACCATATTACAAACATACTTATTAAACCACACAGATCAACTACTTAAGTCACGGTGCGAGGCTATAATAATGTATTTTTTCAACACTGTTATTTAAACCATGAAATCAAAACCAGAAATGAAATTTAACCCATTTTTGTTAATCATCCTTAACATGAAGAATCCAAGCAGCAGGACATCTTAATAATTGGCACCTTAGTCAAGAACCAAGGAGAGAGAGATTATGGGAACTATACAACTTACCCAGCCAAGATAGTTGGACAAGTCAAAAGCCGGCGAAGGATAACATATATGGGCAAAGTTACATTGCGACAGACATCACCATCTGCTATCTGAGAAATGCAAAGGGCAAACTTTTCAAAACAAGGCATGCTTGTGAAAATAATTTGATAGTGAAAATGCATACCTGTGTAGTCTGAATTAAAGAGGTTTCAGTCACAATTCTATCTCCCAGAAGAATTGACTCCACTCGGAGCAAGTGAATGTCAATGGAGCTGATCGGGACTGCAGATGTTTCAACTGTTAGCTCCCCAGTAATGGGATCCGACAGAGAACATTGAGTGGATATTCTCCCCGTCACTCGAAAACCACCTTCATAGCCAAGTACAATGTCATATGACAGATCTTCCAAATGACATGATGCGTGCACTGTTATTCATATATAGACATATCTATATAGGTAGACAGACAGATAAAACCAACCATTGTAAAACTCATTAGAATCAAAGGTACAGAGAAAGAGGAAACATGAAGATGATGCAAACCTGACTTCAACTCAGGAAGTAAAGGGTGTCTTTGTGTGTCCTGAGTAATGTAAAAGATAACCATCTCAGGTGAAATTGGTCTCTCAAGAAGATCCGCTGTATTATCATAATGCCAGAAAGAAACTCAGTTCAATATCCATGAACATGAACATTAACAACAGATATTCATTCCCTAAACACACCTTCATCACTTTCAACTATGAACTCCAATGTTGCAGATTTTGATCTATGTAGGTAACCTCTCGCTATATCTACATTAACCAAATACTATTACGGAGTTCATTAATTGTTGACATATATAAAAACATGTAAAGTAAAAGCCATATGTAAACTGCAAACATAAGGAAGAGACCACGAATAACAGGATATACCGATTAAGGTTCTGGACTTTTTTCATAATACAGAAATATTCACCTGGATACTAATATTTGTCCCATGAAATGTCTCGTAAAATCTTTCCAAATTTTCTTCCCGAGGCTGCTTCAAAACTACAGAAAATGGTATCTGCCACGACAAGAAACCATTTATAGATTTGTGAATGAAAATAAAAGTAAATGATGATTGAAAGAAAGAAGAGAAACAAACAGTGACAGGAAACTAGAGAAGATCAACCTGTAATGATATCTAAAGGGGAAAGGTTGTTCAATGTTAGGATCTTCGGGAGAGAGAGAGAGAATTATTCCAGAGGAAGAACAGTGGGCCAAGGATGAAGTTAGATATCTGCTGATGTGGCTAATTAGTTAGGCATAACAGAATGTACCTAGAGAGGGGGGTTTATAAAGGGGTAGGCAGAGAAGGGAAGGAGGCAGGCAGAAAATTGAGGGAAGAGAGTGACAGAAGGATTCATACCTTCTGAGGAGCAAATCTGCTCTGGTTAGGGAGAAATACTACACTACTATTCGGTAGTGATAGATATTTTACAGATATATTGAAATAATATAGAGGAACTCTAGTATTATAAGTCTAGAGTCCTAACAAAGGTCCGACCTGCCGGATTCGAAGAGAGGGGAGGATCAGCTTTCGGAGGACTTTCACAAACACAAAAACAAATTCAGAGTAACATACCTTTATGCCACCGAAGATGTCAAACAGAGTTGAGCTATTGGAATCTCGTATGGCCAGTCTTGAAGCTGGGGTAGAAGAGATGCAGTCATCAATGCGTGTGGCCATGGGAGAGATGCAGCGAGCATTACTGGTAGAGATGAGTAAAATGTTGGGCAAGCGTCCAGAGGAGGGACAAGGAAGTGAGACTTACGAGAGGAGGCCGAATATGGCGGGCGACAGGGATACTCATCGTCCGCAGCTGAATGTTCAATCGGAACACTCTTTGGGCAATCTGGAAGAGTATAGAATGTCGGTGAGAAAGGTAGAGTTACCCATGTTCGACGGGTCTGACCCAATAGGATGGATTGCCCGAGCAGAAATTTATTTCGAAGTTCATGAAACTTCGAACGACGTGAAAATCAAATTGGCTTTATTAAGTATGGAGGGATCGACCATTCACTGGTTCAATCTCCTCCGAGAGACGAAAGTGGAGCTCACATGGAGGAAGTTGAAACAAGCTTTAATCGACAGATATGGTGGAAGGAGGTTTGAGAACCCATTTGAGGAGCTCTCTGATTTGCAGCAAACTGGTACGGTAGAGGAATACATCAAGGCTTTCGAGTTCGTGTCTTCTCAGGTAGGACGCCTACCCGAAGCACAGCTCATGGGGTATTTCATGAGTGGGTTGCGCAATGAGATCCGACGAAGGGTGCGTACCTTCAGTCCAATCAATAGGGTTCAAATGATAAGAGTAGCAAGAGCTGTGGAGGAGGAGCTGTACGGGGATCAAAGGGGTTTCGAATCATCCACCCCACGACACCGCACTGGGCATCACCGAGGAGAGGTTGGGTACAGAAGCCAGAGTTGGGGTCATCTAATACTGGAGGTTATGGAGCGGGTCGCGCAGAGGACAGGTCGGGTCCAACCCGAAATGCGACGGGTCATAGTTTTCAACCCAGATCGCCGACTCGAGGAGTCGGTTCTCACCTCAAGACGCCGACTAGACCAGGGGAAGGGGACCGAAGACCATCAATGGACAAACATCGGGGCTTGCAACACATTTCGTATCAGGAACTAATGGATCGCAAGGCGAAAGGGTTGTGCTTCCTTTGTGGGGAGAAATTTCATCCCCTCCATCAATATTCAGAACGACAACTTCGGTTGTTAATACTGGATGACAACGAAAGCATGACTGAGAATGGAGAAATTATCGCCTTGGAAGCAGAACCGGAGGAGGAGGGGGATATAGCTCTGGAAGGCCGCACCATGGTTCCTCACTTCAGCCTTGAGGACAAGGCTGCTCTTCAAGGAGGAGGCAATGTTAGGATCTTCGGGAGAGGGAGAGAGAATTATTCCAAAGGAAGAACAGTGGGCCAAGGAGGGAGTTAGTTATCTGCTGATGTGGCTAATTGGTTAGGCATAACAGAATGTACCTAGAGAGGAGGGTTTATAAAGGGGTAGGCAGAGAAGAGAAGGAGGCAGGCAGAAAATTGACGGAAGAGAGTGACAGAAGGATTCATACCTTTTGAGGAGCAAATCTGCTCTGGTTAGGGAGAAATACTACACTACTATTCGGTAGTGATAGATATTTTACAGATATATTGAAATAATATAGAGGAACTCTAGTATTATAAGTCCAGAGTCCTAACATTCACTCAAACATGTCAAAGATAATTCTGACGGTGACCTAGAAGTATATTTTTATTCACTATGGAATTGCATTAGAAGCACTGCAGATCAAGTTTCATGAACCATCAAATCAAATCAACTGCTCTCCATCATATATACCTCTGTTGTACCTGAGCCAATCTTTCCAGCCGATTTGATCTCAAGGCTCTTATTTCTGTTTCAAAGTAAGGAACACCAAAACAAATGTTAGAAAGAAGCATGACACAAATAGGCACTGACATGGTAATTCAAACAATAAGATAGTGACTACAAGTATATATAAATTTATGCAAGCCAAACATAGAAAGCATAAGCAAAAAAGAGACAAGGTCCCATAATTCAATTCGTCTAAGATCAATTTGACTTCACCCCCTATAATCTGCTGCTAGGAAAGAATTCTGCAATTCACATACAAGTAACACTAAGTTTACGAGTCACTTTAACAGGTGCTTGAACAATGACGTGTGAGGACTTGGCTTACAACTAGGAACAGAAAGCCATTTCAAGTTTCAGAAATGCTTCCATGAATTCCATATCTTAAATTCTTAAATGCCAAAAATCTAGGAAAATGAAATTGCAATTATGTTCATGTAGAAGGGACCTGTATTTTCCTTTATAGCAATTCATCTCAGAAGCATGTCTAGCTTAAATTAGCTACAAGAGGCCTGGTTAAGATCTATATGTGCACCAAATGCAAGTTTTCCCTTGTTTCACACTCATTGTTAGGTGTCTTAGCATTAAGCATAAAACTAAAACAAAAATTCACAATTGTTTCTTGCAAGAATGTTACTAGAGCTTCCTCGCCCATGGAAAATCTTCATAAGTCTAATTCAACCATAGCAAAGAGAATTGCAACTGAATGGGATGGTTACAAGATTGCTAACAAGCACAACCACAATGGTTTACAAGATTGCTAACAAGCACAACCACAATGGTTCATACTCATCACATTGGTTAGAGATTTAATATTGTTATGTTATGGACCCTATATAGGATGTCACATTTATTGGACCAATATTGTTTTGGAATATTATTATTGCTCTTGATTGCTCTATTATTATAAATATAAGAGTAAAAGACACAAGACTCCCCTATAATTTAAGTAAAGTAAGTTTTAAAAACCCCTTAATCATTAAAATTCTTAAAAAAACTCCACATGCTTTTCAATTTTTCAGAAAAACCTTTCTTTAAACTTTTGTTAAAATATAAAGGCGAAACACGTTGGACGAATCAAATCTTGTCGATGACATGAAGATCCAACTCAACTCCTAAAACACGACCAAAATCAATTAAATATGACTCAAATAAATAATTTAAGATAACTATAGTAAACTATTAGTTTTAGTCAAGTTTAATTAGTTCGTTTCGAATTTAAGAACTAGGTTGAGTCATCATACCATCAACATCAAGTCAAGTTTAATTACTTCGTTTCGAATTTAGGAGCTAGGTTGAGTCATCATATCAATAGCATCTGGTTAGTTTATGTGTGATATTCATGTCACGTGTATTTCAGCGTTATTTTTTTAACAAAAAATTAAGAGGAGTTTTTTCAAAAAATTGAAAATTACAAGGAATTTTTACAAGAATTTTAAAGATTGAGAGTTTTTTAAGTAATTTAAACTACAAGAGAGCTCCATATCTTTTACCTTGTAATTTTTCAAGAATTTTAAAGATTGGGATTTTTTTAAAGTTATTTAAACTACATGAGAGCTTTGTATCTTTTACCCTAAATATAAAGATTAAAACCTAGTTAATAATAACTGATTCTATGTCTATTTTTCTCTTCTACAAGTGTTAAAGCCAATGACACCCTAGGAAAAAAAAACAAAATATGAAAATAAGGTATGATCAATACCACATTAGCATTGTACAAGAAATTGGTCATGGCATTACCATAGTGAACAATGCTGCCATGGTATCAATTATATTCTCCGTATTGTCAAAAAAAAAAGGAAATGTTTTCTGTCCAAAAGATTTTCAGTCCATTTTAAACTTTTTGGGAAGATTTTGTTTCCTTTTATTTTGAAGATTTCTTTTTATAATAAGTTGGGCAAAAGAAACATACTATTTTTTACCAAAATTTAGCTTAAACCTTAATATTTGGCACTGTTCAAAAAAGACTAATGTTATGAAAATCATCACATTTAAACCCCCAATTGGCGAAACCTCAAACTCCCATTAATGTTGTGTCAAGTATCAACTACGTGACATGTTTTTTGAGTGTAGGGAATCCACCACTACCAACATGGCATCCTCGCTTATCCCCCACACATTATGTCATTACTGATTTTGTAATCCTTAACTTGGTGGCTTTATTAGTTAAGCACTTCCTTACATCAACTCTTTCCAAATAGAGCATAGCAACAAGTATATTGCCCCCTAAAGCTCATTCATTAGGAAATAGACCAACCTAAAAAATAGGATGTGTACTCATTTGGAGTTGTGTTTCTTGAACTACTCATTAGTAAATCTCTAGGGCTTTCACCAACCATATCAACTTCCCTAAAAATTTCGGACATAGTAAGGTGGGTTAGAGAGGAATTGCAGAAGAGATACAATGCTGCTCCAAGAAGTCCATGAAAAAAAAGAGATGTCAATAGTTTCCCATGTTTCTGTTGCATGTACTGAGGTTGACACTAAAGTCAGGTTTAAACTCCTAATTTCCTAAATTATGGATTACAAATTGTGAAGAAGCCAATTGGCAATATCTACACTCTTTGAAATAAAAGGTGTGAAATTAACCAATCTTCAACCCAGGTGCAACTTTGTGAAGCTTATTCATTCATCACATCTTCAAGCTCAAAACGTTTTCAAAACTCATGGGATTCGTGTTCACTTTTGGATTTTCATGGATTCCCACTAGTTATTGCAAGATTTGCGCAGTTAGGGGTCAGGTATTCATTATTGATCACATCTTTGCCTTTGTTGAGACTTGTTGCCTCTACCTAAATTAATCATAGTTTGAGTTGAAAATCCATGGTGAGATAGAGAATTTTAAGATTTTATATCAATTGTTGTAGGCAAAGGTTAGGGCAGCAAGATTTCAACAAATTAGGCAAGAATATAGTCAGTTGTTGTTGGAAGAATTCAAAGAAGATTAGGGTTCTCAAGAAAACCTTCCAATCTAACTTCAAACAACCATATTATATTGTAGCCTTATTACAATCTAACTTGAAACAAACTTAGTGGAATGACATGGAAATACCATAAACAAAGCCAAATAATCAAACTTAATACGGTAAAGAAATATCATGGAATGCTCCAGCATCATTCAGTAATTTGGAAGAAACTATTAGCATTACGATATAGAGGGGTATTCTGAAGTAATAAATTGGTAACTGTTTCACCAGATAACTACAAGAAATAAAAATCAAAGATGACAGTACAGGACTAAAAATTGAAAAAAAAAACAGAACATTAACAAATAACGGTAGGACAATTCCAAATCGCCATACCAATGGATAAATAAGAAACATAGCTACACCATAAATTAACTAACACAAATCAAGAAGCGAAATCAAATGAAAAGGTGTAGGCTTACACAATGACGATAGGCTTGACAACGCCGTACAAAGACTCAATCACCCCCGCCGATCCTCCTCGAACCTGCAAACAGTCAACTAACAACACAGTTGCGATTTTCATCCATTTTAAGGTAAACAAGGACGAGAGAATTTTGAATAGAAGACCTGCATGTTAACGGATCCGTTGACAGTGAGGTGAATCCCGTTGTGTGAGAAGGAAGAAGAAGATGTAATTAGCACTTTGCCCTCAACAGATTCCTGAAAACGCATGATCATCACCAACACAAACAACCCAGAAGTGAAGACTGCGACTAAAGAAATGAATGAGAGAGAGAGAGAGAGAGAGGGCGCATACGGAAGGACGAAAGATGCGGTTTGGACGGGCAAATTTGAGTTCTATTTTTGACATAATTTAGGATGATCGGGAGATTTAACGTGCCGGCAACTGATCGGCCGACGCTGACGTTGGTCTTGGAAAGTCACAGAGATTCAAGCTGTTAGCTGCTTTGATAAGTTCACCGCTTGTAGCGTTTACGAACTCGTGATTTATTTATTTTTTTGGTCAAAACGAACTCGTGATTGAGTGGCTATAATTCCATTTTGAACCTTTACAATATAGAATAGACTTTAATTTCTTGATAATTAACATTTATAAAGTGTGACATTATTTTTAATTTTTTTAATAGACAGGAAACTTTACTGTTAAGTAACAAGTGAAATTTACCACCTAAAATGTATAAATATAATCTCATTATAGGATGATAACAGGTGAAGTCACACTCAAGTTTGAAAGTTAAGACTTGAGGTTGGCCTTGAGGTTTGATTGGACTTCAGATAGGAGCACTAGCCCTAGCTCAATCCCCATTTGGCATGAGGTTGTTCAACTTGAGCCTAAGCCTGACTTAGACTTGAATTTGAGCCCGACATAAAAAATAAAGTCTTTTTGTTTTAGAAGATTCAGTTCTTGGTTGGGAAAAGTGGACTTGGGCAGCCTAAGCTCAAATCTAAGTTGAGACCCAATTTTCAAAAACTTTGGATCCCAGGCTCGGTCAACCTAAGTCTAACATGTTGAATTCAAGTTGAACTAGTGGAAGAGAGCCTTGGAATAACAAACTTTATAGGCGCTTCAAAAGAGTGATACCGATGCATTGCAAGTGAGAGTAACTATAGTCTGAAGCTATTAACTAAGAAAGACACCCCAAAGTTAGCGTTTATGCCTTCAATAGAGTTTGTATAAACCTACGATTATAAGAACTCTCCATGATTTGTTCTCTGGTCAGATCAGAGCACATTGATTATGAAAATCAAACCCAAAGATGAACACAGGTGAAACAGACAAAAATGAGAGAAAGGGAGAGAAGATGAGGAGGATGGAAGGAGTGAAAATGACATTGAAATAAATGTGGAGGGAAACTATAGAAACTATGTATTTACAATCAAACAGCAAGGCAAACGATGCTGTAGACATGACATTTATATAATCGAAAGTCTGTGTTAGGGGATGCTTTTACCACAAGCCTCCCAGTTCACCTTCCTTGGGAGATAGAGAGACACATAAAAAGCAGTTTAAAATTTGTTCTCTCTTCTTTGATGGAAACTATGACCTTATCATACGGGAAACTTGTCTCTTTAAGAATTCGCTTGTCGAATTTTATTGATAGTTTCACCATAAAATACGTTTAAAGAATTATGTAATGGAAATGTAATTAGTACTATTTAATAAAGAAAAATAATCTTTTAGGATTTATGCAATCACTTCCAAATAACAAAAAGAAATTTATAATTACTATTTTGAAATAAATAATAGATAATAATTCAATAAATTTGTATGGTGAGAAATTTGATGCTCAAGTGACCAATGATGCATTTGCGAGGGATATATCCTCATGCTCAAATGACCAAGGAAGATGCCAAGAAAATGAAAATTTTAGCTTTACACTTTATAAATATACTTTAGAGGATGATGCTGATATGATATCTTTAAATAGATCTGATTTAGATGCTACAATTGTTGAAGGAAATATGATAAATAGTGATACTATAAGTGGTGGAGAAGATGACGAAACTGATTGTGATGGAGATACTTTTATAAATGATGATGAGATAAATTCAGTAAGTAAAAATGAGGAAGGCGACGATGACAATGATTATACATTAACAAGAACTTTGTTCTTAAATTTTGAATAGGTTAAGATTTTTGATTAATATTTTGGAACAAAATTTTCATTATATTTATAAATTTATTTATTTTGATTTTTATTTTGAAGAAATTTTAAAGTTGTGTTTAGCAAATATCTATTGATATGTAAAATATTACTTTTGGATTATCAATATATGTAGTTTGAATATTTTATAAGAAAATATTTAAATTTGTTTCCAAATAATAATATTAAAGAAAAAAATGTGACAAGTAGTTTCTAGTCCCTAAAATTTGTACAATAATGAAAAAATTAATTATCAGAGTGGTTAATTTCTATTTGTTGTGACAATAACATTTGTAATAAAAAGTTGATTATTAAGTGATAACAAAATTTCTTGTCACAAAATTTACGAATAGTAGTGATCATAGTGATAGTTTTGTTTTTATAACAATATTAACTAAACACTAACTAATTAAATTTTTATTGATAAAAGTTTTTTCACAAAAAGTAAAATATCATGTAACAATGAACTATTTCGTCACAATAAAAGAAAAATATTAATAACCAAACTATGTTTTGTCACAACAAATAAAAAATTTTAGTAACCAACATATGTTTTGTTATAATTACAATTCACTCCCACCAAAATTATTTTGACGTCAAATCGCATATGCTTTTAGTGACATAATAAAATAAATTTTGACAAAACGGTTCACTGTCACACAATATTTTACTTTTTGTGACGAAAACTTTTCTCAATAAAAATTCAATTAATTAGTGTCTACTTAATATTATCACAATAACTGAACTGTAACATCCCGTTTCCATACAAAGGATTAGAATCTTAGAAATTTGGTACATGTGAAATCAATCAGAGAAATTAGGAAAACACATCCCATGCTCGTGCATTACATAAGGTGCACATGCACATGAATAGGGGTGAGCATTCAAATAATTAGGGCCCAATTTTCACTGTTCGGGCCCGGCCCGAATTACCTGAAATTTTTTTCCCTTACCCAGCCCGAACCCGAACTTTCAATTACCCGAACTTACCCAGCCCGATTTACCCGAATTACCTATTTACCCGGCCCGATTTACTCGATTTACCCGAATTATCTCAGCCTGATTTACCCGAATTACCCTAATTACCATATTTCATAATTCTTTTAAACCTAATTCGGGTAATCGGGCCGGCCCGAATTTTTTCGGAGTTACCCGTTCCGGCCCGAAAATAATTCGGGTAATACCCGGGCTGGCCCGAATTACCTGAAATTTAGCATTTGCTTACCCGAATTAATTCAGACCGGGCCGAGTAATCGGGCCGGCCCGAATAATGCTCACCCCTACACATGAACAGTGAATCTTTGCACATAACAATAATCGTACATGCATGCATTGACATTCCGAGTATATTTGTTAATAAATGTGATTGTTATTGAGAATTGTGATTCATTTATATTGAAAATCGATTTGGAAAGTGTAATTGTTGATTTAGAGTTTTTGGAGACTTTTGAGAAATTTTTTTAAAAAATTCGGGGTAATTTCTGGACTAGAAAAATGTCAAGTAGCAAGACAATTGTGAACTGGTAGTAGAATTTATTGTCAAATGGCAATAGAAATTTAGATAAATGATTTCGGGATTTATTAACTAGTGCCATTCAAATTTTGGGGGAAAATTGGAGTAGAAATTGAATTTTGATTGGTTTCTTACCAACCTAAGGCCTTAAAAATGAGACATGTGGCAAGTGACAAGTGTCACTTGCCTAACCATGTTTTTTTTAATTCATAAAACCCCTCCTTTGTAGTCTTCCACAATGGTTTGAAAATTAGAAGGCTAAATGGTTGCTTTCTTCTTATTTTCCTCTCCTTCTTCGTGACTTGCTCCCTCCTTCTCATCCATTTGCATTTTCTTCATTTTCTTCTAACCTCACCAACATTTTACCTTGTTCCCATCTATCAATTGCCACTTCCATCTTGTTGTTTCTTTATTGTTACCTCCTTCAAGATGATGAACAAGTGATGCTTGGGAGCTAGGGCTAGGGTTGTGTTTGAAGAAGTTGAAGTGAAACCAAGTAAGTATGCTTGAAATGTTATGGGTATTGTTAAAATGAAACTAGAATGATGAGAAATGTAGGATTGATAACTTGATTTTGTGTGTGTGTGTGGGTGACATGGATGATGCTATGTTTTGTGTTAATGATCAAGTATAGGTCTTGAATTAGTTGTGATTGATATATTGAGTGAATTGGGTAGTTAATGATGAGGAAATGTAGTGAGGAAATGTAATGGAAGAAATAAAATAGGTAGAAGAAGAGTTTGAAAATCTGGAAATTTTCTTTGAGTATGCTTCAATGTATTAGCCATAACTTCTTCTATAGTTGTGCAATTGAGATGATTTTTAGTTTGGATTAAACTAGAGTTGTTTGGCTACATTTCTTGTGAAGACATTGACTTTTAATTTTGTCTTTAAGACTTCCAAATTTTGGCATGAATTGAGGAGATTGAGTGCATCAAAAAGTTATAGATGACTGTTATGTTGTGTTATGTATTGAGTGTGTGGTAATGCATTATACTTGGGTGTTTGTGATCAAGTGGGGAATATGAGATGTGCATGGAGGATGTTGAATTGAAATTGGGTATATTTGAATGAGTTATCCATAGAGATGATGGTTTAAATGAGTAGAGATTTGGTAGTGAATGCATTATGATTTGTGTTTAAATGGTTATGGAGTGATAGGTTACACGGCCTGACCGTGTTGGATCACACAGTCCGTGTGGTTTGACCCCCAAAACGACAAAATTTTAATTTTTGGTCTTCATGAAAGTTTTAGCCCTAGATGTCCTCTTTCTAACCGTCCAAAAAAGAAATCATTTCGACATCTATGGTGAAAGTTGTGGCAATCGCGCCAACATAGGTTTGTTAAGAGTGAAAACATAAACATGGTTGCTTCTTTTGATCATAACTACTTCTATAGACCTCCAAATGACTTGATTCTTGAAGCAATAGATTCCTAACACATTTTCCTATATCTCCATGAACTTTTGTAGTAATTGGTGTTGAATTGGAAAAGTTTGATCGAAAGGAAGTGAAGGAATCTGTTGGAGAGTATGAATTAGTGTGTTTTCACTGAACATGTTTGGGTATTTAGGTTCTATCTTGATCTTTAGTCATCCAAATGAGATGGTTTTTGATTTGGAGTAAAGTAGAGAAATAGGGCTACGAAGTGTCTGAAGAAGTCGAATTTTGATTCATTCTCTAAGATATTCAAATTCTGAATGGAAATTTGGTATAGTA
>JAOTAX010000007.1:10116522-10137206 GCA_025629825.1 Erythroxylum guanchezii
TGCTCGTTGGAGATTATTATTATCTTGATTTGCATTAATCCTCAAGTCAGTCCAAAATACCTGAAATAATTTCTTAAACAATTCTATACATTTTATTATTATCAAAACATAAGTAGGATTTAATTTGTCAACCACCATTGGTCCAACAATCCTAACCACTCTCAGCCCTTTCTAAATTACTATTCTACCATTCCCATCAGGGGTGGATGTTACAATTATAATAATATTGAATCTAAATCCATTATCAAATACTCATAAGCATGAGCTAGAAATATATGTGATATCTATCATATCTCATATAGGCAAGAAAATTCATTCAATCATTTTTCTTCTTATTACAACTATTATCATGTTATAGCAAATGCCTTTAATTGATGTCCACATATATGCTTTTAGTAGGCTAAATTAAGTGGAACAATTCCAATAAGGTACTATACCTTTTAGCTCTACTTTATGCAACCTCTTGCATCTTGCTATTATAGTGTTGACATGCATCTTACATGTTGTCATCAAAGTTTATGAGACATTAGTCAACTCAAAATGTCATTACATTTTGTCATCTATATGATTTTGACATATCTCTAAAACTTTTTCACCAAATACTCAACATGGATTATACCAAAATTGCATAATGGGCATACAATTTTTCTTTTCTAAAATTTGAGAACTCTTCTAAAATATAATCTTATGTCTAAGAAATTAGGTAAACTAACTTAGTATCAACTAACTAAACAATGTAAATTTTACTCAGAACAAAATATAAATGTAAGAAAAACAAGTAATTAATTATATGTCATGACTACCAAATAAGATTATGAGTTTAATCATGCATTTGGTTACTCCCATTATTTTATTTAAAATAATAGCCCTCACTACTATTCGAAAAAATTACTTTAATCTTTCTAGTGAGCTAGAATCTCATTCAAATATAGTTGATCTTGAGTTTGTTCAACAGACCAACTAAACTTAAATTAGGTGGATAACAACTTTATCAATCACATCTTATGTGACTCCTAGATCCGTTAAGTGACAACTCTTACCAAACATATCTTATATGTTATTCCTAACCCTGTCTCTAAATTCATGTGATTATGAGTTTGCTAATCTAAATCACACAAATTTAGTTAAGTAGAACCTACTATCGTAAGACTAAACATGTTCATGTTAAAGCGACCATGAGTTTGTTCAATAAGCCTATAATAAACAGAACTCTGGTTTATTCTTTTAACAATGGAAGACAACAATTACGTTTTCAACGTATACTTAATATTTTAATGAGGGATTTAATTTTATTCGTCTCATCAAATACACAATTGCATGTAATATATATATATATATATCAACCATATAAATAAAGTATGCAACTTATGCCCCATAATATTTCTGACTTAATGAAGGTAATTGAGGAAGCCTAGGGAGAAATTGGACTACATATAAATGAGCCCATATACAACTAGGATATCATATCTCAACCTAAAATCTTAAGGCACTAGCTTATGAGTCCTATCTTTGTATATAACTCACTTTATCCACATGTCTCTTTCCAATGTAGGATGACTCCACTTGTGAATTTCCAACATTTCTCCCTCACAAATGGATCTATTCATATCGGACTAGTTTCCTCTTAAAACATAGCTAATGCGAAGCCATTGGAATCATTCTAACCCAAATCCATGAATCTTTATTAATCAAACTTCGCCAACCTGGCTCTGATATCGACGAAGGCTTTTCAGGGAGCCTAGGGAGAAATTGGACCAGATACAAATGAGTCCATATATAACTAAGACATCATATCTCAATCCAAAATTTTAAGGCAATGAGTTATGAGTCCTATCTTTGTATATAACTCACTTTATCCATATGTCTCTTTCCGATATGGGACGACTCCACTGTAAATTTCTAACACCATTATAATCCTTTTGCCTTTTATGAATTCCACCAAAACTCCTTGTGTTTTAAAAATATCATAAAAACTCTATATATTTTGCGAAAAGTCGTAAATATACCTTTTACATTATCTCTCTCCTTTTAAGTTATTGAGATGACATATATCTGGTACGTAGCAATATCACATTAACATAATGAGTCCCACTTTATGAATAAAATAGTAAAAACCAAAAATACTCATAACTCATTTATAGGGACAGTAATTTTTGGCTCATAGACCTAAATTTAGTTGTTTTCGATAAGTCTAACAGATTGACTCGAGACTCAATTATTCTAAACGAAATAATATTATTTTATTTAGAAGAGTTAGGCATTGTGTAAGCCTAGACCTGGGTAACTCAAACCCGAACTTAATTAAAAAATTACGTTATTCTATATTTTTAATTCTAAATAAGTATATTTTTAATTTTAAAAACTTATTTAAAAAATTTAGCGGTGGTGATCCATTGCCATCCCTACCCACTTTGACGGCTTTTTTTGGTCTTTTACCACAAACTTGTAATTTTGAGTGTCAGACATTACAAGTGTATCCTAGAAAAGCAGTTTATGAAAATGAGAAAATAATGAGTATCGTGGGGACAAGAGGGGGCCAGAGGGGGTGTGAAATTTAGTTTGGGATAAAAAGATGTTTAGGGGAAATAAGTTTCGAGTAGATCTTACTATTTTATTCATAAAGTGAGACTCACTACACCGATGAGGCTTTGCCACATATCAGATATCGAAATAATTTATTCTAGACTTTTAACAAAATATAAAGAGCAAAAGGGTGTTGGTGAAATTCATAAAATTGCAGGAAAAAAATGGTGTTTTATCCTAATTTATAATACTTAACCTTATAATTATTGTTCAATAACTACTTTAGAATAATTAATATTTATTTAGATGTATTATTTTGCAAGCTTTTTTTATTTTAAAGCAATTGAATTTTAAATTTAAAAATTTATAATAAGTCATATTTGAATTTAAAAAATGAGATTTAAAGAACTAACACAGAGTTTAACTTATTAAAAGATTGACTGACCTTTAATTAGACCCAACCCAACGTGGTCTAATTCAATTACAATAAGTTAATTAATTTGTTAATTATGGGTAATCTTTTCCTTTTCTTATATTAGTAATGTGACAAAGCCTTAATGTTACAATTAGTTTCACCCAACAAATTTTCATCACCATGTCAAACCTTAAGTTTAGAAAATTTCATGTATCTAAAGAGGCATTTGAATTATGGAAATAAGTATGTTACACGACAGAGCGGGAACCAGGTCGACACGCCTCGTGGTGCTCCCATCCATAAAAGAAAACTTCTCTTATGTTACTCGACAGAGCGGGAACCAGGTCGACACGCCTCGTGGTGCTCCCATCCATGAAAGAAAACTTCTCAACATATCCTCTCTGTCATTTTGTTTCTACAGCTAGACTCAACAATCAATAACAGCGCATATGACACACGTACTTCACAAATTCTAATATTAGGAGAGCGGCCTTGCCACTTGGAATTCTAGTGGAGCTACATTTGCCTTTCGAAAGGCCAGTTGGCGCACAAAATCGGCCCAGGCAGAAATGGAAGCCCAAAGTCCGGTGATTTTTCTAAGACGCCGGTAAAATTTTATTGCATTCTTGTTGCTTCCTTCTTACCCTCCTCATCTCTTTCAGTAGCGTCAATTGTGTCAAGCAAGTATAATGTTACCTTTGCTATCGTGCATCTTCATGGAGTGGGCGCTCACAATTACATTTAAGGCAGACGGCATTCCTTCGGTAGTTTAAGAAATCGCACCTGGAGAATCAAGAAATAGTACAATGCTTTAAGAGATTTTATTACAGGGAATCCATTGAGTGATATATATATATGAAAGAAAAAGATACTAACGATGGGCATTCCCACTCTCCAGGATTCAGTTGTCTCTTTGGCCGAGGATCATGGCAACGTAGACAGTTCTTTTTGCTAGCAAAATTCATAAATCCACACCTGCGACAATGAACCAGGTTGCGATAGATAAATAAGTTTCTAAACACTGGAACTGAAGAAAATACGTGAAATCAGGGTCTAACATAATGTATTCTCATTTACAATAAAGAATATATTTATGCTGAACATACAGATTAAATAATGTTCTTTAACATTCAACAAAAATTGATTATGTTGCCAGTTTCTTCTTGGCAAAACCATCCAGCCAAATTTGGTTATGATGTCTGATGCTTAACACTACTATGATGGAAAAGACAGCAACTTACCGCATGCAATTCCAATCTCCCTTTTTCATTTCTACATTAGTTATATCAACCCTTGGTCCCTCTGCTTCGCACTTTAGGCACCTTAAGTTTCTCCAAAAATTCATGAACTCACACCTACAATACAAATTAAAGCCTCGTGTTAGTGGCTCCATAACAGAAAGTTGGACATCAATATATGAAATTTTCACTAATGTCAATAAAAATGCAACCCACTAGTGGCAAAAGAGTAACATAGACTTACTTAGGACATATCCAATCTCCTTTATGCCTTTCCATATTTGTGGTTCCAACACTTCTTGGTCCGCCTTCATTGCATTTAAGGCATCGTTTATTTCTAGCATAATTCAAAAAGTTGCATCTGTGGAAAAATTACAGGGATGTCAATCATAAAAATATTGCATCTACACAAGCAACAATAAGAGTGCAAAAAAGTGACATAGGGACTGCAATAAAGGGCACAACAGGAGTGTATGTAATTCCTGTAGAGTGGTATCCTCTAAAACTGTGTCAATCTGTGCAGATGAAAGTTGTGAGAAATGAATTGAAGATTAACCGTGCATCAACTAAAAGCGTCAACAAAGTGAACATGACCCTTCCGAAAGCCAAATTGAAGAAATTCTTTAATAGATTTATGGCATTAAAAGAATGCCACAGATCTCATATCCTCACCAAACTGATAACACCATTGATATTGCAGTGACTAGAATATAAACTAGAAAGATATTTCCTTTGGATTATGTGGCAGCAACTCTAATATTCTCCATGCCATAAAAGAGAAGTCCTAAGGTCGACCTCTTGTCAATTTTAGAAAGATGGATTATCCCTTGTTCAGTTACAAGAACCACCAATTCAAACTACATGCAATCATTCACAAGAATCTCACACATACAACTCGGAAACAAGTTGCCGATGAGGAATCAGAAACCTTAATATTTTCATGAATAACCACGTTACTCTTTCCACAAAAACATTGTTTATATCAATTAGAAAATTTCTTCCAAATAACACATTCATCTTCAAAGTTCACCCAACCACATTTAAGATTCAAGTAATCAACAATGAATATAAGAACCATTCAATATGTTGTGTTTGGTCATGCCTTTTGCTGAGGAGTTGAGGCATAAACTTGATTGAATTTAACAACTAACAAGACCAATCGGACATGCTGCCTAGAATATTTAGCTGCAACAATGCAACATAAATCATCAATAATTTGTTCCAGTGTTACTAGCATCACTTTATGTTCATCTTGCATTGAATTTTATCTTTAAGGGTGTATTGGTCTTTGTTTAGTTAATTAGATGATAGTGATTGCTAATATTTTAACGGCCAATATTTCATTTTAACTATGGTTGTAAAACTCTAGAAGTAACAGATTACGGATGCAACTTTAAAATACTGTCCTAAAATAGCTGCACTACATCAAACTAGCATTCTAGTCATTGAAATAAACTGTTGATAGCCTATTTCAAAAGGACTTTGTTGATTAGAATCATAGTATCACTGCCCTCAGCATTGTATCCAACAATACACCAAAGATTTACGCACTACTTGCAATTGGAACTCAAGAGCGCTTATACCTTGATGCTTTATAATAAACATCAAACAACTGCCAGATGCCTCATGCCAAATTGACTCCATTTTCAGATGACTCTTGAAATGACATGGTGTCCAATTATCCATTTCACTTTAACAAGTCCCTCTGCTGTTGGATCCATAACCTTGAGTAACGTGTGCAGAGACCTATCCTATGAAACAAATGTCATATATTCTACCGCAATCAATGGATTCCGTAATTTTAAGGACATAAAAGTGCCTACAAAATTTTCCAGCAGTATCATCTATTTCAGGTCTTAGACATGACTAATATCTAGCTTGTTATTAATTAAATGCTGAAAAATGATTAAACTTAATTCTGGCAGAATATTCCAATATATAAAATGCATAATTTAAGACAGGAAAGTTGCAATCATATAAAACTCATAAATAACATCTCTTAATCTAAGAACTACATGATCTAATTCTCAACATCATTAACTTAGTTGATTTTTTCAGCACATAAAGTCACGGTAAACTCATTACGCATACTGAACCAAACATCACAACTCAAGTGCTGAATGCTGCATTGAACTATATTGCCTAACTCTGAGAAATGAACATCAGCGTGGAACAACAAAAGATGTAATAGAAGTTCCAATTCAAATTAAATTCTCTGTTTTCTCAACGTATACAAAAACAAAAGCAAGGGTTGTTGCCAATTATCACAATAATAAACCTTAATCAAAGGCAACACCATAGCACAATAAGTTGTAAGAACAAAATCTTTATTCTACCGCAAAATTCTGATTTAAAGCATTTTTGAACCAGGATAGTTATATTAGTGCAGAAATAAGTACTCATCAAGCAACAATTATGTCCTTGATATTTTACATCATATTATCTTACTTTCATTCAACACAATTAGGTAATTGACTATGTGGGTAACTACAAGATGAAATGAAGAAATCATTCATCTAGGCTTTTGGGTTTCTTCTAGTTTTAGCCCCTTGCACTAGTACTTCATATCTTTTCAATTTTCCCTTCTACTCTATGGCCCATTTATATTTCTTGTATTAGACCATTTTGGCAATACTTCTTGTCATCAAACTCAACAATAGATTACAAAAACAATAACTCAATGAAAGTCCTGTTAACACGCGAGGTCTAGGAAGGTTCAATGATATGCAGTCTTACCCCTAACTAATAGAAAGGTTGTTTTCGATAGATCACATGAAGGAAAAAAATACATATTAAAATAAATTATAGAGATTAATTTCATGTCTGACTTACTTGGTACACATCCAATCTCCTCTTTTCATTTCAACATTGCAACCAAGACCAACAGCCCCAGAACATTTATCTTGCTCCTTTTGAGGGATAACTTTACTAGCAGCCTTTGGTAGTGCTGGATCAGGAGCTGTTTCACTCAATTCAATCAACTGAGACAGCAATTTTCTGACAGCAGCATGAACAGATCCCCTACCAGGAGGCTTTGTTCCTCCTGAAAAAACAAGTGGTTCTAATGCATAGAATAACAATATGCGCACTATGTCCACAGTACGGGCACCTCCTTCACTTTCTTTTAGTATCACATAGGCCCTGTCACAGGAGCCCCGCAGATTGCAAGCACCACAAACCTGCAAGCAATTATTCAGTTACATCACATGACAGTCATCAAGAGGCTAAAAGTATAAAATCTTTCTCAAGTCATGGGAACCAAAATGTGAAAACAAAAACAAAACAGGAACTTCTAACTTTCCTTAACATTTATGTCATACATACTTCAGTAAATGTTCATTAGCATACCAATGATGAAATCTCATTGAAAAAGAAAAAGAAAAACATACATCCCCTTCATCCAATCGCAAATAAATTCTCAATCTTTTCGAAGAATTAACAGCCTTGCGCAACAGATTCGGGCATCCACACTCCACAATAGCTTGAATATCCGATGTAGACAATGATCTGAATCCACAAATAATGCAAAATAATTAGTTTGGTAAGAGCGCGTAAACAAATTTTCCGATGCATACCCAAATAAACAAATTGAACTACAAAGAAACGAATTTCCCAGTTTCTTAATGCCATAAGTAACAGTAAAGTTTGTAACAGAAAATGACTTACTTGAAAACATCGTATCTATCACGGGCAAAGCTAAGGCAAGGATCCTTCAGTTGATTCATGTCCACGTAAATGTTGTCGTCACTGTTAACAGTGTCATGCCCATCCCGTGTATTAACACCTTGTTTAACTGGATTTGGGACAAAGTAGCCCCTCGTCTTCAATTTGTCGACGAAAGTCACCCACTCGGGCCATGGATGCGGCTGAAGGGAGTTAATGGGTTCTGTTTTGACGTCGGAAACAGCGCCGGCGACGGCGGAGGAACTGTGACGACGAAAATGGAGGGGCGTTGAAGGGAAGGGCTTTGGGGAGAGGGAACTAGTACAACGGAAGAGTGAAGGACCAGATAGAAAGGACCTTAAAGAAGACATTCTTTGAAGTTGGTATACAAATTACTTCGAGTACCTATGGATGGCGAATGTTAGGCTATTTTTGGTCGAGAGTTCTTAACAGAACGGGATGTAATTTAACATATTTTTATCGTTTGAAAAGAAGTTTTTGTAATGAAATGAACTGAAATAGGATAAAAGTGAAAACTTTTATATTACGTTCTGTTTTATTTTAAATAATGAAAATAAGAAATTTCATATTTAGGAAATTTATAATAAAATATAAATTAATAAATATATACTATCTAATATATCATCAATAATTTTTCATAATATCAATTATTTCTCTTAACTATAATAACAACCAACACAATGCATCTATTGTGTTGAGTGTTGACAGTTATTGTAGCAGGAGAAGAGCAAGTCGCCATTGTAATAAAGGAAGAGCAAGCCACTAGCTAGCAATGGAGAAGCGCCTTCGTCAGTCAGATCATAGGTTAGAAAAAATGCTTTTTTGTTTTGCAAGTCATTTTTGTTAGACTACTCCAGGCAAATAGGTACGTCAAACTTTGGAACTGTAAGGTGGGTGCTTGAAGAAATCTCATGCTAGGAAATCGAACTGAACTAGAAAGGAAATGAATAGAAGTTATTAATAATGGGTTAAGAGAAAAGTGCTTTACGAGATTTTGGGAACATTGAAATTGGTATTTGAAGATCAAGTTTTTAATTACGAAAATTTATGATCTTCTACTTATTGTTTGCGTTGCATCAATTATCCAAGAAACAAGAGAAAGGGACGCTGACGCAGGACAATAGGAGAATGGGGTTTACATAAACCCCAACCCTTTCTCTTCATATGCAGGTAGTGTGCATCCTCAACATCAAACTCCTCAGTCTTTTTGTGCGCACCACTGATTATTACATATTCACAATTTTTTGGATTTGTCTGAATGACAATCACATTTTTGCAGCATTCAAATTTCATGGTAAAGTTCCATATCTTTGTTAAATAATAATTTCCCACTTGCTTTTTCTCCGCATTAAACTAAACCCCTTTAGCAATCATAATTAGATGCGCTTTGTTTTGGGTGAGGAGATTATAGTTTATCTATTTTGGTTCACTTTACATATAGTTTTACCCATTGTTCACTTTATCCTGAGGTGAACATTATCTATTTTGGCTCACTTTATATATGGGTTGAGCTGTTAAAAATGTCAATTATTTAATTTGAAAGGCACATACGTATAGGTCAATACCATTGTATACTCTTGCAGGTGCATTCAACATAACGTAATACAATGATCCACTCATTTTACCGTATGTCACTCATTTTATATGTTGTGTTGTCTGAATTTGGGGTGTTTTTAAATTGTCGTTGTCTTCTTTGTTTTTGTTTTCCTATTACTTTGCTTGACATTTCAGTGGGGGAATGATTCAGATGAAGTTTCCCTTACGTTGCTTTTTGTTGCTTTTATAACACCATATATAAATGGACATATCTATGTCATAGTTGTTATATTTTGATTTTCACAATCTAAAACTCCTTTTTTTTAGACATGAACGGTGAAGGTAATCGAATGAATAATCAAAAACAAAAATTGATTCGTATACATCAATTAACGCTTGTTCATGTTGCTTGTCTTGTGATCTACTAGTAGGTGTTACTTAAGAGATGTGCGAAAGACAAACTTCAAATGCTTATACCATCGGAGAGATCGCAATCAAGGGAGAGTATCATGCGAAGAATTTTATTTCATTCCAATGGGAGAAATATAATTAGAATGCAACCTAAACCATTTGTCGAATTATGTGATTTATTAGCTGGAAAAGTTATGCTTCGACCTACAGTAAATGCAACTGTTAAAGAACAAGTAGCGAAGTTTCTACAAATATTAGGGCATAATGTTACCAATCGGGAGATTGCGTTCTTTTGGAGTCGATCTGGGGAAACTGTAAGCCATCATTTTCATAGCGTCTTGAAAGAAGTTATACAGCTAGAAGATATGTTTCTAAGATAACCTGACGGATTAGAACAATGTTGAACAATAGTAGATTCTGCCTATTTTTTAAGGTGACTTTCTTTTCTTAACTTAGTATAATTATATTAAAGACACATAATATTTGAGAATAATATACTTCAATGTCACGATTGTGTTGGTGTAATTGATTGTATACATATCCGTGTGAAAGTACCTACTTGAGATGTTCCTAGATTTCATGGGAGAAAGGAATATCCAACACAAAATGTGTAGTGTGCTTGTTCTTTTAACATGAAGTTCACGTATGTATTGGCTGGGTAGGAAGAAACAACATCCGATTCATGGATTATGAAAAGTATAATAATCAGGCAGTTCTCACTTAAAATTCCCCAAGGTAAAAATAAGGCTCAAATCTTATTAACTAATAAATGTCATAAATTACATTTTGACATAGTTTTATTCATGATAGGAAAATACTATCTTGTTGATGCTGGATTTATGTTGAGAAGTTGACTTATTACACCATATAGAGGGGAACGATATCACTTGAAAGAATATTCAAGGAATCCTCCACGAAATGCTCGTGAATTATTCAATCATCAACATTCATCATTGCATAACGTTATCGAAAGGGCATTTGGTGTGTTGAAAAAACAGTTCTTAATTATAACATCTACCACAGAACCATCATACGGCATTTAGACTCCAAAAAAAAAAATGTGGCTTGTGTCATTATGCACAATTTCTTAATTGGTGTAGATCCAGATGATCAATTTCTTCATGAAGAGTATGATGGAGGGGAAAATGATAACCATGATGGGTATGAAAATGATGACAAAGATGATGCACACAGTGGAGAAATTATAAAAGATAACATGGATGTTCATATGTGGGTTGATTACACTTTAGGATAGATATTGCTGCATCACAATAAATTTATGCTTTCCATGATTTTATATTGCTTTAAAAATATGTATTGGCTATTTGTATCTAAATATGACGCTATTTATTAGTGTTGTTAATGTTTCACATGCAATTGTTCCTTTGTAATGCTTATTCATTATTCTTGCCTTTTATATTACTTGGAAATATTTGAAGCTTCAATATTGTGTATGCTTTTGATATAAATTTTAGATTTTCTAGTTAAATTTGTAACATACAAAATGCCACCCCGAAGAGAGTCATGCTTTTGGAATCAAGCTATGGATGATGCTTTGGTTGACGCATACTTGCACTAGCATTAATAAGGCAATCGTGTTGGTGGGACTTTCACAAAGTATGTACTTGATACAATTGAAGCTTAACTAAAGGAAAATTTTCCAGATAGAGGAATCGATAAGGAAAAAATTAAAAATTGGAACAAGATTATTAAGAACAAATGGAGTAAGTGTTTTGATTTATTTTCAAATGGAGATAGTGGGTTTGCATGGAGTCCATTAACAAATATGTGGACTGCAGAGCCAGAAGTGTGGGAAACCTTGATCCAGGTGAACTTGTTTATTATTTTGTTGGAAGAAAATACGATATATCCTGTGATTTGGTTGATTAACTTATTTTTGTAACAGGCTAAACCAGAAGCTGCTAAGTGGAGACAGAAGCCTTTTCATAACTACGAGAAGATGGTAGAGATTTACAGATGTGATAGTGCAACTTCCGAGCATGCTGAAATAAGACAGGAGCTAAGAAGGCACACTATTTTTGTCGATAGTGGGTTTTCCAACACCATGGATGAAAATGATGACATGTTGTGTTACAATGGCTTAAGTTTTGAAGACAATGTAATGATGGATGGTTATTGCACTGAATCTCCAATGGGAATGTCGGCTCATTCACAAAATGCAAACCCAGGAACATCACGTAACAGGAAAAACAGGGTAGATGATGGTGAAGATGTAATCAAATATGGCCTTCAGACAGTTACAGAAGCTATTATAAAATCTACTTCACTATTAGTTAAACTGCTTCGCATTTTAGAAGAAGAACTATATAATCAGTTGGTAGAGTTGGGACTGGAAGGGTCAAAATTGTATGAAAGTTATCTTTTCCTTGTTCGTAGGCCTGATGAAGTCAGGGCATTATTTGGAGCACCAGTAAATATTCAGAAGAACATATTGTAGTTTATGATGTCTCTTAGGAATAGAAGACAGTGTAGTATGTGTTGATGACTTGGTATCAGGGTCCTTTTCCCTTTGCTAAATGTATACATTTTGTCAGATATTTTTGTATTTTTTGTGGATGAATTTATCATGAAGCCATGTAATTGAGGGAACTAAATGAAATAGAATTTTTGTTTATGCTGACATTGATCTTTTATAATATTTTCAATGCAGATAAATGATGTTGTGCATGTTTTAGTGTTGCATATTTTTGGTGTTACCCTTTATTTCGCATAAAATTCTCAGTCACAGTCGTGACTTATCTAAGTTACACGTGTGACTAAGTCACAGCTACGACTCTGTCTCTAGTCACACTCATGACTTAATAAGTCACAGTTATGACCCATGATAATTTCGAATCTCTCTGCCTCTTTGTCCAGAAACATTTATAGGATTCTTTTGCTTGGAGTCAGGTGTGACAGAGATCACACCTTGACTTGTTAGTCACGAGTGGGACAGTCACACCCATATAAGTGACACCTTCTTGGAGCAGTCATTGAATTCTAGAAGCCTCTCCGCCTGAAAGAAAGCATCACAATCTACTTTGCAACTGGATTCACTCAATTATGCCGGTAAGTTTTCTTATGGATTCCTTTCCTTATATTCTCTACTAATTGATCTCTGTTGATTCAGATCTAACTACTGAACTTCATTGCTTCCTTATTTTTACTTTGGACACTTTTCTTAAATGATGTTTAAATTTCAAAACTTGCAATATTTTATAGATTTTGTAACTTTCATTCTTAGGAATGAAACCAAAAGTAAGACATTTACAAATTTAGTTTGGACTTTGTTACTTCAATGATAAATTTACTTAATGAAAGGTGTTTCTGGTTATTTTGCTTCTCTTTTGCAACAATCTAGCAATTTTAGTTCCTTGGGAAACTTTGGTTCCTTGGAATTTTGTTCTTCACGTTAGTTTTTGATCTGTACATTATTTCACTCTCTAATCGCTAGGATTTTGGTGAGACAATGCAAGCAGATCCTGTTGCATGCATTTACTTGTGTTTAATGCATTGGGGCATTTGCATATTACTTCAGTCATAATTATGTTCTAAACTTCGCAGGAACTTGTGGATTTCTTACACAGTAGTTGAAACATCCCCACTGTCTTGTAGTCCTTAGGTAGTATTGCTCAACATCTATCTCTGTGTTTGAATCTCATTTTGATGGGATTAGATCATATATATTTGAACGCATTTTCCAAGAAAAACCTGCACTATAGATGTTATGTCCTATTAGAATGCTGCTAGTTAGGCTTATATTGTAATCTATGTAACCAAATATTGTGGTTTAATCTTGTTTCCATAGGTGGAACAAAATGACAATCCAACTTTGTCTAATGAGACGTCTGAGTGTAGTGATTCTTGCAAACTGAAGGTGAGTGCTAGATAAGAGATGTTTAGGATTGTGGAGCATCAATATGAAAGGTTTTCCTTAAATAAATATCAATTGCCATTCACACACTCAACTTTGAGTTTTCTATAGTAAGTTTTCGAGTATCATAATGGAAATGAGATGGATCACGGGAATATGAAAGCAAAACAGTAGGATTGGAAGCTCAATAGTTTGGATAGGAGTAGAAGCACTTTTGAAAGAGTAATACCTAGGTTTTGTTAACAAGACATATTCCCATCTTATTTTGTTTAATGTGCTCTGCTATGCTTTTGTCTTAAGATGAATATATACTTTGTTTATTGTTCTCTGGATCTAATGTAAACTTGTGGTATGCTCATTCTTGTGCTGTTAAAAAGTATAGCCTATATAGGCATAACATCTTTAATCGGATTCCTTTGACATATACTTGATATTTGTAGTGAAACAAAATTTGTAGGTAAAGTGATTTATGCTAGTTTTACTTGCACTCTTTTTTACTCATCTAAAATTTGGTCATTGAACTTCAATATTTTTTTATTAGCATGTTTATGAACCAATATAGGCAGCAATTTAGCCTTTGTTCTATACAACATGATATTTAACTAAGCATATACTGAAATGAATGAGATGAATTTGTGATATGCATGTGTAACACAAACCAAAATGTAGGAACAACAACGGGTTGGAGCTCTAGAGCCCAATATCGAAAAATTTTATTAAAAAAAGTTCTTTAAGCATCAGTTGTGGCTAACTTAAAGGGGAGCGCGAAAAAGACTAATTTGAGAATGGGATTGGCAAGGAGGAGACCCACAAACACCACATCTAATAAGGTGAACCTTTACTTGAAGCTAGCCAAACTGGAAACAAAACCCCTTTTCCCGTGTACTCTTTAGTTTGTTTGTTTCAATCACTTTTTAAGGAGACTTTTAGAATGTTTCATGTGCCACTCTCTATCTCCCTTTATTCCTCAACACTAGTAATAAATACGTGCTATTTAACTCTTTGTGTAATACATTAATAAAGTATTTATTGATTTTTGGTATCATTATATGGTTTAAATCAATTTATTAAATCATCATTAAGAAGTAGAGTTACTTGTTTACATATAAAAAAAGGGTTTTTTCAAGTTTTCCAGGATCTGATTGTCATTAAAACGATATATGGAAGTGTTGTGATGACTTGAAACAAATCGTTTTTCAGCGATAGATAATAATTAAAGCGGTAGATAATAAAAGAATCATTTTTTATGGTTCCGATATGAGGTGGGAGTTGTAAATTTTGACTCTAGACCAATAAACCCATTCCATAGCACCCAACCTCAAGTGCCTTTGATAGGTTGACGTTGTGCTTTAAATATATAAAAAATTGTTCTTTAATTGTTTGTATAGATTTCTATATAAATAAAAATATAAAAAATTATTTTTATATATAAATCACATAGAATATAATATAATAGAACAAAATAAAATAAGATATATTAAATAATTAATAATAATATTTTTATATAATTAATAATGAATTGTATATTAATTAATAATGAAATAATAAAATTTTATTATTTTAAAATAGAATATATATTAAAAAACTATTTATCACGAAACAAGTCACAACCATGACTGTTTAGTTGGATATGATTTCTGTTTTAAAATCATAGCATTAAACATTTTGCAACAATCATTTTAATATAAGAGTTATAATAGTCATTTATTATACATTCCATTCCATTGCATTCATCTTCTAAACAATATTCACTACATTGTATTATGAACCTTTCCATCATTCCTAAACAACTTTTTTCTATATTACATTTCATTCTATTATGAAATATTCTATTCCGTTCCATTCCATTCCATTAATAACATCAACCTAAATAAGCCCTTAGTGGCTACGACGTGGAGGGTTTTACAATTTATGGGACAATCGTAAGGTTTTAGGACCAAAGAATTGAAGTCCGTCGCTTTCCAATCTTTCTTTATCTTGAGCTTTCTGATTAGTTATGCTTTGCACCAATTTTCTTTACAAGTAATAAATTTTCAAAAAAATATTTAATAGTTATATTAGTTTAATATAATTAATTATAACATGTTTAATAATTACTTGTAACAATTTTATTACAAGATATTTATTTAATGTATGTGATTCTATTTGTATTCTACTTATGGTAATTAATGATCAAAAGTATTAAATATATATATGAATTTAGTGAAATAATATATATAATAAAATTATATAACGGAAAATTATTTTTACCAAGATTTAAATATGACATCCCTCATCTTTCATATTTATACAAAATAAATATTCATAAAAGACCAATAATAAATATAACTTGTTTTAAAAATATATTTATAAAATCAAGATATCATAATATTTTCTTATAATGCTAAATGAATATATATATTAAGATAAAAATATATTTCTTTAAATAAATGCATTTACAAAATTGAAGCCAAATAAAGATATTCTAAATTGAAATCGACTTATATACCAATGAAAAATTATTTTACTTTTTATCATAAAATATATAATCATATATCCAATTCATAATATAATATATTATATCTCTTGACTTTAAATTTATTTGAAATAAATTTAAAAATTGAAAATATATATTAAATAAATGCAATAATAAAATTAAGATATAATATGAATTTATTCTTTATCTTTTGATTATAAATAACTACAAAATAAACTCTATATAAATATATATTTTCTATATTAATACATTTGTAATGTTGATACGTTAAATGAAAAATTATATTATATGCCATAAAAAAGAATATAACTTTTGTGAATCAAATAACATCCATAAAAAATTTGTTGCATTTTTTCTATGATAATCATATATGTAAATACAACTATTTATAGTAAGTATTGATATATATTAATAGTTTTATTTTTATATGCTATCACTATCTTACTTTTAAAATTTTTAACAACTTCTCCTTTAACATCTTTTTTGAAAAATTACATCATACAAGTCAATATTAATTACATTTTAACAATATATAATTAATAAAATATAAAACCACTAATAGTTGTCTAGTTATATGTATATGATATCAAAATTATATAATAATAATAATTTAATCTTTTAACTCCTTAATTAAAAAGCATAAAATTTTGTATATTCTCTTTAATTGTAGATATGCAAACAATACTTATAGATGTAAGAAAAGAAATTTAAGAATCATTAGAAAATACATTAACATTTATTTTTTTTAAGAATAATAATGTTTTTATTGAATAAAAAGGGATTACATGATAGAAATACAATGCTAGAAGCAATTACACCAAAGTGCTATACGAGCTTGATATCCGGAGGATAGAACATACAAGTTGTGTCTGTCTAATTGAACAATAAGCTAATTGATTCTCCAGTTGGAGCCAATTTCATGACTGATTTTATGCTTGTGATTACATAGGCTTAAGTGCAGTCTGATTTGCTCATATATGAGATTGGATAGCATAGCCTCCAAGTAAGCTGACTTTATGTATACCTTACTACTTTTTGCAATCCATGTGCCTTTGATAAGTTAGGATATAGTGCTGAGCAAGTTTTAATCTTATAAAACTCTTAATATTTCATAAGTGCACAGGTTGTAAGAGTAGTATATGAGGTGCCGATCTTACAAAGAATTAGTGAATTAATTGAATCCTAACTTATCTAAGGCCTAAAAATGTAATTAAAATGAAAATAAAAATGAGTAAAAAAATATAGCAATTGAATATGTATAGATTGAAAATTAAAATTCTAAATTAATGCAAGGAAATTGTTGAGGCAAGTTTTAATTTTTTAAAAAACCTTCAATATACTACAAATGCATAGTTCGTGGGTGTAGTATGTGAGGTATTGATCCTTTGAGGAGTCGTTGAACTAATCTAATTCTAAGTTATCTACGGCCTAAAGAATTATTAAAATGAAAATAAAAAACTAAATAGAAAAGTAAACATGTGAAGATGATTGATAGAAAGTTAATTTGTAAAATTAACACAAAAGAAATTGAATATTGAGCACCACCAAATTCACAAAGGAAAATCACGCAAGAAAAATTATTAAATTATGTGAAAGGGATTTATCCTATCATCAATGCTAACCTAATCACTTTTGTGTTAATGTGGTGTTGGTTTTAGACTATCGAAGGGTGGATTACTCTCTCTGGAGTTATAATCACTAAGCCCTAATTAATTCGAGTTACCGAAAATGTCATCTCTCGATTAACAATCAGCCTACAACCTAATCAGTTCTTAAGCCTTATAATAAACAATCGAGTCTCATACGAGATCTTTCTCCGTATAATTACTGATTTGATTATTTACGTGACCTGTCGGGTCATTTAACTCTCATTAACCAACCCAATCATTCTGCATTCGGTTCACTCTCTCGATTCATTACCGAAGCATGAAGTTACAACAAATAATCACAACATCCAAATGAATTAACATAAAAACAACTAGATTAACATTGAATCAAGTTTAAATCCCTAAAGAAAAGTTAGAACGTCATCATCAATCCCAAATCCATCAACAGCATCATATCCATCTTACAAATTCAAAGAAAAAAATAACAAGATGAAGAGAAAATGTCACTTGGACGGGATTGGGATGGCTCGGGAAAGCAGCGATAGTGGAAGCCCGCTCCTCTCTCCTCTTCTTCCTCTTCTCTCTCTTCTTCTTCTTTTTTCTTGGAGTTTTCCCAAAGTGGCAGAAATTGGAGCTCCTCTAAGGTTCTTTTTCTTTCTTATATAGTCTTTTCTATTTTAGGTAAACCTTGGGGTTTTTATGGGTCCAAAAAGTCCCAAATATCCACTGGTAATTCGCATTCGGGAGGCTGTTCGTGTTGTCTCTCGCGTAGACTACGATCGCGACACTTCATTTAGTTCTCTGTCACGATCGTGGCTTCCCCCATCTGATTTTTTCACGATCGTGCCTCCGATTCTCTCCCGTTCTTCCATATTTGTTCTCAAACATTAACAAATACATCAAGGCACCTCGAATGTAACACACCACTACTATAGAGCATATGCCTGAACATACCACTATATGTTGGGACCCGATCTCAAAACCGGACCCCAACCGAAAAAACGGAAACGAAAACAAAAACGAAAAGCGAAACCTAATCGGCGAAAACGAAAGGAACCTAAGCGAAACGAATAACAAAAGGACAGATTTTACGAAACGAACGGATCGAAAATTATAAAGCGGAACACAAAGCGAAAGCGGAAATCGAAGGAACGGATTTTGAAGCGAAACTAATCGAAAGCAATTGAATTGGAAATCGGAAAACAAAGGCGAAAGAGCGAAAGCATAAGCGAAAGGCGGACAAAATGGATGCGAAAAAAGAATCGGAAAACAGAGTGGCGGAAAGCGAAATCAAAAGCAAAAGCGAATTCGACAGAACGGAACATAAGGCGAAAATCAAAGCAAACAAATTGGATCAAAGGCGAAAGAATCGAATCAAAGCAAACAGACGGTTCAATCGGAACAAAACAAATTTCCGACATCTGAGAACAAATTATTTTAAAAAGCGTCGCGTTGGAAACCCTAAGACTAAACCAATCCGAAATCCGGTATAATTTTTTTTCTTACTGATTTATTCTTTATTCATCTTTAACAAATCTTATCCTTTTTCTTATTCTTTCTTCAATCATTATCTAATAAAAATTAGGCAGCATAACGACTGTCTTTTATAAAACCCAAAAACCTGGAAGGGGTTTTAAACACACTTTTTTATACCAAAACACAATCCACAAACTTCATTACCATTATCGGACCTCCTGTCCGGAACCCCAGTATAAACAAACACAACCAATCATCATCATCCATATCCAAGTCGCATTCATAATCATATGCCATTTATATACAAAACCACAATTCACTATTCTAATCTATATACACAATCCTTAATATATTTACATACTCCAAAAGAAATATATCACCAACCAAAAGTGGCATGTTCAAGCCACGAATACATCATCAATCATAAATTAAAATACAAAGATACAAAAATCTCCAAAATACACAACATAAGCCTAAGCCCTCATTCTTACAATAATCCAAGTTAAACAAAAATACAATCACTAACATGACGGACGAACGTCTTGTCTTTCTTCCATCCGATCTCCGTCATGTTGACCTAGAGATAGGGATGAAAGGGGGGTGAGCTTTACAGCTCGTGGATATCAAGTTTATAAATTGAAAAATAAGCAAAAATCATTTTTCAAAACCCTTTTGCCATTTTTTTTTAAATTTCACAGTAGGAAATCCATCAAGTGCTTATTTTGAAAAATCTCTCAATTTATCAAAGAAGTCATGAACAATTTAAGAACATGAATGCATCACATATATTAAAAACAACAACAAAAACACATAACACATCAGAAATGGTTTGGGTCGGTCAAGGAAACAGAACGTACTACACAGTCGCTCATAGCAATCCTGTGTAGCTGTGAACAGAACGTACTACACCTTCCCGAATAGCGGTCCAATGTAGTCGTAAACTTATGGGAGTCCTTAAAAGGAACTCCAATGCCTCTAGCAGGCAGGTGGGCGAAGCCTAGACAAGTGCACTTGACCCTCTTATGGGACCTAATCAAACCCACATAACACATTTCACACATGAAAATCAAACTGCCCGGAGGCATCTTTCACAACTAAAATTCTTATAATCACACAAATACATTTATAAAGTCACAAATTCACATAGTCAAATGCGCAATCATTCACAAACAAGGAATGCAACAATTTTAATAATTTAGCAACATTGATAACTTATGAATTTTAGAAATTATTACACATTCAAACAAAAAAGAATTTTACAATTATTTCAATTTTATTCAAATCATTCAAATTCAAAATCAAAGAATGTAATAATTAAAACATTTTATTAAAAAGTCCGAAATAATTTTAGCAATTTCCACACATTTGAAATCATTGAATTTAACCATTATTTTATATCCTTCTTGATTTTTCGAAAACATGAACAATAATTTTTCAAATCATT
>JAOTAX010000007.1:10143853-10155111 GCA_025629825.1 Erythroxylum guanchezii
TTTCATCTATAACATAATACATATACAAAAACACTCATTGAATTTCATTTAATATCTCTAAATTGCCACTTAAAGATTGGGGTCCAACACTATACATTTGAGAACATACTCTATATGAATGGCATGTTAGAGCATTCACATTATCCTAATTATGGTATCACATACTTCACAAGGTTTTTGAAAGATCAATCTTTCCCATTTCATTCAAAAACATAAACATACATTGTCATTACAAATTCATAACTTAAGTATATACATTCAAAACATGAGAGAGTTTACAACTCCATACAAAGTGTGCTACATAAAATGGGATGCTAAACTAAAATATCCTAGCTAGACTCTTTAGTATCAACTGACCAGACCTTTAAGCCATTTTGTCCCCAAAACGCAGGTACTTTACTTTTACTAAATTTCTTTAAAAGCTAGCTCTCCCATGCACCTGAAAATCAACATTGCAATTTTGATGAGTTTGCGAACTCAGTGAGTGAACTATTATCGATATACACACTCATATCAGAACATAATAACAAGTAGAGAGTCCAATTCGTCAAGTATAGTATGTAATTAAGTAATTCGTACCACATCATATTCTTCATAAATTTAGACATCAGTAAATCACCTTAGTTTAATAAGGCATGTCAATTCGATCATTTAATATGTAAGGATGCATATGCAAATGTACATGTGACTCCATTTCTTTTTTTACTTTATTGTGACCAAGCGTTTATTTACTATCCCATATCCATTATGGATATCGGGTCATTTAATTTACTGTCCCATACTCATTGTGGATACCAGGCTCATTAATAACTGAGCCTTCCTGAGCTTTAAGCCATTTTCAGACTGGTCACTCCGGTCACAACTCCTTTATCTGATTATGCATATTCATGTGACGGAATTGCACTTAATATACTATCAATAACTTCCATTCAAAGTGCACAGCCACTTACCATATTCATCGGATCTGGGTCTGACATTCAACATACAGTTGAGAAAACATTTCATATTGCACATTCAATTTGAAAACACTTCCAATACAATCCTGAATATCAAACTCCTCGGACCAACAATGTCCAGAAAATCACAATCATATCAATTTCAATATTTGAAAGATAATAAAAACAAGTCAAACATAGTGAGAAAACATCTAGGTTAACTCATATAATTCAAATAGAAGAACATATATAATTGAGATTACATATCTAGGTCAACTCCCAGTACGCTCCAGATAGTTATTGCCTTGATGATCGGACAATGTCTGGATGTGGACGCTCAATTTGTGCCTCTATATCATGTAATACACATATATTTCCACATTACTAACTTGTTTAATCAAATGAGTACTCAATCATACACATGTATATATGATATGTCCAATGCATGCTCAATTGACTTTCCCAGGTATGTATCTTTAATCACAAGTCTTGATCATTCATTCATTATAACTTGTGTATATCTAGTTTGCAATTATGTTTATGCCTTAAATAAGTTTGATTATTCTCAATTGATCAATCATGCATTCATCAATCCTTTTCCAGCATTATATATTCATATAATTATCCCAATTTTTATTCAATCATACCTAATTCATTGCTTATATCCTTTGGATCATAATTGTATTAATAGGAACATCCTTATTCCATTAACAACTTATACTTCCCAAATTCATATACATTGATATCAAACAATTCATTCCTTAAATTATAGCATCAATTAACAACCTAAACTCATCAAATACTTAACCAATTGATTCAACATCAAATTAAGTTCATTTTAAACTCCCAATCAAGTCCAAATACACCAATGTATAGTGCCTTATCCTTATATGATTCAATAAGAGCACAAAACATAATCTTTTCACTTCAAAGCATTGCCCACGATTGTGGGGTACCTTTCCACGATCGTGGAAAGGCAAAACAGAAGTTTTCTTTTATCAAAGCATTGCCCACAATCGTGGGAGAATAGAAAGTTCACCATCCATTTCCTTCATTTTTTTCCCAAATTCTAACACCATCATTGTAGTCCATTGATTAACCTCAATTATACTTTAATTATACTTCATTTTTCCTCATTAAATTCATATCCAATTCCCATTCAAAACCATTCACTTGGCAGCTCATAAACTAGTCTTTCATGCATCAAAAATCAAACAAAAACTATCATTCATTTTCATACATGCAATCCTAACTCTTTCCCATTTCAACAACACCACACTAACACCTTTCTTTAGCATAAATTCACTTTCAATATACTTCAATTCTCAATCTAATTCATCCTTAAAACAACCTATAACCTAGAGTTTCCATGTATCAAAAACAAAACCAATTCATCCATTCAATTTTAAGCACACTTCATCATCAACCCTACATGTAATTTATCTCAATTTATCCCTAATCAATCATCATGAATGTTATACTCACATATGTCTCAATAGGGCAATAAATTACTTGTTCAGCTCAAGGTCTCCTCAATTAACAAGCTAACTAAGCCTTCCAAGCATTCAAGCATACACCAAGAACAAGATGGAAATAAAAGGGTTTCAATCATAAGGTAAAGGCTGCAAAATTTTGACAAAATTCAAGGTTGTAGGGATTGTGTGGGTGTGTCAATGGTGAGAAGGAAGAAGAAGAGCGCATATGACAAAAAATAAAGAATATGGTCGTTCAAATGTGGGAATCGTGGGGTATAAGTGTGTGGTGAGGGGTGAGACACATGGTGTGACAATCGTCAAGTGGAGAGCTATGTCGTGTGTCTTCTTCTCATGCTTCTAATTGTCACCTAATATTTGGTCCATTTGTCACATAGTTTCCTATGCCACTTATCACTCAAGTATTCAAACCATTTGTCATCCAATTAGCTAAGCCATTTGTCACTTATTCCTAACGCCACATGTCACCATTTCATATATCTGATCAATCTAAATTCCCATGTATCAATTTATCTTGCCCTTTGACATTTTTCCTAGACTAGATGCACACATCATTCCTTCAATCACTTAGTTGCCACATCAAATTTCCAAATTACTAATTATAATTCATTAAAACAAAATTCAAGACATAATCAACACACAAGTACATCATAATTAGTTAAAACCTTTCATACCATGGAATATGTCAATTGAGTGCATATACTATCTTTACAATGTCTCTAAATCATGATTCATATGTGTATGCAAATATGATGCATGCAAATGAAATGCATTTCATGTTTTCTCATATGATATGACTCAATCTAACAATTAAATCCTTAAGTGCAGAAACAAGCTATTACATCAAATACACAAAATTAAAGCATAAAAGCATGCCCTAACCCATATAACACTCAAATCATAAAAATTTAACTAAATAACACAATCCTAACCTAAATATGCACTAATCATTCAATTTAACAACTAAACACATACTAAACTACCTATTAAAACATCATGCAACCTACCACTATCAACATCCCCACACTTAAAATTTTGCTTGTCCTTATGTAAAGACAAGACAAGTAAAAAAAAACCACCAAAACAAAACCCCTACATATATATAATAATGGGATAATGACATTAAACTTCACGAAACAAATTTAACTACAAATACCACCCTTCAAGTTGTTCTAACTTATTAACTTGTAAAATCCGTGTCTAAGTACTTCAGAATAAATATACATACTAATCAGGACTTAATGTCACATTCATTCACTTCTATCACTTACCCGCACACATTGATAATTATTTGGTCAATCAAAATTGTAACTATCCTTAAGCGACTTTTCATAAGAAATCATGCTATTCATAAGATCAGTCAGATTTATTAAACAACACACTATTTTTGTTAATTTTATTAACATGTCCTAGCCTTTTGACTCGAAGGTAAACATTTGTGATGAAAGTCTCTTGGTTACTTAACTAGGCCATGTTTTTATTAAGCGGCTTGATTGGAATGTCATTATATCCTTTTGACGAAAAGATAAACATTTATGAAGAATGTCCCCCGATTATTCAGCTACACCACATTCTCAACTAGCTGCTAGCTCTATTCATAACCTGATTTGTTTCAAAAAGGGCTAGCAGAATAGTTATTTATTTAAGATTTGCACAACATTTTTCCTTTCCTACCTCATTTCTTAAGCTAATCATTCTCATGAAAAGATACTAACAATGCTACTTATTCAATTGGCCTAAAATTATAAATGAATGTGGTAAATTCCTAGAGTGAATGAACTAATATCGTATCCTAATTAACATGCATATTTAATCGAAGCAACCTAGAACACTAATTTCTCAAGTTAATAAAGTTTAACAACCTAAAAGACTATGTTCAAAGCTAAATCAATTCCGTTAAGTCTTAGCCATTGACACCTTCACACAAATCACATCATGCAATGCTAAACAAAACTAACATACAATATGCAAAATTCACACTCAAAATAAAAACATATATTGCACACAACTCACATCCCTATACTTGAACAACATATTATCCTCAATGTGAAAAGAATAAACAAACAACACATAAGGTGGGAATAGACATAAGATAAGAAAAAAAAATATAAGAACAACATAAAGACATAATTTAAAACAAAAAGGTTAGAACACAAAACCGTCATAATGATTGAGGTGGTGATGGTGGTGGTGTTGGAGGTGGAATCTCAACTTGACATCGAGATTGCTTTCCTATCTTATAATTGATTAATAGGGAGTAAGCAAATTAGTAAGCCAACCCAGTCCAAATCATTAAGACTTATTTATGGAATTTAAAACAAATATAATTGAACAACAATTTAAATATAACTACAAAACGTGCTAAGTTATAGGTATTAACTTGACCTTGTGTCCTTGGAAGCATGTTCAACTTTTCGAAAGGAAAGAGATTACTTCTTTTTCCTTTGGAATCACTTCACCAAGATACAGTTTGCAGTGATGCCCATTAACCTTAAAGGTTTCCTCATTTGCATTTTCTAATTCGAGGGTTGCATGATCAAAAACTTGGGTGACCGTAAAAGATCCACTCCATCGCGATTTCAGCTTTCCTGGAAATAGTCTCAACCTCGAATTATATAGCAAAACTGTATCTCCTTCCTTGAATTTCCTCTGCTTCAGATAGGAGTCGTACCATCTCTTCATCTTGTCGAAATCTTTCGATATTTCATGATATCAAAAGGTATTACATATTTTTAAGAAATTTACTATGTGCGTATTAGGATCCTCGTTGGTTAGAACATAGAATTGCACATTTGTTTACAACATATTTAGGAAGACTGGCTTTATTTTGAATGAAGGTGCTTAAACAGGTGCTCTAACGACACCTTGATTGGTCACATTAAATCTCGGTCTTATGAAATCCATGAAAGTCCGAGGTTGGTTCCCTTAGTTTCCTCTTTGTTGAAACTCTTGATGAAATTCTTTAGCCATGGTTGCTTTAGTATTCCCTTCTTCTTCACCTTTGGGTCTTCAAATGGCTTGTTCCAAGCAAGTGATGTCGAGTGCTAGGGTTTTAGCGATGAACTTTGAGTGACTTTTATGTTCACGCAAATGCACGGACATAAGAGTGATGAGAACGCCTTAGATTACAAGTACTAAACTAATCCTATTAACTCCTTAGTAACGACGCCAAAAACTTGTTGAGGCAAGTTTTAATCTATTTAAAACCCTTAATATAATTATCTTTCTTTACATATAGGATGAAGGCATAAAGGAGCTAGCAATCCTACCTTTTTTTTTCCCCTTAAAAGATAAGTTTTTTCCTCTACTTTATGGATACCATTCGAGATTACATACCTGGATAGCTTATGGTCGACAGATTAAGAAGAAATTTTTGTAGGAATTTGGATCAGGTACAATTTAATTTCTTAACTACAATTCAAGATTTTCAAGTTATTCAAATCAAGAAATTGTAAAATTTTATTTTTCTGCATTTGTGATTCGATTTGGTTAATTTTCTAACAACTTTTTGCACTCATTCATGGTATTTCTATTCTAAAATGTAGGTATTATTTATATATAATAAATGATAGAATGAGTTATATTACATAGGCATAATATTGTATACATAGTATTATAGTATAGTTTGTATTGATGCATTGTGGTTTTTTATAATTAGTCATGATATATTGATTTTAAAGTGTATGTGTTACTTATCTATAATGATCAATAATATTTTTGTACGTATACATGGTATTGTTTGTATAGTAATGTATTATATTTTGCATTGACCCATGATATTCTTTATACTTAGTCATGGTATTCCCATTTTAAACTATAGGTTGTACAACTCTTAGTCACAAATAATTTTTTTTTGTATAAGACTAATATTAAATATATTATGTTATAGTATATTTTGCATCAAGACATGATGTTTTTTGGCTCACTCATACTATTATCATATGTAAGTGAATCTATTACTTATTTTATATAAATGATGGTATTTTTTATATGTATAGGTATAGTTTGAAATGTCTTGATGCATGGTACTGCTTGTGATAAGTTTTGGTAGGATATTCACAAATCAATATATATTACACACTAAATAAGCGATAGCTAAAATAAATTAGCACTGCAATGGGGACGATCATGTTATTTGCTCTGCAGCTTCTTCTGATCTTTTGGTTTGCGTTTAAGTAACACAAACAAATTGTATACATCCCCCACATCAAAGAATGAGGAGTTCTCGAGTCTTTCGGCTAGGGATTCAAATAGTTCATCCATGATCTCTTGCCCGAAGTGCTCTTCCAAAAGTATCTCCAAGCCAGCTCTTGTTGCAAATGATACTATTTTCGATTTCTCATGGACACTCAGTTGTGTTTTCTCTTGGACTAGACATTCTATCTTTTCTATGCTGAAGCATCCATTTCGTTCCACAGCTAATTCCAGTTCCGGTGGAGATGCAAAATACACTGGGATATTAAACGAATCCACTTTCTCCTCACTTAATATTCCCTGCTTCAGTGTAAGTGTACTTAATGGCGTCAGTTACACATTAAGAAGTATGGTGATGGCTAAAAAATCTCCAAGAACCTGCAATCTAGCTTGAAATAAAATAAGCACATCTAGGAAACACCATTGCACAAATTAAGTTCATGAAAGAAAGAAACAGCAGACAATAAAGCCTGTGGACCGAAGTTTTATGCTTTTCTGGTAATCTAGAAATATTGGATGTCAAGAAGCAATATCTGTGGCTTCCTTAGGATTGGAAAAGAGGGAAATATTTTAAAGATGGCTGACCTTCCTGACCAAGTCCATGAGGCAAGATCCCAGAAAATTGTAAGTGATAATTCCACAAACTTGAGAAAGAACGCAACCAGTTTGGCGTCCTGGAACTATTAGCATAACCAACCCTCCACCCATGATTTCTTGTGCTCTGGCACACAAAAATGATTCCATGTCATTGGCAAATTGATTGGAATATGCCTCGATAGTTTGATCTGTTGAATTCATATAATGGACCATTCCCTTATTCCAAGCAGAACTTTTTTCAACTATTTCCTGTGGTACTTGGGAAAGCCATTGGAGGGCATAGGAAGACGTGACTATGTGAAGGGAGTTATTGGGGAACAAGCGACCATGAAATGAACCCGGAACACCTGCTGCATAGTATTTCCTGTCGGCAGGAAGGGATCTGAAGAGTGTGTTAAAATCATTGAAGGCATGATCGTTAAGAAAAATTTGGAATTCAAGAAACCCTGAACTGGGTCCTCTGCATTGACACTTTCGTTCCACAGCTTCTATTATGTTTTGAATTACAGAAAATGTGTTAGGTCCAACAGAGCAACCCATATCTGCGACTGCAAATATGTTCGATGAGAGCTCTTCAATGTGAAGATCTTTGGCAATTGAATCATCGATAAGCTTTTTAATAGAGTCTATAGCTTTTCCCTGCAAAACCATTGCATATAATTTGCATTAATGTTAAGCAGCATGTACCTAACGTATTCTACTGTAGGGCTTAGTTCTATGCTATTAAGGACAATGGCAGTGAACCTTGCACCAACTTGAGTTATCCTACATGGTTTGTGTATCAATAGGCAAATAATAACGATCACCAAAAGCCCTCAAGCAAGTCATCTAATGCTAATAGGTCTCAAATAAGACAAGATCTCCTCTTTCTATATGCCAACCTCAGTCTGCAATAAATGCATTAGCTGAATAGGGTTACCTGGTAAGCAGAGTTTTTTCTGTAGCTGTAGAGGCCATTTCCACCATTCATCGGATATGCCTTGCTTAATGTGCTTTGCCGCACTAGAGCCATTTTCGCTTGCCTATCCTAACAGAACTTTTCTATGGACAGACAGTAGATATGAAATGTGACCATTTATAAGCACTCATCAGTCATGGAACTCATTTATGAAGTCAGATCAAGAGAGGGATCAATTAAACTAATATACAAGTGAAGGATTTATCTAATTACAGGAAGGACGCGTATAGAATCAGTATACTGCAATAAATTCCACCATTTTGCACTTGTCATGAGAACCCAGGACCACCTCATTATTGTATCCTTCCAAGATATGTTAGTTATTTTAACAAATTTGATATTAATTAATTCAGATATTGGATTTAGCGATCATGTCGATGGTTTGATAAACCAATTGCAGTAGATGACAATTCAAAGAAAGAAGCCTGCCGTACCATCTGATATGATTTAATTTCAATAATCATTTACATATTAAAATTGCATCAGTTATGGTAGAAAAGAGAGGGGGTTTGGCAATTGGCCCCTTAAGTGCATGTAGGGAGCTATGAACCTGAACCCTGAGGGATTCTTTTAGAAGCTCGGAGATATACAGACAAGGAAAGAACCTTGTGACACAACTATTTCTGCGGCCAATATACAAAGTATGCCTTTCTTAAAAGGAAATATAGAATTACTAACTACATGTAGTAAGATGTGAACAAAACCATTGAAGTTATTGATCAGTGCTCTTTTCTTGTAAATTGTTCATTCTTTAAAGTTTGTTTTAGTTATTAGATTAGTTAAGGATTAAAATAAAAGTCTACTTAAAGACGTATAGTTTATGGCTTGTAGTCGATAGAAGTGAAGAATCGTCACTATTGCTTGCAAATTCAATTGTAACTCAAACAATGTTTTATAGTGAATAATTTGTTAAGAAAAACAAGTCTTTATTCAATGATAGCACAGCTCTACATTATTTTCACAAGAATCATAATTCATAAAACAAAAAAATAAAGATGCTTTGGACATATTGAAAGAAGAATTTGTAAGGTAATGACAAACTTAGAGTCATCTCGACAAATAAATGTAATTGGACTATATTAAAAAAGGGGAAGATCTTATTCACTACAAGGACATTATCTTCTTATAATAATAATAATAATAATAAGGATGGCTGAGTTTTTAGAGCACCTTATGGTCAAGGGTTATTAATGCCCAATCGTTCTATAACTCCTAAAAGTATCTTGTCTCACTCTTAGTCTCTTAATATATGCCCTTTTGTTACATTTTGCCCTTATAAACCAACATTCTAATACCAAATTGATGTAGGACAAATAGAATAAGTATTAACTAGTAGTTAAAAATCACAGTTAAGAAATAAGGCTGATATTAGGCTGCTGGAATATCAAGTTTTAGGTATAGATTTTGGTCAGGAATGATGAAGTTTAGATTTAGTATAGATGGATTTTTAAGGTTTGATTGCTAAAAATTTAGGCTTAGAATATTAAGGTTTAATATGACTAGAATTTAGGTTTAAGATGGTTAGAGTTTAGGTTAGGTTCGGTAAAATTTAGTGAGGATCATAAATAGTGGAGGGTAGGAAACTAGGAATCACTCTTAGAATAAAGCATCACACCTTCTATTGAAAAACTCAAGTTTGTAGAAAAATTTTAGGTATCGTTTATCCTTGAAGGGTTGAATATACATAAATTTATAAAGAAGTTTTTAGAACCCTTATTCTAATAGGAAAGAGTTCTTAAGAAATTTAAATCCTATTCTAATAAAATTCTATAAGTCCTAAATAACTAGGATAACATATCTAAAATAGAATAACATATTTAGCTTACTACTACTTCCTATCTAACAAGGAATCCTAATATAATCTAACTTTCAGCCCTTATATTTGATGTCAACTCCTAATCCTCATCCCGCCAAATTAAATCTTATGGTTTGATAGGTATAGTTTATATCGTGTTTTGATAGGAGTTTTAGTGTGTGTTTTGATGTTTATTAGATTTTTATCGTATGTATAGGCTTGGAATTGTGTTAATATGAGTGTTTTTGTTAGAGCATGATTTCAATATTAAGTTTTTGTTTCTTGAGGTGTTTGATTTGTTTGATAGTGTTAGAAATCAGATAATTGAAGAACAATGATGATGTATATGTATAGGGATACATGGGCAATGTTAAGATTGTGACTCCCATTTCACGATCGTCACTCCTATGTCACGATCATGACAAACACTTCACAAGCATGAGTTTTTTTAATCTGTTTTAGGGTTTGGGGGTATTTTTGGAACCGATCAAAGTGGTAAAACCTTAGTCAAATGTAATCCTAAACATTCTATCCCAATTTGTTGAGTTAAGGATTTAAGGAAGATCATAGATTAGTCTAATTTAATCTCCTATGCATGATTAAAGGTAAATGATTGGGCAGTTGTCTTACTGAAATTAACGGTTTGGCCCTAAGATCAACTCAAATAATTAACTAATCCAACTTTTGTATTCGACAATTTATCACCCGAGTCAATTATGGAAACCTGACTACTAATTACCACTAGGTTATATATTTCCAATTCTTAACCTAAACGTCTATAATTCCTCATTCCATATTAAGCTTCTCCTCTCAGTCCTATGTTTAATACCTAAATGATGCAAAGTTTGATCATGCTATTACATCCATTCACTTCAGAAATTATTACAAACCTAAGACAATAACACAATCCCTCAATCATGCATATTTGACTAAAATAGCTACATTAATCCTCAAGAAAAGAAATCATCCCATCATAAAAATCGTAAGATTCATCATCTTTAAACACTTCAATCCCATCTTGATCAATATAAGAGAAGTATTAAAGTAACAAACCAGTAAATAACCTAAATAAATTATCAAAAGCTAACAGAGTATGGGTCGGTTAAGCATAACAGGGAATGAGTTTATAATAGAGAAGTAAATGTAGTAAAACAACAAGAAATAGTAAACAGAAAGGGAAAACAATAACAGGTAAGGGTGTTGGACCCTGAACTTTTGGTGAAAATTAGAAATATTAAAATGAATTTAAATGAGAAAGAAATTGGTGAGAAAATTTATGAATTTAA
>JAOTAX010000007.1:10168666-10194332 GCA_025629825.1 Erythroxylum guanchezii
TGTTTGGGCTTGTAAATATTCTTTGGATTTTTGTTCTGAGATTTACGATATGTAATATATATGTGTGGGTTTAAGTTTCTAAATAAAATAAATATCAGTGTGATGTTTGGTTTTGTTGTTCTGTCTTGGGTGGCATCCATGTATCCTCCCATGGGCACCTATTGAAACATCTTGCAATGGTTTTTAGAACTTTAAGCTTGACTCTAATAAAACTTAAGATTATTATCAATATATATTATTCGATATTCAAATCTAAATGTACAATCAACAAGTTTGTGGTTTAAATTTGAAATTGATAAAAGAAATGTCATGTCTGTAAAAGTCTTTGTATAATTAAAAAATTAATGTGTATCTGACAGTTGGAAGACTGAAGTGAAGTTGAAAAAAATAAAAAGTTAATTCCCTTATAATTACAAGGTAATTTTATATTCAATATTGAAATAAAATAAGGGTGACGAATTAAAAAGTATTAAAAAAACTTTTAAATTTTATTTTAACAAATCTTTTAAAATTTTAGTTTTAAATTTTTATTTTAATGTCAAATCTTTTAAAATTTTTAGTTAAGTATCCAAAATTTTAAATATCAAATAGTTGAATTCAAAAGCTTGTTGTTATTAACAATTTACTAATGTAGTTGATAGAGCATATGGAGATTGATATTTAAAGGAATTACATGATTCTTTGTCTTTGTTAATATAGTTTATGAGTCTCCTCTCATAAACATGTTGATGACTATATATTTGAAATGTAATCACTTGTTTGTTGCTAAAAAACTATGCAATAAAGAAGATGTTACATAACCTTTCAAAATACCAGCCTTCATGTGTTTTTCATTCACATCAAGAAAATGAAAATAAAATTTTGAAGTGAGTTATTTGATTTTTTAAAGTTTAGACACTTAAAAGGTTAGACAGTGAAGTAAAAATTTTAAAAGGGTTTGATACTTTATAATTCATTATCCTAAATACAAATTAGTTGGCTAGCCATAAGGAACGGCATCAGAATAAAGGATAGATGGTTTGGAAATTAGGATACTGTATATCTCCTATGCAAGGAGGAGAAGGAGGTTAGGAAGGAACCATCTTTGTTTTCAATGCAAGTACTCGAAAGTCATTTGCAGCAGGGTGCTACACTTTCTTACAGAGTATTGTCACTCATATGAATATATTGCTATTACAGGTAATCAAAAAAAAGTAAGGAATGCACAAAACAATCTCATTGTAGGCATGAAAATTGGATGAAATCTTTAATTTTCAGCACCCAAGCTTGTTGTAACAAACATTAATTTCTTTTTGGATCTTGTAATACCTTGTAATGGTGTAATAGCTTAGCTAGTGTTAACAAAATTTCTTTACTCATCTTTTAAAAAAAAATCCAGAAGAAGTTTTTATTATTTTATCAAATACATTGATAGGAAACTAAGTATTAATAAGTGGATCGAATATCAAATTATTCTTTTTCTTATCAATATTTTTTTGTTTTCACTTTAAAGAATATCTAAACATATATGTATAAGTATGAAGTTGATTCTTACGCTTTATATTCGGTTATTTCACACACACACATACACACACACATATACTTTGTAAATGATATGATGTGTTGTCCAACTGCACAAAGTTTAAGAAAATTAATGATGAGATTGAATCCTAGAAACCCTCACATGGTGAAATATTAGGATGGAGAAAGTAAGTTAAAGTGATAAAATTAGATAGTGGTGAGTCAAATTTCCTTATCTTTTTTATGAATGTTTATCATGAAGTTGATAAGGCTTAGAGAATTTTAGTGGAAGAATGTGGTCCACTAATGAAGGGATTTTGAATATGGCTAGATAAAGAATTCACTATTCATTTAAAAACTAGTCTTTTTTTGCTTTTATGTATTTATAGAAACTACTAAGAGAAACTCACAAGGAAAGTGATCATGATTATTAGTCAATAAGAACTAATTACAAATTGAATTGGGAAGTTCAATATTAGACTAAATTGTTTATTTATGTCCTATAATAAATTGGTAGTTATATATTTATAGAGAAAATTTTATTTTATAAATATTTATTTAATTAACTAATTGACAAGACAAAAATCATGATATATTTATACTTTAAAATGTAAATTATAATGACATCTTAATTATGAGATTTATATTATATTCATGTGTTATGCTAAATTATTCATAGTCTTTGCTATATTAATATTAGGCATTAATAAAGCAAAAAGACTAGCATATGTGTTTATTGTTTATAAAGGAAGTAGTTAATCTATAAAGTATAAAAGTACTTAGACAAACATGTGAATACTTGTTAGATAGTAAGTTCACTAAACAAATCTAATATAAGAATTTCTTATGAAATATTGCTTATGTATCCATATAATTACTTATTGTGATGATTTTAAAATGATCCTTTGACTTAAGATTTTGGCAGTATCTCATATAAGTATTTATATATTTTGATACTATTTAGGAAATATCCTAATCAAGGATAGCTTGATTTGTAGTCACTTGATATGCATAAACTATGTAGAAGTAGTTGAGTGGTTAATATGAGATTTGTCACCTTAAAGTAATCAGAATAATGTTTATTATTCATAGTTAGTATTGATTTAAGAAATTCTTGGTCAAAGTAAAATGACCTCTAAATTTTATTTTTGAATGTTATTAAAAGAATTAATTACTAATCTTGGACAGCTAATATGTTTGAAATAAAACATAATAGACATTAACTTCATACTCGACATTTAGTCAAAATATTATATGTTGAAAGACTGAATTATACAAAAAAAATACGTATAAGATTAATCATATTTTGATATTTTTAATATGTGGGTGATTATAATGTATTGTTTGATGTCAATTTTGACTTATAGATGTAAAATTCTTTATTAAAATTTTAATTTATACATATTTCTTTCATACTTAAAGACCTAATGAGTCACATACAGAGAACAATAAAAAAAGTAAAAGGTACAATAATTAAATTAGACTTTATTGTAAAGTTCTATAAATTTTAACGTCAAGTAGGAGATATTTGATAAATAGGCAAAAATATTAGATATTGAATTATATTGATATTTAATTCATATTTTTTTGGAGTCAATTGTAATTCAAATTAAAATTTAAATGAAATTATATTTATAACTCAATTAAATAACTAAAAGGTTCAAAGTTTATCATAAACAGGAGTAACTTCTACAAGAGCAACCACTTTTGACATATTTCTCTATACACTAATTGTAACACGTATTGGTTTTTGCCTTGTAGTTAATATGTTATCTGTAGTTTTAATGATATAATTATTTAAAGACATTCTTTATCTTATGCTTATTTATTTAATTAAATGATGTACAAGACAAAGTCTATAAGAAAAATACACATTGTAAATGAAATTATAATAAGATCATAATTCTGAGATTCATATTATATTTATTTATTATACCTAAATTATTCCTAGTCCTTGTTCTATTGAGATTGGGTATTAATAGAGTAAAAAGACTAGCACATATTATATTTCTTCCTTATAAAAGAAGTAGTCAATCTCATAGACTAAAGTTGCTTATTAGAGAACAAGTTTACTGAACTACTTTGACTTAAGATCTCAAAAGTATCTCATATAGGGATTATTATTTTTTTTATACTACTTATGACCTATCTTTGTCAATGATAACTCAATAAGTACTTACTAGATATAACATAAACTTTATGGAAGTAGTTGGGTGATTAATACAGGAATATAATCAATTATTAATGGTGGTGAACTAATACGACTAAACTCAAATAACTTAGAAATTGTTCCTATGCTTTATATATAATCGGGAGATTATATAATGAAATGATTGAATTATACAGAAAAATCATGCATGGAAAGGTTAATCAAAACCAATGATGCATTACTAGATGAATATTGATCTATGAATATAAATTATTTAATTAGAAATTAAAGATAGATTAAAAGAGTTTATCTAATATTGAATATAATTTAAAGTTATTATCTTAATATGAAGAAGTTCTGTGGGAAAATCATTTATGCCTGTCATTCTTAAATAGGAATTAATACCAATTATAAAGCTAAGATGGTTATATTTTTCCTTTTGTATATATTCTAAACCCTAGCACTAGGTTAAAGAGTAGAAACAAGAAAATAAGAAAGTTGTAGCTACTTGTAATGATCAAGTTTGGCAAATTTGTTAGGGTAATATGATGTCAATTCTAGAAGTTTTTGTTAAGAGAGTGATTAAAGAATTTTAACCACAAAAGGCATGCTTTTAAATTTAACAAATAAGTTGTAAATTGAAATGTTGTTAAAATTGCCAAGTGATAAAAGGAACTTACAACCTTTTGGTTTGATAGAAAGTGGGATTTTGATCTTTTTACACACAGACACACACATATATAATTAAATAAGATGGTAATAAATAATAATATCAATCTGTAGAGTTGACATGCGCACACTTATATATATAATTAAATGAGATAGTGCTAAAAAATAATATCAATCTGTAGAGTTGACCTGTTACATAGTACTAAATTTCTTTATCTTATACCATATATGATTATAATAAATTAAACGTCTTAAATATTCTTCTCTCTTTATAATAAAGTCCTTTGCTTCTTTTGATGAGTAATTTAGAAGGTTTTTTTTCTCGTTTTTACATATTATAAAACTACTTAATCTTTGCATATAATTAATAAATTAAAATCATATTAAAACTTAAAAGTTCTCTTCCTCCAAATATTCTAAAATTAATTAATACATATAAAAATCAATAAACTAAAATATGATACCTGAAAACCTATTATATATTTATATCTATATTAAAAATTGAAATAAAGAAAAAGAATCAGTTTTCTTAGTATATAAAATTGATACTGTAAAAAAATAAATGTATTATTAAATTCTATTTATTTAAATAAAAATATAATTTATTTATTTATAAATACATAAATAAATATTTCATTATATTTCTTATTTATTTGTTTCTCACCATAAAATATTTCCTTTTATTTAATGTCTCTTGTACATTAAAATGTAGTTAGATGTATTTTTATAATAATCTTATTATTTTAAATTAAAAACAAACTTTGTATTACTAAATATTTTCTTCCAATAAACCTATGTAAAAGTATTTCTTAAATCGTAAAAATATATTAAGATATTCAATATTATTTTTAAAGATATCCACATAGGCAAGTAGAAGTGTTTTTTTACCTCTAATTAGAATTTGGAATGTGATCATCCTCTTCAAGGCCTCTCTCTCTCTCCAAACTACTCTGGTTCCTATAAATAGAATAGGTCTGTTGATTGAATCATACGCATGTCTTCGGGTGCTGACCCAACCTCTTTAAACAACCTAAAGGCTTGGTCCCGTTTAAAGTTGGAGAATGGGCCTTATTACACAGCTTAGTCAATTATTCATGCAGTTCTGTGAACTAAACAAATAGTTTTGATGCATAATATAGTTTTGTAAGATAAGTTGCATGATTACAATTGAAACGAAGAACAATTCAAAATTTTCAACCAATTTGAAAATAATTATTTAAGATAGTGGAAATTAGGATTACCTAATCTATGATGCCAAATCATAATTTGTTCACAAACAGAATTTGAACTGATACTAATTAACCCTTGAGTTGTTTTATCAATGAAAAAATTCACATCAAAATAATAAAGATCGTCAATCATCCTAACATTGCTAATCATCCTCCTTAAGGTCCAGTCACGAACTTCGCAGTGATAATTGAAAAAACAACACTATAGTTAGAATTCTTAATTAGTTTGCTAACTGATAATAAATTGCAGGCAAATTTGGGAACATTAGAACATATTCCATATCTATATATTTGAAATTGTTAGTTGTCCCTTACCTGCAATAGATGAAAAATTATCATCTACAATCCTAACTTTTTCACTCCCAAAAAAAAGTAAATAAGTATTAAACAAATGTGGTAAGGAGGTCATCATGTGATTAGAGGTTACTGCATCATTGATCCAGAGGAAATTTTTGGCTGCAAGATAGAGCATTGGAGTTGTTATTTGTTTGATCAAGAGAACCACTAGGAATAACATATAAGAAATTGGACTTTAGCATTTTTAGATGACGATCTATTTGTTCTTTACTAAAAATATTTATCTCTACTTCATTTATAGAGGGAAACACGTTATTGGATTTGTCATTTAATCTTTTACTATTTTAATTTGTCAGCTTCCCATAGATTTTCCAACAAGTTTCTCGAGTATGGTGTGGTTTTTTGCAATAATCACACCACAATTGAGGCTTCTATGCCTGTTGTCCAAGTTGGGCTTTATTTGTAGGAAATGTCATTAGGGCTGAATTTTCAACAAATACAACAATCCCCTTTTTTCCAAGAATCACGTTTCAATGACTTTTTTCCATTCTAACATTATCAAATACTTCACTGATAGGGGGTAGAGGCTTTCTTCTTATAATTCTCCCCCTCACTTTATCAGACTCAACATATAATCCAACAAGAAATTTGTAAATGCTATGGTCTTCTATTATCTTTTTAAAATGTTAGAAGTCTTTTAAAGAATTCCATTCATAGCCATTAATCAAAATGTACAACTATTTAATTGAATTGAAATATTTGGTAAAATTGCCCTCTCTTTGACGAATTTTGCCAAGTTTTACAAGCCATGTCATTACCATGGAGTTTTCAGTGCCCCAAAAAGTATCCAATCTTTCCTCATCTCTAAATATACGTTTGGGTAGATTGAGACCAGCGCAAGCAGTTATCACCATTCATTTTGATAGTGGTGATTTATATAGAGTGTGATTTAGAGTTAGAAACACGACGAATTTTTAAGGGATTTTAGATGCGAAATAGAGGAGGTGGAGTCTAACAAAAATTTTGACATGGTTAAGGGTGGCTGGGAATTTATTTATGGTTCATGTAGAAGCTACAGAATGATTCCCTGCTGTGATACCATAAAGATAGAGAGATATTGTTGAGTAATTTTTAATTTTATGAAACCCTCAATGTTCCACAAGCGCATAGATCATAAGCATAGTAGTTGAGGTGTCGATCCCATGAGGAATCAGTGAACTAATTGAATCCTAACTTGTCTAAGGCCTAAAAAATGTAATTAAAATGAATATAAAAGTGAGCAGAAAATTAAACAATTAAATATGGATTTATTGAAAATGAAATTCTAAAATTAACACAAAGAAGCAAAATTAAACACACCCACTTAGCAATAAAGAGATTACACAAGACAAGATTAACAGATTATGAGAAGATGGGATTTATCCTATCGTCAAGAACAAATCCCAAATGAAGTTTAGAACATCCTTAAAAAAATATTCTTCATCATCATATCCATCTCATACATTAAATGAAATAAACACAAAGATGAAATGAGAAATTAACTTGAAAAGGATGGCTAAAGGTGGCTTGATATGTGCTTAATTGTTGATACATTTAATCCATGATACTTAATGATTAATGCTTTAAAATGTTTAAGACACTCACTTTAGTTAATATTTGATTTTATGTACAATTCAAAAGCAAAAGAGCTAAAGTGAGTCAAAAATGCAATATTTGAGCCATCTTCTTGAGATTCACACTCACTTATCTTCATGGAACAAAAAGAAGAAGGATTAAAGCAAGAGGAGACAATAAAATGCCAAAGAATTGAAGAAGAAAGTTTTCACGATCATGACAATTTAGCCATGGCTGTGAGACTCATGTCACACCCATGCAAGGTGGCTCACAGTCGTAACACCACTATGCATGCCCTTGAGAAATGGCCAACTCACCCAAACTCTAAGTTTTTAATATAAAAACATCATTTTGTGACAGCAGAAGGGATGAAAGGTTGGAGGAAATGTTTTAGGGGTTTTGGGAGGCAACAACGGGGCAAAACTCTCATCCTTTGAAGACCCATAGAGGGCTAGATTTTCTTGAACCAATTCGGAGGTGATATCGACGATATCACTGAAAAACTCAGTTAAGCATTTCTCTCATTATTTGTTGTTCTTTCTTTTAGGGATTGAATATGTTATTTTATGTTTAATGTTTGGATGTTGTATAAGAATGATTGAATTCTCTATTTGATTGTTTTTATGTAAGAACTTATTGCTAGAATCTTCAATATAATAATCTGTAATTGTTATGTTGAGAATCATGTGTGGCAACTAATGGTGTTTAATCATTAAGGATAACATAACCTAGGTTAAATGAACCGAAATTATGTAGTTGTTGCCTTAATTAATATGTTTTCCTAACTCATAATGTAGCTGTCTAATTAAATCTAAAGAGCTTATTCTAGGTCGTTTGATAGCTAGGTTTAATTAACAAGCTCTTTTTAATTAAGAACGAGCTAAGGAAAAATCAGGGGTAACAGAGCTTATCGTTAACCTACAATTAATAGTTACTAAGAGAGGTATAAGAATAACAATTCAATAAAGCATATTTAATTGTATGTAGGCCGAGATTAAACCAATGACTGGTTCCCTAACATATTCATCACTTTTCATCATTTTTGAATATTTTCTTTAATTTTTTTCATTAGTTTATTTTTGTTTTGTTTTCTTATTTGAAAACAGACAACCCCACTAACCCCCCATAACCTAAACACCAATTATTTTCATAACAAAAACTAACCGAACACTATATGTGGGATCGACCTAGACTCATCACTGCTATAGTTATAGGTCTAGTTATTTTGAGTTGTGTTACAACACGCTACATCAATTTTGGCATCGTTGTCAGGGAGTTTGGTGCTTTAGTTTTAGTTTTTGATTTTATTGATGTTTTGTATATATTTGTTTATAATTAGTTCTTTTCAATTATTTCTTAATCTTTTCACTTTTGTTTAGTGTTTGTGTATTTAAAAAAATAAAATTACAAGGACGAAAGTAATTTTTCCTATAACTCATATTTTTCAATCCTATAACCATGTTTAGAGTGATCATACAAACTTTAGTTATGGATGGGAAAACTAGCAAAATTACTTTCATGATAGTTTGCAAGATGCACAACACTTCCTGTATAAACCAGAAGCTTCTTATTGCATCTCAGGTCCATCCCTTTTTCTATTGCTTCCAGGACTATATAGTAATGATTAGAGCATGAATTGACTAGAAGAATCCATGGAAACTTTAGCATTTACTTTTGCTCTTGTGATTGGTCAATATGCATTATCTTTAGAAGAGTAGTGACTAGTGGTAAACACAAGCTAGTGAGATTTTGAGCCTGTATAAGCTGACACATCCATATTAGTCTCATTGTCTTTTGTTTGTGTGTGACTTTTGTACATCCTGACTTTGCTTTGATTTTTTATTCAAGACCACATTTTTATCATATGCATTAACATGGAAATAATATAGGCATTCTTTTTTTTGCAAGCTACATTAGTCAAATAGTCTACCTATTGATATGAATTTTTCTTTATTAAGCCCCCTTGTGTTTTATTAGCCTTTCTTTTTGTACTAACCACATTACATGCTATTAAACCTAACCAAATGTCATACCCAAGCATTAAAGCTAATGGAGCATTTGTTGATTGTTGAGTTTGTGGATGTATAAAAGTATAAGTGTGGGGGTGTGTATATATATGATTTGGATATATTTTTTAGAATGTTATGTTGTGAATTTCATTGTTGATGTATTTTCTTTCAATATTTAAATAAAAAGAAAAAAAGACAAAAAAGACAAAAGGAAAGAAAAAAGGAAAGAAAAAGGAAAAGGAAAAGGAAAGAAAGAGGAAAAAGAAAAAAATGTTTAAATAAAAGTACTGAGTTTTGCAAAGTTATTCATTATTAGTTTCTCCTCCTAAAGTTGTATGGAATGGGTGGTTTGCTTATAATGCATATAAGGTACATGTTGTTTTAAAGGATCACTCCCTATGGTTACAAAGTATTGTTTATGATCAACTTTTGTGAGTGATATATGCTTCATGTGGTTTAGGGTGTGAGAGCTTGAATTTGAGCAAAGAAACATAGTTTTTGCATTCATCATAGTTGACGTAGACCATTGTCAGTGAATGTTGGTTTTTACGTTTGATGTTATATTGAGTGTTTTTCTTGTTTCACTAGCTTTAATGGCTTTTACACTATACTATCCAAATACATCTCACCTTAACCCTTACCCACATTACAACCCTAAAAAATCCTTTGATTCATGATGATGCACATGAATCTTAGTGGTGGAGAAATGAAATGATATGCAAAGTTGTGGATTGTCATGATCATGAATAGTATTTGAGTGTACCCATTAATATATCTTATTTAAACACGTTTTGTCCAACTCTACCTCTAGATTGCTTAGCTGCTAAAGGTGATGAATGTTGATTATTCATGAGTATAAGCATTGAATGTTGATTTTTTGCTATGGTTTTTGAAAGTTCTTCATCTTTACTTATGGCTGTATATTCTTAGGAAATATAGGAAATGAGTAAATGTTTTCAGACTATGACTTTGATTTTGATGTTTTGCCCAAGGACGGTCAAAAGCTATGCGTAGGGGAAATTAATATGTGCTTAATTGTTGATAAATTTAATCCATGACACTTAATGATTAATGTTTTAAAATTCTTAAGACACTCACTTTTGTTCATATTTGATTTTAGGTACAATTCGGAAGCGAAAGGGCTAACATGAGTCAAAAAAGAAATATTTGAGCCATCTTGTTAAGATTCACACTTACTTGCCTTCATAAAACAAAAAGAAGAAGGATTAAAAGAAGAGGAGACAAGAAAATGCAAAAAGAATTGAAGAAGAAAGTCATCACAGCTATGAGATATGTCTCACGGCCATGACAAATTAAGCATGGTCGTGACATGGTTTGCATGGGCATGACATGAAGCGTGACACCACCATGTACACTCGTAAGAAATGGCCAGTTCACCCGAACCATAAGTTTTTAGTATAAAAACATCATTTTGTAATGGCAGAAGGGATAAGAGGTTAAAGGAAACGTTTTAGGGATTTCTAAAGGTGACAAAGGGGCAGAACTCTCATCCTTTAGGGACCCATGGAGGGCTAGGCTTTCTCGACCCAGTTCGAAGGTGATATCGATGTCGATTAAGCATTTCTCTCATTATTTGTTGTTCTTTTTCTTAGGTATTGATTATGTTATTCTATGTTTAATGTTTGGGTGTTATGTAAGAATGATTGAATGCTCTATTTGATTGTTTTTATGTAAGAACCATTGTTAGAATCTTCAACAAAATCTGTAAGTGTTATATTAAGATTCATTTGTGGCAATTAATGATCTTTAAGCATTGGGGATAATATAACCCAGGTTAAATGACCCCAGCTTATATGGTTGTTGTCTTGATTAATATGTTTTCCAAACTCATAATGTGACTGTCCAATTAAATCAAGAGAGCTTGTTCTAGGTTGTTTGATAGCTAGGTTTAATTAACAAGCTCTTCTTTATTAAGCATGACCTAAGGAAAAATCGTGGTTAGCAGAGCTTATTGTTAACCTACAATTAATAGTTACTAAGAGAGGTATAATAATAACAATTCAATAAAGTATGTTTAATTGTGTGTAGGCAGAGATTAAACCAATGACTGGGTCCCTAACGTATTCATCACTTTTCTTCATTTTTTAATCTTTTCTTTAATTTATTTTCATTAGTTTAGTTTAGTTTAGTTTTATTTTCTTATTTGAAAACACACAACTCCCCCAATAACCTAAAAACCAATTTTCTTCATAACAAAAGCTAACTGAACACTCTCTTTGGGATCAACCTAGACTTACCACTGCTATAGTTGTAGGTCTAGTTATTTTAAGTTATGTTATGACATGTTACATCATGGCTACAGTAGCTCTCCTTCTTCTTCTCCTTCTTCTTCTTCTCTCTTCGTTCCTCTTCTTTCACTTCCTTGGCTCTTTCTTGAAATAATAAGATGGTGGCTGCTTGTTTTTAAGTGTTTTATGTTCTTAAATAGCTCTTGAGGCTTCTAGGGTTTACCCACTTAATTTGGTTTTAAAAATAGCCCCAAAACATTCAAATTACAAAAAGAGTCGCGTGTTGGAAAAGCTTAAATTCGCCGGAATTGTTGTTAGCGCTCTCTGTCACGATTGTGACAGGCAAGTCACGATCGTGACCTGTTTCCATACTTGCAATTCTTCTCTTTTCTTCAATTTCTTGTTTCTATACACTTAAACACACATCACACACCTATTGAAACATAAAATTAAGATCCGAATCATGCTTAAAGTCACACAAACACTTAGAATATAAACAAACACTAATAATAACATAATTCTAACCCTATATACATAATTACATAATTCTAACCCTATATACATAATTATCTAAGAAATACTCAAAAGCACACTTAAACATCAATCAAAACATAGTATAATTTACACCTATCAGATACTGATAAGGAGGAAAAATAATATTTCTTCTTTACACTTTACAGTAGAATAGAAAAATTATATATAGGTGCTACAACTTATAGATCTAGGAGTAAATTGATTATTTCCTATTTATATGATTTGACTAATTCCATATTTATATCAGATTTACAACTAGCATATCTCTAATATATTGCCCATATCTTTTACTAAACTAGTTTCCGTTCTAATAGATTCGAAGGACCAGCTTGTTATCATTAAAATCTCCATCATACTTTCCCTTGCTTCATGTTTATACAAATATTCATTGTATTTTTCTTCTTTTTCCATCATGTGAAAACATCTATTGGTACATTCATAAGCGAAGTGGCCCCTCCCATTACATTGAAATTTTTGTCTTTGGTGCCTCTTTTTGTCTCAGTCTGAACTATGAGTTTGTCTTTAGGTTCAGCTTCTTAAGAAAATATGATACAAATTTTTGATGTATTAAGTGTTGACCTAAAATTTTGCATAGTCGTACCTCTCATTTTGCCAAATTCCCTAGCTCGACTTCCAAACTTTTTTGTTACTTGTTGTCCTAGTTATTGTTCTGCTCTTAATGCCAAATGATATGCATCTTCAAAACCAAAATATAAATTGCTACCCTTAAGCTACTTTTATATTAAGATATGAGTTGTGGTTCAAATTTCATTCCTTCATATCAGATAAAAAGTTCATCAAATATTTTTGTATACTTTATTATGGACATAATCTCTTGTCTAATTATTGTGAGTTGATCTTGGATATTTTCCTGATAATGAAATGATAAGTAATTTTTTAATAATTTCAGCTTCATCTCTTTCCAATCAATAATTGTTGGCTAACTTATTTTTTGAATTCTATCCTCTATCTCTACCAAATTTTATCGATCACTACTAGATTTTAGCATGTCCAACTAGCTTCATCTTTGCAAATCAAACTTTTCGATCTTATAAGATGTTGTACCATTCAAAGAAATCTTTTTCCAGTCCAAGAACAAGTGTAGGTCCATCTTTCTTTGCAAAATCATATATTTCAACATGAATTTTCTTAGTAATATCATCAAGTAGGTTGTGTTTAAACGCTATCATAACCTCTAAAGTCACGCTTATGCTCTCCAAGTGCTAGTTAGTTTTTTTGACTTGGATCTTTTGGTAGGTTTGATTCCCTAACCCCACTTGCTGTTGATTAGTTTAATCAGTTCATCTTGGATTGCACTCTCTTCATCCTCAACATCAAGTATAGTTTGTTGTCCCGTGTAAATTTTTAGACTAATTCTTGGATTACCTTGTGATTGGGATTCATTGAAGTTCAATTTTTGCATAATTCTCATAAGTAATCTGTGTTTTAGGTTTGAGATTTCAACTTATGTTGTTAGGATTTCAAGTTTTGAGTAGCTGGAATTTTAGGATTTGACATGATTGAATCAAACTAGAATTTAGGGTTGCTGAAAATTCAGGTTAAAAGTTCTGGAATTTAGTGAGGTAAAGAGGTAACGGAGGGCATGGACTACAAATCAGTGTTACACAAGAATGGAAGAGGCTGTAGGGGAGTCTTCACAGATTCATGCTTAAGACTTAAGTTTGCTTCTACTTCACCTGAAGTATTCAAATCTCCAACATTCATCAACTGATTGTGTGATGAATACAAGGCGAAGGGGAAATTCAATAAGAAAATCCTCAACAACGCTTGTTAATGGTTTCTCTCCTGCACCATCCAGGTAATAAATGTTGATTAATGGTGGGAGTAGGAGGGAGCAACCGTACACCTGTAATTAACAGGAACCAAGTTAAAGCGAATAATGGCTTTACGGGATAGTTTGGATGATGGCAATTCTGGTCAACGTGTATGCTTTGTACGAACAAAGCTGTACTAAAAGAGTAATATAAAACGAGTTAGTATAGCGCATGATGATTTTTTGCAATCTTCCCGAAAGATTTCTGACTTATCGTCTACTTTGATAATGTTTTGATTGTCGTAAAAGCAACATTTTTCATACCCTTTCCTTGCATAAAGCAGCTTTTCTTTCCCTACTTATTTGCTCTTAAACCATACGCAAGAAAACAATCGTCGAATATAACACTTGATGATATGTGGCTAGCTTCTATAGATGAAACGGGCACATAATTTAACTAAATCTACCAATAAGTTGAGAATCAAATTGTCAAACTTTACTGGCTTCAAATATCATCTCTTCAGTCTTCTCCACTCTGAACCGTCTGAACAAATAAAAACAACCAAGCAAAAGAAACGGTATTACTAGCTCGGATTTTGGCAGCTTTGCTAGCTCTAGAACGATGGCATTCATTATTTTGAGCTCAATTTTCCCCTCATCGAGCAATATCAACATAATACGTCCATCATGTCTGCCCGAATAATGCATCAACCATCTTTGTCAAAGCTTTGGTGAGGACAAACGGATGCCTCTGGCTTACAATCACGACATACTACACCTATAATTTTGGCAATATCCTGTTAGACCACAGATGGTGATAAAATTAAAATCCTGTGTAGCCGGATGAATCGGAGAGCTTATTTCATAATTCTCTCCCTTCTTTACCAGCCAAAATTCTCCATAAAACTTCAAGTTTTAGGCTTCTTTGGTGCGCTGGAGTTCCCAGGCTCAGCCTTGCGTTTAATCCCCAGAAAGTGCTCAACCTGAAAAAGAGAAACCAATGGGATCCCGTTGCATAACAATCAAATAAAAAAGGAGATTAAAAAAAAAGCAAGCTAACTACCACAGCCAATATTCTATTAAAAAAAAAAACAAGCTAATGACCACAGCCAATATTCTATTCAAAATGTAATTATAATCGATTTCAGGCTATAGAATCAAATGTCAAAGAATGTCCCTCAACCAAAACGGTATCCCTGGCAGTGATGCCAGTGAATCACACATTCAATTTCCAATATGAAGGTCTCTACAAACTTCCTGACCTCAGTATTCGTCAAGAAAAACCTATAATGTTTACAATAAGCGAGAAAAAGATCCACGCATCATCACCGCCTACAAATGCATAGTGATGAGTATTACAGATTCGACCTCACAACCAACTTTCTTATTCATAAAATATCCGTCATACCAATCAATTTCAACTCTTCCTGTTCATAAGTGCTAAATTAGCATTGATACTATATAAAGACAAAAATAGAAAAGCAAAGGAGACATGAGAAGAAGAAACACAAGGGTTCAATTGGTTTGACTACTGCCATGCACAAAGACTACGAGGATACTGAGGTATACTATTTGCCAGATTGAGCCAATAATATTCCATAATAGAGAAATAAAAAATTCTTAAATAGTACCTAGACAATTCTACTATTAAGATATACAAAATAATCCTAGATTGGATACACAATAAATTTCCTATGCCAAATAAAAAATTTTCATGATCTACAACGATGTGTCCCAAAGCCCATGCATGCAATGACAATGAGAGGCTGCCAACAGGATCAAACTGATGGTTATAGGCAATGTTTTAAAAGTCGAACTAGACATCAAACTGATAAGACGACAAATTTAAGGTTTAAAGGTTCCAAAATTCAATCGGTACTACACTGTTATAAAACTGGATAAGAAGTAGAAACTATAAGAATAAACAAAAATAAAATACTTTGTTGAAATAAAACAAATCATCAATATCTATTAATTACAATTAACTAATAATAAATCTAATAATTATGACTAAAAGTAAATCTTAACATAAAAGTTATAAATAATTATAACCATTAAAACACAAATTGTGCCTCATCACTTGCATCAAATAAGTGAAAGCTTGAAGATTGTGCCTCATCACTTGCATCAAATAAGTGAAAGCTTGAAGATTGTGCCTCATCACTTACATCAAATAAGTGAAAGCTTGGAGGAGGCAAAAAACGCAAAAATCCTTAATGTTTTCTTGGTAAAATAGAAAGGAATTTGGTGCTTTCTTTATAGTCCTAAAAGAATAAATTTTGTTGGCTAAATCACTTGTGAAAGAACTTAAGATGGGAGAGTTTGTTACAAAAGCAATTTTTAGGCAAATTGTTGAAGCACAATTTAATCATGCAAAAAGACAATAAAGTCTACATTAGGTCCATATTTTGCATGGGAAACGCAACAAGTAGAAAATTCAATTATGAAGAATTTGTTCCTAAAAGCAAACAAAAGCTCTTCTAAATCTTAAAACATCGCTGCATTCTTACTTTACTTTTTTTCTAGACTATCTCTTCAAAAATAACATAAAATGTTTTACTTTAATCAGGGAGATGGCTCTGCACAATTTTGGTTGAAGATGATCGAAGAGGAAATTATGCTCTTGGATTTGACCTGTTTCATTTCACTCTATAAGCAAATCTATTAACAACTAAAAGTGTGCATGAAAGCTAATCAATTAATTTTGGCAATTAAAAATAGACAAAAATAGATAAAAGGAGAAAAAGAGAAAACACGGAGGGATTGGTAAAAACGTGAAATTAGGGAGAGTTGGAATAAGAGAGAAAAAATGGAGATAAAACCAGAAGGTAAAGATACATTCAAGTGAGAATAAACAATAAATGCACAACACATGTGAGGAAGCAACTTGGAAATTGGTAGGGAGACAACAAAAGGAAGGAACGGAAGACATAAAACCAGCTACAGAGAAAAGAAGAAGAGAGGCAATAGCAGCAGGGAACCAGAGACGAGGAAAAATACTTTAGATCGCAACTAAGGATGATGAAAAGGGGGTTCTCTCCTTCTAAGAACATTGATAATTCTTCTCTACCTAAATGCGTTTAAATTTACATCTTAACAGGCCAGTTTTATAATTTAAAGGTTTTAATACTTAATTGAACCGGCTACTAGGCCAGTTCCCAGTGAACACAGTTGAACTGGCCAATCCGGTCTGGTTTATATTCACTGGTTATAGGTATAGCAATAATATAAGATTAGTGGCCTATAGTTCAATATTCCAACTCCCAACTCTAGGCTATCACAAGATAAAATGAAAACAAAAAGGAGTACTCAGTAATAATGTATGGCTAACCTTTTTATCACCAAGCATGGGTGTCAAACTCCCCGGAAAATCTTTCTCTACAGTTGCAAAACCACTTCTTGGATCACTGGTTTGCCTATTAATGCAACATAAACAAAAACCGAAAATAAGTAACAACTATGTCCATGTTAAAAATACAAAAAATTGGCAGCAGAAAAACAACTTAGTAGACACATGGCGTAGCTCAACATAATCCTTCGTAGGGAAATCTAGGAATTTCTTCTTTTTATTTTCTTGGTTGTTATTTTCTATATACTACCTTGGAAACTAATACCAGCCATCACTTTATTCATTAGACAGATATGTTTGAAGTATGAGAGAAACTTAAATCATACCCTGGTTTAACATGGCCACTAAGAACAAGATAAGGTGTCTTTAACTGAGCTTGAGCTTCTCTCATCCGCTCAACAGACAGTGAAGGTGTATCAGTATTTTTCATTTGCTTCAACTTTAACTCTTCCAGATATTGCTTCATGCGCTTTTCTTGCTTCATTTTGCCAGGCCCCTTTCCATGGAATTTATGAGAGAGCTGCCTGAAGGCTTCCTTTGGAGTTAACTGATGAAAAATAACAATAATTCATAGACAAGAGTTAGCGACATATCAGCAAAACTGAAAGGTAGAATGAAGTAAAGGATTTAAGAGGCAACTTAAAACGAAATTACCAAACCAAAAGGCACTTTAGATTCTCAAGTACTTGGACAGTCAGCAAGCAACTAATTAAAGACAAAATCCTTAAGCAGTGTCCATATCATGTATGTGTTTGATGTTTCAACATAGAGGGACTAGAGTAATCAGTGATCTTTTGCATGTGACAGCAAGGTAGAGAACCAAGTTAACATGTAGAAACCCTTTAAGTTTCTAGTATATATGAAGAAATCTCCCCCATTTGAAACAGCTCTGAAGAGTAAAAAGTGTTCAATTTGGCTCATGGAAACTGTTAGAAAACAATAAGGCTAAAAATTTTGTAGTGGCCACCATTGCTAAACCTCTTTCTCTTGATTATGTCCTATCGTAGAATAAAGTAATCGATACATTAATCTCATCCAAATTTAACTACCAAAAACTCCTAAAAAGCTGCCTACTGAGAAATTCTAACACAAAAACAAGCAAGAAAAATAGGATACAACAATATAAATAAGTAAAAATCTAAAGAGTGAACAAACACTTACAATTCGCCCAAATTCATCAGTCCTCTCAATACGAATATCCTTAAATCTATCACTTTGAGGATTGTTATTGACAATGCCAACAAGTTTGCTTTTTTTCTTGTCCATGTTTCTGCCACCCCACTCGACAGTTTCCTTAAGGGTGCCTCGCTCTTTGAGCAGCTTCAGTGCACCTGACAATCCTTTACCAACTGCGGCTTCATGAATTGTTTCATCTGGAACTATATCCTCCTTGTCTTCATCGACAGGACTTTCATCTTTACTGGTATCTTTAACTTCCATCCATCCCCCAGCCTCATCTTTCATTTCTTGATCAGAATCTCCTACAGCTTCATCTTCATCCTTGAAAACATCTTCACTTTCAGGCTTATGGGCTTCTGTAAAAGCAAGACCAATATAATTATTTGTCCAGAGAAGATCTACAACCAAGATGCAACGAGTAGAGCCAGATGTTCTAAGCCTTCAGCTGCTCTAGCATATTTACATTGTTCACTATAGTCTTCACAAGCAAAGAACTATGAAAGAACTCATACTGCAAAAGATATACCTTCATCAAGCTGAAGACCCCAGACAAACTCATCCATCTCAGTAAAGACAACCGTGTTTTCTTGTGTCTCTCCCATTGTGGGGTTTTGATCATTCATAGGTTGATTGCTTGCAGCGGTTGAGGCAAGGAGAGCGACTGCATGTGGACCAGATGCCTTCGCAGCTTGTTTTTTAAGAGCTAACTTCCTTGTTCTCTCTAAAGATTTGACTAGGTCTTCATCATCATCTGCAAAAACCATATTTTCATCTTCCTCCAACTTAGCAGAATGAGTTTGTTCCAATCTAAGAGATTTAGATGCTTCATCTGCTTTAGCTAAGGCTAATTGATAAGCACTGTTTCTCAATTCTGCAGCCGATCGCTCTTGTTCTTCTCTAACAGCCTGTCTTGTGCCATCTTTCCTAGAACCAAGGTCACCAGAACCCAATCCAGCAGCAACAGCTTCCGCTTCAAGGGCATCTAGGTCCAGCTTCTCCTTCTTGCGTAAGGATTTCTTTTTCTTAGGCTTATTGAATTTAAGCATCTCTTCCTGAGTATAGTAATCTGATGATATCTTTACAGATGAGCTCAGATCTTCTGAGTGATAGCTGGTCGAAGAACCTTGTAGTCTTCGACGGAGCTGGATATCAGGCAAAACAGGAGGAAAAAAAACAAGGAAGGAAAATTAGAATCATTAAATTCCTATAACCAGAAGATCATTTCCTCTTATTGTTACCAAATCAACATATCAATATGCTGAAAAGAGAGTAATTATCCAGCATCGATAATTATATCAATAATTAATGAGAAAGATAAGATTCTACCTCTTCTAACTTTTTCTCTGCTTCACCAGAAAAGTGTCCACTTCCATCCAAAGTGACACCCTGAAATAATTTCCATTTAACGGTAAGGGCCAAATATAACAAACTTTTTCAGATTAGGAAGTGAAATCCTATAATTTCGTTTTCTTATAATAAAACCTCCAGGTAATAGTTTAATAACAAATCAACCCAAAGTGATTTTCAGAAATAAGTCTCCAACTTATTCCCTGTAACAACTTAGGATACATAGATTCAGAGGATGCTAAAAGTGAAGGCCAAGAAACAAGAGACAAAAATAACCTCTTCTGCAGTTGGATCGTCATACTGTGGAAGAAGTTTCTTCTCTGCAGCAGGATCATCGTTGAACCTAAAAATTAACATTTAACAGATGGTTAAAAGTTGTTCTTCATTATTACTTACAAACATGAACCATTATGTTACAAAACATTTACTTGTCATCATAGATCCCAGTCTTTTTTTTTGCTGCTTTATAAGCCTCATCTCGCCGCTTTTGTTCTCCAATTTCCACATTTTCAAGCATGTCAACATCTGTTCCAAAAAAAAAAGAAAAGGGAAGTCACTTCAGATTACAAAGATATAAAAAATAAAAGGAAAAGTATAAATTGTTTTTACCTTCATTAAGATCACCATCTGCAAGTATGTTCTGATCTTTGAGTGTCAAAACAACAGCTCCACCTTCGATTACTTTTTCAAGGCCATGAAGAACTTTAACACCAGCTAGATTATCTGTTAAAAATAGCCCTTTAGTAAAAACATCAATTTAATAAAAATCCCTGCTATAAGTCACCTAGTACCTCAGCAGCATGTGGAAAAGTTGCATGAGTAATCTATTCAGCATGACCAAATTTATCATTCATCACAACAGCAAAAGGTATACTGTAATTTCAATTCACTAATCTAACGTACATATCTCAAGGAATATTTTCAACTCAACAATCTATGCACAACAAGTGCACTCCTGCAAATATTGAAATAGCAAACTCAAAACTAGCATTGAAATTTCAAAAACATTCAAGAAGAACTAACCTCACAAGAAAAACAAAAAGAATAGTAGGAGTCTGGGCAGGAAACCTTACAAGTATTATCATGGCCTGCCTCCTTGCTTTCTTCTTCAACAATACTGTCCTGAGTAAATTTACTAGCATAATATTAGCAAAACCAAATCAAAGGGAATCACATGTATGAAAAAGAAACCACAAAGAAGCATGTCTAGAGTAAGCTGACTTGTTCCTCAAAAATCTTGGACCACTGCTTTGCCTTGTCCTTTTCAGTAATCTCCCTCTCAAGCTTACGACTCCTGTTAACCCATGCTGAAACTTCTGAAACACCTTCTTTCTTCTTTAACCTTTCTTCCTTCATCCTATGCGAATAAACTAATTGTCAAGACAGATTGCATTGGATAAAACCTCATCTGAGAATAAGTTTTCGCACTACTCCAAAGCCAGGTATCCCAAAATTGGGGATCTTACAAAAATAAGCACACAAGCAGTTGCATGTAAAAGGTCATCAATGTCTATCTAAATTCTAGCCCATAAAAGAAGAAAAGAGTCAGCATATATCTAAATAGATGTGAACCAACTGTAAGAGAAAAAAGAAAGCATAAAAGGGTAGTTGCCCAACTAAATGGTTCAAAGCCAGAACAAGTAAGACAAGTAAAACAATGTGCAGAATATATTAGCAACTTCAAGAAGATGGTAGCTGATACATAATTAGTTTTACAAAAATAGCTAATATGCAGTATTCTATAGGCCATAATATGACAATATAGCATTTAAACGATACTAAACCTAACAAAACGGCCACCAAAAGTCCACAAATTGGCTATGATGACAGAGCAATAGTGCAAACATGAGGGAGTAGAAGCATGAGAATCACTTTTTTAAGTTCAGATATGCTTAGTCTGAAATGTGAACTGATTCTCCTAATACTTAAGCCTTAAGAAATTTATACCTCGAAAACAGCTGCTGGTAGACTGTTCTAGCTCCTATCAGATAAATGTTAACAATAAACAGCAGATAATCTATGTATTGTAAATAAAAAATATATTACAGAAAAGATAACAGTACAATGCAATGCCATGCTAGGTAACACCACAATAAACACTGTATGTTCCCATCCAAAGTCTATTATCCAAACACATGTTCCTTCAAGCTATTACAATGTACCAAAATAAACAACAAAATCAACTATTTAAATTAGAAAAAGGACAGATGAGTGGAATAAAAAGGAGTGAAACAGTAGGTTCACATACTTCAAGATTCGTTCCGCGAGTACATCAGATTGTGCTCCACCTGACATGCCCTCACCATTTTGTTCATCTTCATTGTGAAATGACACCTTTACCTGCTTCAGAACTTGTCTGTCCCTAGCGTCTTCGTAACCCACTTGAGTCTTATCATCCTTGCTCTTATCATGACGTTCATCATGTGCTTTTCTGGCCACCCTGTCCCTCTCTCTCAGTTCCTCTCTATCTTGATCAGTCTCCCTCTCCCTCTCCCTACTCTTCTCTTTTTCCTTTTCCCTCTCTCTATCTGTATCATTTCCCCTCTCCTTCTCTCGATCCCGGTGTTTCTCTCTCTCCCTTTCCTTTTCTTTTGTTCTGTCTTTCTCTCTGTCTCTATCCCTATTCTTTTCCTTTCCCCTCTCCTTATCCGTTTCTCTATCTCTATCTCGCTCTTTTTCCTTCACTTTGGTTTTCCTGTCCTTATCTCTGAACTTGTCATGTTCATAATCTGAATCTTTTACCTTACTATCCCTACTCCTATCCTTGCAACGCTCGTGCTTGTCTTTTCCCTTTTCTATGTCTTTGGGGACATCATTGCTGGTTTTCTTTGAGCGTTCCCGCTCTTTCCCTCGATGATCTCTCTCTCTATCTTCACTTCGACTACTTTTCCTCCTATCTTTATCTCTACTAGAATGCTTGCTAGAATTTTCAATCCCATCTACTCCCGAATCATCGTCATAAGCTGCAGGATCCCTATGTTGTCCACTTGGGGAGTCATCTAGCTCATCTCTATCGTCACATCGATCACGCTTTGATTCAAACCTATCCATGTCCATCATAAGAGCCAGGCTTGGGCCTTGTTCTCCCCAGCGCTTTTTTTTTTTTTTAACTACCTACAAGAAGAATTATACAAACAAAATCAAATAAATGAAGCTTCAATTGAAGTCTAAATCACCCTTTTTCTAGGGTTCTAGACAACTGAAACTCAAACGTAATGCATTCGTTTCTATGTATGAAACTCGAACAATTCATAAGACAAGCGGGCGGTATTGTGGGAAAGGAAAATAAGATCAATAAAGCCAGAGTTACAATCAGTAAAGACGAAAGGATCCTTCGGAAGGGATGAAAGGATGATAGAAACTGCAATTTCTAAATCCTACAAACAAAATGGTACAATAGGAACCCTAAATAGCATACCACTCAAGCTTTCAGATATAATATACAACCTAAAAAAGAACTTTTGAATACTAACAAAAGGCCCCAATTAATATGAGAATCTGAGCATTACATAAATATGTATAGAGACGACTTAGACAGTAAAAAGTTACCAGAAACAAGAACGAGAGATTGAGAAATTTGGTGCAAGTCGAAGCTGCTTTCGCCGGTGGAACTGTATTGCTTTTGCGAGGGGAACGAAATGGACCGGGAGTGCGATAGTTTTATCGGCCCTATTTTATTTGGTATTCCTAAGAAACAAGTCTTAAATAGCCCGTATTAATGAATTTCATGATACAGCTAATAAAGTTTTAATATAAAAGACCCAATCTTTTATTAATGATTTTCATCGCATTAAAAAAAAAAAGCAAGAGAGTGACCTACTAAGAAGTTATTGTTATTAATAATAATAATTAATAATAATAATAACAAGAGAATTAATAATAATAAGAAGAAGAAAATTAATAATAATATTATTATTATTATATTATAATAATAAGGAAATTAATGAAAATAAAATATTGATATTAATAATAATAATAATAATAATAATAATAATAATAATAATAATAATAATAATAATAATAATAATAATAGTGGAGACTATAATGAATATTTTGGTCTTTTTGTTAGTTATTCTTTTTTCATCTCAAATTTATGTTTTCAAACCAAACATTGGCATACATCATCATTAGAAATTCTTAAGAATAAATCAAACTAAGTAATACTTATTCCATTATATTCCTCATCTATTCTATTCCTAAGAATAATCATTCAATTCCTTATCTATTCTAGCAGGTGAACCAAATACTCTGTAAGAGTTAAGTACTAAATATTTAAATGTCTAGGCTAAATATAAAAGGAAAATACTAAAAGACTTATGAGAATGACAAAGATATCTTTATGTGAGATCCTTTATTCGTATCATAGTACATTAAAGTTTTTTATTGTGGGTTATGTACTCGATAAGTTCCAGTAAAGCTATATAATTCTTGATTACCTCCCCCTAATTCTTTTTAAGCCTCCCTTTTGCATATTGCAATCTCTAGGTACATTTATCTCACATCTTCTCAATGGAGCGTCTGGTTGTCTCCTCTTAAAATGTTTAAACTACTTAAGCCTTGTCTTGCTTAATTTTTCACTAATATTTTGCACCTTTAATTTGTGTCTTATCATTACACTGCTTGTCTTATCTCTTCTAGTAAGGTTGCAATTCCAATAAGGCATCCTTACCTCCGCCACCATTAGTTTATAACTATGCTCCTATTTGATGGGTCAATACTCCGCCTTATATGGCATGGACTGCCTAATCACTAAATGATATAATTTACCTTTAAGCTTGAGTGGTATCTTTTTGTCACCTAAAATTCCTAATACACTTCTCCATTAAAGCCACCTTGATCTAATACAATGAACTATGTCTTTATCAATCTCTCCATTACTTTGGATGATAGATCCTAGATACTGAAAACAGTCATTTTGCGTTATAACTTCTACATCAATCTTTACCTCCACTCGACAGCCACCCTATGTCCTAAAAAGTTATACTTTACGTACTCATTCTTAGTCCTACTCGATTTAATATCATTTGACTCTAACGTATCCTTCCAAAGTTTAAGCCTAATATTGACACTCTCTTTTGTCTCATCCATTAAAACAATACATCAACAACTAATATACACCAAGGCACATCCCTTTGGATATTATTAGCAAGCTCGTCAATCACTACCGTAAATAAAAAGGGGCTCAAAGTGGAACCTTAGTGTAACCCAATATCGATAGGAAAATGCTTTGTATCTCATCTTATCATCCTTACTCAAGTTTTTACACCTTCATACATATCCATAATAACCTATATATAGGTAATAGGAACTCTCTTACCTTCTGAACACTTCCACGTAATTTTATTAGGTACCCTGTTATTGGGTCCCGATTCTTTTTTTCCGTATTAAATAGCATGTTTTGTAACACCCCACTCCCGCAATGATCTGAACCCGACATCGATGGTAATATCCGAGTTCATGTCCCGCGAGGGTGGCGTGCTACAACACTCAATCATTCAAAATTCGGTATTTTTTTTGAAACACAATACACAATATGCGAAAGACCATAATCAAATAGGGCATCAGCCCTTTTTAATCATACAGTGGAAATTACAAAATTCCCACATGGCCAAATGGGCTCTTTTACAAAAACAAACACTTTAGTCATTTCAAAATACACATTTATACAACAATTGCGGAATATATAGTTCAATACAAAATTAAAGACATGAAATGCAGACGCGAACTGATCCCGACCTCTATCCTTCGCTTGAATGCTGTAGGTATA
>JAOTAX010000007.1:10201105-10211817 GCA_025629825.1 Erythroxylum guanchezii
CAAAAGTCATCAATAAGGAGTCAACGAGTGCATAAACAGTTAAGAAAATGCGGCCAATTTATAAAGTAAACTTGGCTTAATCACCATGTCTAGTTAGGTTTGCCCCTAATCTGGAGGATTCACGTTATCCTATCTCTAAGGTTGCAATCAACTTCTTTCAATTATGATAGATCTATTCAAACAAGGATTTCTCATTCTCTATGTTATGAAATTATATTATGATCAAATATGCTCGATCGATTAGAATATATATTAAACACGTATTTGAATCAAAATATATCAATCAAACTAATTGCATTAATAAAAGAATCAAAACATGTTAAAGTATAAATGCAGGGTTCATCTAACCTAGCAATAAAGGAATTTAATTACACATTTTTGGAAATGAAACAAAAAATAAATAGAAAGAATAACGAATTCATAATTCTAAATATCCCAGATTACATCTTAGTGAATATTAATGTATAAAGGTTTGATCTTATATTCTCTTGGATTTTTTGATGAATTCATGTTTTCCACTTCTTTAAATCAAAATTGCCCCTTGAGTCACCTCTGAAAGTTTTAGAATGCCTCTATACATCTTCTCTTCCTTTATTCCTCCGAACACGTCTTTTATAGTAAAATTTAGGTTTTTAGGAGTTGCACGGGCTAATGCACAACTATGCATTAAACTGTGCATAACCTAAAATCTTCAAAGTTATGAATTTACATGACTTAAAGGAAGTGCACGAGTTTATGCACACCCATGCACCTCTTTTGTGCTTTGATCTTTGTTTTATGTTGTGATTTGATCTTTGTCTTATGTTGTATTTTATAGGATAGGATTTTGATCTTATAAAATAGAACCATCACTTGATAAAATAGAGCAAATCTTATTCCTATTTTTCCTTTCCAGCATATAATTGAAGAAGAATTTGGAACATTTATCACATCCTTGAACTAACCAATCCTTGATCTTTGTTTGATAAGGGAAAAGTGGTTGTGCACAACCTATAAATAATTATGCAGCATAAGCTTTTCCTTTCCCGAAAGGGTAATATTTTTATGACTAGTAGCTAGAAGATTTGAATATTAGACAACTCTAACTTAGCATCTTCCAATGTAGCTTCTATATTGGAACCTATGGATTTATTCAGCATTTTAGGCTCCTCTTTAACAAATTTGAGCTTCTAAACATATTAAAATTTTTTGGAACCGTAAACAAATCTCTCCATTCCTTAACTACATGCTTCCAAAAAAACCACTCTGAAGAGCCAAGAAGTTGTTGAATCTGTTTCCGACATCATATGAGAGAAAACCTCACAACTTTATAAGAGTATGGTACGAGAATAGAGGATCCATGAATTCAACTTTACTATCATGGAAATTAGCAAGCCATATAGAGTTAAGCAGTGCCATATCCTTTTTTTTTTCTAATAAACCGTTGTGAACCTTGCTTATTACTCCAAGTAAAAAAGTGTCCTTCTGCCTTTAAATCAATTATCCTTAGATGTTTAGCACAATTCTTGAGATCACCAAAAACATTTCTAAGACAACAATTACCTTGAGCTTTGGATCTATGTAAAGTGGAATTTAAATCTCCATAGATTTTCAAGGCAGCTTGCAATTGATTCCTATATGTTCTTGAGATTGCTCCATAAGTCATTCCTTTGGAATGCAAAATTGTTGGGATATACTATAGAGAGTGTGATCACAAGTTTGTCTACTATAAAGGATATCTTTAAGTGAATCACTTGATCAGAAACTCCCAAGACGTCCACATCCAGTCTATCTGAATTATAGTAGATGAAAATTCTACCCAAGATATGTTGAGAGTGATTTGAAACAATTTTCTAGTGAGTCCCCAAAATTTCTAGCCTTTTAAGATTCTCAACCTTTATTTTTGTTTCTAAAAGTCCAACTAAAAGGACTTTTCTTTAAAGAAAAAATCCCTCAAAGTTAGCTACTTTTTGGGGCAAATCAAACCTCCAGCATCCCATACTAATATAAATATTTATTTGTTTTTTCCTTTGGAGCTAGAGCCCTTACACCTGTGAGATTTCCTTCTGTTGGTTACAATTTTGAAAGACTCATTTCCATCTTGAGATGCAATTTGAAAAGGATTATCACGTCCTTCAGCAAGTTTTTAACACTTTTTGATGGTGAACTTACTCCTTCTACTGCCTTTGGGAAAGCATTTTTACTTGGAGTAATTGACGGTAAGTCAAGGAGCTTAACTTGATCCATAGAATTATATTTCAGATGTGGACTACTCACATGCACGATAACATCAGTGGAATTCGGTTAATATTCAGATATCTTAGGAACTATATCAGCTTCAGAAGGTGAAGACTTCTTATTTAAAACAAGTGAATCAACCTCAATTTTCCTTGAACTAGGAATAACTTCTGCAAATATAGCATTGTCAATTAATACAGCCAGTTTAACTTTTTAAATTATGTTTCGATCATCTCGTAGGAGTTCCCAATAACTTCTAGTAACAAAGATTAATATTCATGTTGGTTCCCTTAAGGTTTAAACTGGGTGATTGCTAGGCATAAGTTATTATAAGTCTATCCTCCACAAGCTCTATATTATCATTGAATTTCATTATTGAAACTTCTTCAGGCAGATTAGCAAGTGCTTCCATAGTTATGCAAAATCTTGCATAATTAATCCTTTATCTCAGTTATTGCTTGGTTAAGACACAAAGGTCATCATGTGGAGCTAGCAAGGTAATTAAGGCTTTCAATTGTCCAATATTCAAGAGGTGTGTCGTGTATATGTTATAAATTTATGAGTCGATTTATGTAAACATTATAAAACAAACCTGAATCCATATCTCTGGAATGTTTTTGCAAAAACTTTATTTCCTCTCTTCCTTTCTTTATTTTTGTTACAGGTTTCTCCGATGGTTAAGATAACAATCTTTCATGATTTTCTAACATATATGAAAATCATCCAAACAATGTCTTTTGGACCTAACAACATGTCTTTTGGGTTAATTTAAGGAGAGAGGAAAAGAGTCTGGGACTCATTTGAACCCAACTCTTTAAGACCCAATAACTATGATCTTGGGTTCTTTCTAATAAACTCAAATCCATAACTCTCAAGGCTACAAAATATCTTACAGTATATAGATCCAAAGTGGAATGTTGGTAAGTTTTAGATGTTTGAATTTAAGTCTAAGTCTCCAAGGTTGAACCCGAAATGGTTTATTATTCACATGATGCCATGGTCCAGCTTTAATGAAGTCTATAACTACTTCTGGAGAATTAAATTTGATGAAAAAGATGTCTTCATTATTCAAGATAATGTCCAAAAGATCAAATTGTTTCCAGTTGGAAGCAGCCCAAGATTTCATGATAAGGAAAGGAATTCTTTTGTCAAGAAATAACCCAGCCAAGGTAGATTTCCATTTGTTAACAAGGATTATAATGCTCCTGCAACTTCCACGTTCCAACGGCTCTTGCGCCATTCACGCCAGTCCCACACTGCTTTCCTTTCCCAAGTTAACGTCAAAGTCAACGTCAACACACAAAGCCCCCACAAACCATTCTCGTCCAGTCGCTGCCTATCGAAACTCCCGGTAACCTTCCTTAACAACTGGTTTTAGTTTCTTGTTGTTTGATCAGGAAAAAAGAAAATGTAAACTAAAAAACGGAATTTAACTTATAAGAATAATTCAACCATAAACAGTCAAATCCAGAATATCGTCAACAGGCAATCACGTAGGATAGAGAACAATACAATAGAGTTTTAGTGCTCAGAACTTGAGCAAGCCAGGAAAGTGGCCCAGGTTTTCTTTACTCTGGAATTACCTGGTATCATCATATCAGATGTTGTTCGTCTCTTTCTAAACAATACCAAAAAATTGAAAATCTGATGTTGACTTTTTTCTTTGTGTATAAAAGGTGAAAACTGACAAGCGTGAGACGAAGATGAACGAGTCACAGACAACACCACAACCAATATCATCAGCAGAAGGAGGATCATCATTGGCGTTGCTGATGGAGAACCTTCTTGGCTTGCTCAGGATTCGTGTTAAACGCGGAGTTAATCTCGCCGTCCGGGATGTTTGTACCAGTGATCCATACGTCGTCGTTAAGCTGGGCCGACAGGTGGCTATCTCTGCGCACTTTTACATTCCGTTTTTCTTCATGATCACTGGTAGATTGTTGCTCAAGTTTCAACCACTCCTCTTCGTTTGTCTAACGAGTTTCTTGCATGTTTGAAATAACAGATCCAACTGTATTTAAGAACATTGGAATACCACTTGTAAAACGGATGATAAATGATTCTGGCAACGGTTCTTTCCGTAATTGTTGACTACTATGCGTAAATATTAGTGTGAAATGAAAGAAAGCAGCATGCTTGAACACTATTTTGAGTCGTGGATCCAGCTCAACCATGGCCATCTTAAAATTGATAGTTGGGAACTTAATTACTACTACCTGATCTTTATATCAACTATACATTGATTTCGTTCTTGCCGCTGATCGTGACCCTAATATCAGTTGTTCCTTTATTGCCTGCTCATTCTTTGTTTGCCTTCAAATTTGTATCCCTTTAAGTCTTAATTTTCTGTTATGTCTTAATTATTGTTTGTTGCTGGATTTAACTGATAACTGTTAGTCCTGTGCTTCTTCCTTATCTTCCCTTTCTGTTTCATAGTTGGTCACAAAGTGGTTTAGTATCATAGTTTCCAACTTCATTCTATTCGATCTTAAACGTTTGATGCAGAAACTCAAGACCCATGTTATTAACAAGGATATTAATCCTGAGTGGAATGAAGACTTAACGCTCTCTATTACAGATCCTAATATTCCCGTTAAGCTGGTAAGGGGTGTTCCCTTTTCTTTCCCTTTGCTTTTTCCATCTTTAGCTGCCCTTAAACTGAGGTTTATAAACCAACTGAGACACAGTACCTTGCAAAGAGAAAAAAAAATCTTCTGCTTCCATGTTTTCTTCACAGTGCTGATATCAAAGTCAAATTAACTTGCCAATAATAATAAACTTATTCATTCTATACTCATATGGTGCTACCTTAAGTTTTGTAAGTTGAAGAACGCAAATGTCTTGATACGAACAGATTGCACTAATCATAGAATTCAACTGAGGAAAGGAGAAACAAATCGAAACAGGGTTAAGAGGCTGCTGTCTTGCACATCATGATGTTTATTAAATCATATCTGGTTTTTCCAGTACTTCTTTCGAGTTATAAAACCTTTTTCCTAAAAGGCAGCTAATATACGTATAATATCCATGTAAAAGTGTTATATTTTCAACTTCATTTTAAGATTTACATCGATTTTTTTGATAGTGAACCACATATTAAATGCGTACTTTATCCTTTCTTTACCACACTCAATCAGTCTTTGTCATAGAATATAGGCATCTGCAGAAGGAGTTCGTGGTTTTTGCTGTTTGACATACATAAAATTAAACTAATGCATTGGATCCGTTAGTAGGTTGCAGTCATTTTGAATCTTTACCTCGTCCGTATAACATCATTGTATGGGCATTCCAAGCTGGACCATACTGTTTCCTCACATTAACTTGTCATGCTTTTGTTTGATCCCAGACTGTGTATGATCATGACACATTTAGCAAAGATGACAAAATGGGAGATGCGGAGTTTGATATAAAGCCATTTATAGAGGCCTTAAAGATGAACCTAGCAGGACACCCAAGCGGCACCATAGTCACAAGAATTCAACCATGCAGAACGAATTGCTTGTCTGAAGAAAGTTGCATTGTTTTCGACGAAGGTAACATCACTCAAGATCTCTGCCTGAGATTAAGAAATGTGGAATGTGGTGAAGTTGAAATCCAACTGCAATGGATTGACCTCCCTGGTTCCAAGCGCTTTTGATTGTCGCCTATCTTAAGTCGCACGGGGAAAATGGGCTTGGCCTCAAGTTATCTCCGTCATCGAACCAGTTCTTGGTTGGGTTGCTTTGTCCACATGAGTATGAAAAACTGATCTTTTATGTATCTGTTCCATGCTTGTATGAGGCTCATCACCCGGATTGAATGGTATTAGCCTCGTGTATGTTATGATGTATACTGGTTTACTTTATCTTGAACAATCGGTTTGAAATATTTGAAAATTTTAATTAGTTTGAAGACTTCCATGGACTTCCATTACAGATTTTGTTTGCCTATATGGTGCTTAAATGTGGACATACTTGTGAATGGAAGGAAAAGTTGACAAGCACAGACAAGGTCAAAGGCGTATGCTTCTTTGAACAACGAAAATAAGTAAAAGCCGGTAAGCTTTACTGCTGTATCCTAGAAAGTAGTATTGCATAATGTACTAGGTTGAATGCTCCATCTGGTTTATGATGAAAACTTAAAAAATTACCTTTTTGAGTGCAAACACAACACTACAAGAAAAGTAGGAATTAACGACGGAAAAGAAATCATTGCAAATCTATTGGGAAAATTTTCGTTTAGCAGCGGTAGCAATATCCATTAGTAAATACTAATTTGCGGCAAAATTTAGCGATGGTATCAAATGCCTGTCGGTAAATAAGGCGGGAATTGCTAGCGAAATAATAAATTTTGTACTTGCTAACGGAACATTTTCGTTGGTAAATTTTCAAGCTATACGTCGTCGTTTGCTTTGGCTTGAACATCTTTAACTTAAACAAAATAATGTTAGTTGGTTTTAAACCAAACGGCGTTGTTTTGTTCAAGTTAAAACTCACACCCGAAGCCCCTTCCCCCTACTTGCAACCGAACCTCTCCCCTCTCCCACCTACATCGTCTCCTTCGTTCTCCACATTTGCTGCCTTTTTGACATCCTCTCCTTCGTCTGTCGTCACCGGCCAGTCTGTCGTCGACGTTGTGGAGTTGCTAGTTGTTGTCTTCTCCGGCCATTGTCATTTTTTCATGGAGGTATTTCGTAGATGTATTTTCATATATATTTGGGTATTTGATTTATTTGCATTTGCTTGTGTATTTTTTTTTTATTAGAAAGAACTTTATGGTAGAAATGTTAGTGATGGAAAGGACAAGACATGATTTTGGTTGTGATATTGGGATGAATTTTTTATGCATATAAGGTATTTGATGAAATATCTGTTCTTTGAAAAAATGTGTTTGTGTGACTATTTGAGTTTTATCTGTTTTGTTGAATTAAAGAACGAATAATGTCCCTCTTTTTATAATCGAAAAGCAAGTTTTTAATTGAAAAAAACACAAGTAAAATGTATTACGGACTATTATATAAATTCTTACAAGCTTATCATATGTTGATGATTATTAGAGTATTGCCAATCCTAAATTGAATATAGCGACATCATATATTGTGAGCTTTGTATTATAATTAATTTGACTTAACTGAGAAACCTATTCTATTATAAGTAGCTTTCTTATCAATTATGTAATTTGTGTTGGATTGATTTATCTTCATTTTTCTTCATAAGATGATAGTAAATGGAAAGACTATTATAAGGATGTTTGGTTGTGGAAACTTCACCTAAAGAGGGATTTTAAAGTATGAAGCTCGAGAACTTTAAAATGTTGGCAATATGTAATTGGTTTATGGTAGTTTGAGAAAGGTGTGTGAAATAGGTGCTAAATTAGGCTTTATAAATATTATTAGCACATGATATTTGATTCTTAGGAAGGAGTTAGTTGATGGTTTGAAGATGTTAGAGTCCAATTGGAGTGCGTTAGTTTTTATTAAATTATTAAAGTTGTATTGTATAGTTGATGTATATTTAAGATCTGTTGATGGATTAGTATCATTTGTACTTATGATAAAATGACATGACAAATAGCATGAAAAAGAGGCTAATGATGTTAATGATGCAAATGTAGATGTAGAACTTGAATCAAATGAAAATAATGGAATAGATGTTAATGACACTAAATAAGATGTCGAAGGAAATGCAAAGAATCATAATTTAAAAGATTATAACTTAGATTTTGACATTAGTGTTGTTGTAGGTCATGAGACCACAAACGTTGATGTAAAAGATCATGAGAGTTTCATGCTTTTTTATGGATATCCCAATGTTTACAAAATATATGCAACTTTGTGATGACGTAGTCAAACCAAGAGATATGTTCATGATTTTCTTTCCATAAAATTGTTATTATAGATGGTCTTTAACATTGTAAAACACTTTAAAGAGGCAACTGATGATTATACAATTGCATCAAGATTTGATTTGAGTTTTAAGAGGAATGAACCCAAAATGATTAAGTACTCTTGCATCAAAGGATGTCTATTTGAACTATATGATTCATTTGGCATAAAAGATAGATGCTTCAAGCTCAAAACATAAAAGTTAGGTCATATGTGAAATCAATCAACAAGCTAAGGTTGGTTACGTCCAATTATATTGTGAGATATTTCAAGAAAAAAATTATTGACAATTTGAGCATTAAAATTAAAAAATGATAGAAGACTGAATGAAGAAGTTGCATTTTTCAGTTAATTTTAGCATGAGAAAGTATACAAGGAGGAAGGTTTTAAAATCAAAGTCAAAGGAGTAACATAATGGAGATAGAAAACTTTATATTTATATTAGTTAATTAAATCAAATAAATCTAGATTCTACAGTCAAGCTTCAACTTAAAAGGAAAAACAAGAAGATAAATTGGTGTTAAAAAGGATGCATGTATGTTTTGATGCTATGAAAAAGAGGTAAAAAAATGTTAGGACCTAAAATTAGTATAAGTGGTTATTTCTTAAAGACTAGGTACCCAGGACAATATCTAAATGCCATAGGAATTCATGGCAACCACGACATATATCTCATTGCATAGATAGTTGTTTAGAAAGAAAATATTGAAAATTAGACATGGTTTATTGAGCAGTTAATCATTGACTTAAAGCTTGGGGATGAGATCGGAATCACAATGATATCAAATATGCAAAAAGTACTATATTTAGGATAAAAGATAATAGACTCCTTTATGGTTTAGTAAAGTTTAATCGAATTTGTATCTGTTTCTATATTTTGCAGCGTAGTCATTTTGCATCTTTTTAGTTCATTGAATATAGAACTTTATCATCCTTTTTATGTTTTAAAAGGTAAATGACTAGATTTTCTTACAAGATATGGCGGCAATCAAATGCTATAACTAAGACTTGTGAACATTAATTTATATCAATTTGTATACTGCTTTGAAATTCGTTGTCTTCTTTGCTTTGTTTTTGTTATCTTATTTGGTCGTCAGCTTCCTGGAGTTGCTCCGTCATCATCTTCCTTCACGTAATTCAAGAAGATCCTTTTATGTGTCAGTTGAGGTAAGTGATTTTGTTATTTACTAGGTTTTTGCGTACTTGGTTTAATTTGGGTATTTGTTTGCGGTTTGAACTTTCCATTTGAACTCCCTGCATTTTTAATGTAAATGGTCTGCACTAACCGAAATTTTTTATGGTATGAACTTCAGTTTATCAATAAATTAATATAGGATGGGTTTGACTTATAGTTCCAAATATCTTAATTATGTCAATCCGTTATTTCGTTGATGCTCTCTGAAATGATTAAGTTCTCTTTACTTTTCATGTGCGAATCTTTACAGACATCTTTTTTAATATAATACTAATTTTATTCTAAACATATTAGATAATTTGTATATGTTATAGTAATTTATTAAAATCAGTATTCATATTTTTATAAATACTTATTATATTTGGCTCTAGTACATATACTATTTAGGTTAAATGTCAAACTTCTAACATTAATTCTCTTCTAACATATATGATTACAAACAAAAAAATAGATCTGCAGTTAATAAATAATTTTGATCTTAACCTATAAACCTTATCTCATAATCCATGATGCAGCTCCCGTGAGGCTTATTGGTGAAAAATACCACAAGCTTAGGGGTTACAACGAGAACTTGTTTTCTTGATTCACAAGTGTAATCTTTGGTGATTAATTCAATTAGTTAATACTTAGGGGATGTTATGTAAAGTTTAGATGTTTTGTAAACTTTGGAGAACATAAATGATACTAATTATGGAATCACTATTTTAAATTAACAGTTTTGCAGAAATGAGTAATGTTGATAGATCTTAGATGTATAGACGATTAACACTTGATGGTTTCATTAATCCTGAGTTTGTTGAGGGAGTTGAAGCTTTTATTCATTATGCATGTTCTCAACCTGCATATATGGATGACCCAAAGATTAGATGTCTATGTAATAAGTGCAAACACATTCGTTTCCTTCTTATTGATGAAGTTAATGGGCATTTGCTGAGAAAAGGGTTTCTCCCCAAGTATTTTGAGTGGACATGACATGGGGAACTACTGATTTGTAGCACCTCAAGGGGTAATCAAGTACAATCGTCTGTGAACTTAAATGAGTTTAAAATGGGGAATGAATTTAGAACAAATTATGTTGATGGAAATGAAAATCCTTACATGCAAATTGTTTATGATGCAGCCAGTTATACCTTTCATGAAAATATGAAAAATCTTAAAGAAGAACCAAACCCACATGCAAAACAAGTTTTTGACTTACTACAGTCAGGTGACCAAGAATTATGGTCAAATTGTAAGACAATGACCTAATTGTCTTAAATTGTTCAAATATTGAACATAAAGTCTGAAGGGCATATTTCGGACCGTCGTTTTCATAAAATTCTTGAATGGTATAATCAATCATTGCCTCCTGATCATACACTGGTTGATAGTTTTTACAATATGAAGAAACTTATTAGGGGTCTTGGTTTGCCTGTTGAAAAGATTGATTGTTGCAAA
>JAOTAX010000007.1:10211917-10225936 GCA_025629825.1 Erythroxylum guanchezii
GTATTCCGCAATCTTTGTAAACTGATTAGTATGTGAACTTTATGGTTACTGTAAAGTATTGTTAAATGATTGTAATAGCTGCAAATGTTTACTACTGTCTACTGTTTATACCACGCTAAAGAATGTTGGATACCGAGTTTTACTGACTGATGTAGTACGCCACCCTCGCGGGGCACAGACTCGGATATCACCAATGATATCGGGTTCGGGTCACTCGGGAGTGGGGTGTTACACAGGGCCTACAAATCCAAAGCATAAAATTGATGTATTCTTATAACTATTGATATCTGAATTGCAGCATCTTTAGGAATATGGTGTTTATACATATGATGTGTCTATGAAACAAAATTTTGTTTTGCGAGCGGCTTTGATGTGGATCATTAGTGATTTTTCGGTATATGCCATGTTGTCTGGATGGAGCACAACAGGAAAATTGGCATGTCCTTATTGTGGCAATGATTTTGATGCGTTTTATTTTCCAAACGGGGGCAAAACATGTTGGTTTAACAATCACAAGAAATTTCTTCCTCCAAATCATCCATTTAGATGCAATAAACAAAAGTTTATTAAGAATAGGATGGTAAAAACACCTCCTCCTCCTCATAAAGCTAGTGAAGAGATTTACAGGAGGTTGAGGAATTAGGCTTGCTGAAAGTTACATAATTTAATGCTGATGAAGTTAATATAAGCATTAGTAAAAACTTTGGTTTGAGAAAACAAAGCATCTTTTGGGATTTTCCATATTGGAAAACTAATTTGGTACGTCATAACCTAGAAGTGATGTATATTGCAAAAAATATTTTTGGCAATTTGTTCAATACCATAATGAACATTGAAAGGAGGACAAAGGACAATGAAAAATCACGAGCTGATTTGTAACTTTTTTGCAGAAGGAATGAGTTACATAAAGATGTTCGCATCGATAAATATTCGAAAGCATGTTACACTTTGGACAAAAACCAAAAGGAAATATTGTGTGAATGGTTGAAAAGTCTAAAGTTTCTCGATGGTTATATTTCAAACTTGGCAAGGTATGTGGACATAAGGAAGTACAAATTATTTGGCATGCAAAGTCATGATTTCATGTGTTTATGCAAAGGCTAATTTCAATTGCATTTCGGGAGTTGCTACCGAATAAAGTTTGGGAAGTAATAATCGAATTAAGTTTTTTTTTTGAAAGCTTAACATCATCTGAAATCAAGTTGGCTTAAATGAAAAAACTAGAAAGGAAATTTCTAGTAATTTTGTGCAAGTTAGAAGGGATTTTTCCTCCAAGCTTCTTTGACTGTATAGAGCATCTCCTGTGCATTTAACACAAGAGACAAAACTAGCCGGTCTAGTTCAATATCGATTTGATGTATTCGTTTGAGAGGTAATGCAAGAAAAATGATTGTAATTCAAGGAATAACATGTTTTAGCAACTAAATTGTAATAACCCTATCCGCTAATATAGGTATTTGCATCACTTGAAGAAAAATGTCATAAACAAGGGTAGAGTTGAAGGTTCGATATGTAATGCTTATTTAGTAGAGGAAGCTAGTAAGCCGCATGCTCACATAAGAGAAAGAAAAGTTCCTCGTAATGACGATGGAGAAAGAACGAGTGATACTGATGCTAACTTATTTATTTTCACATATCCTGGACGAACATATAGATGTTCAACAAGAATAGTGTTAACAGAGGAAGAAATTGAGGCTGCTCATGGTTACATTTTTTTGACCTATCAAGAGGTTCAACCTTTCATGCAGTAAGTTGAAATTGATTATTTGGGTTTTGAAATTTAGTGTTGTTCATAACTGAAATACATAATAATGTTTTCAGATTATACGAGGAATTGTTATGCGAGCTAATGTCAGACAAATCACAGGATGATATCAATAAAGAAGTTGAAAGACACTTTCTTTGATGGTTCGAGAAATATGTAAGTTTTCACTTACAAATATTGAAATGATTGAAATATAAGATTTAAGTGTTCAAATGACATTATACTCTTTGATATGATAACTTCTTTTGTGTAGGCCTTAAAAAATTCAATAAAGAACAAGTTCATATGTGATCTTACGAAGGGACCTCTGTGAATTGTTAAATTGTATCCAATGTATTTCGTTAATAGATACAAATATCATACAGAATATCATAGTCATAACATGGAAACAATAAATAGTGGAGTTTGCATACAAGGAGAATTGATAGATTACTATGGTAAAATTATTGTGATACTTGAAATTGAGTATCCTACATTGCCAATAAAGCGACGTGTGATATTAAGTGTGACTAGTTTGATCCGACTCCAAATATTAGCACAAAAGTGTATAGCCGATATAATCTAGTTGAAATCAACAACCGAAGAAGATTGAGACAATTTGAACCTTTCGTGTTGGCAATGCGAGTGAAATAGGTGTGTTATATCCCTTTTCCTAGCTTATGACGAGATAAGTCAGATTGGTTGGACGTTTGCAAAGTTAAACCTAGAGATGTTTTTTAATCACATGGAAAAGGAGAATAGAGAATTGAAAGTGAAGCGTTTCAGGAAGATGTTTATGAAATAAATGCATCTGTCACATATGATGATAATGAACCTTTAAACGATCCATCAAACGAATATGTGGAAATTTCATTTGGAGAGGATGACGAGGGCTAGAGATCTGAAGAGAAGCTGGAGTTTGATTCTTATTCTTCAGAAAAAGAAGATGATTGTAATTTATAATTAAGTGATGATAGCGATTAATTCGTGTTTGTAATTGAATATTATATTCAATAAATCAATTATTTCCTTTTTAGTATATTACGCAAAATATTAAATTCAAATTCTTAATCAAGGAATGTCAACATGGCAACTAGTTCCGGGTGGTACTAATTCATTCTGTTGGGAGGAATGTGGCAAAATTGTCCCTACTGAAGGAGTAAACAATGCAGGAAAAATCTCCACTTCATACACTAATGATTGTTTGCCTTCCATGGCCGATCTTCTACTTCAAGGTGTTTAGTATCATCTGAACAACGTCACTTTCCTTATTATGTACATCTCATTTCCTTTTATGAAGCTATTATATATATTCACATTTGATGGTATATACTACATGTTGTTTTAAGCTTCCTTAAATATCGAAGATGACATGTATGCCTATGGAGGCAGGAGCGATGTCACAACAGTCCGTAAAGGATTAGGGAAATTCGTTGTTTTGAAAAATTTGTCATTTCCACATATCTCGTCTGGACATTCACGTATACATGTCACTCCAATTTTGTTTCGTTTAAAGGTTTTCTAATCTGACAATACCTAAGTTCTATACTGATTGTGTTTTAGGTAAACCGTTTCATACTGGTAGTTCATCTAGAGAGTTTGTCTTCCATACTAAATCTGGCGACTCATTCACTGTATCCTCTACAAGTTTAACTATAGCGAAAACGCTATTGTAAAAAGGTGCTAAAAACCCTACACCTGAGGGAAGAACTATTGCTGCTTCAATTGGTGCGTTCGAACATGTTAGGATCCTTCTCGGGAATCCAGACATCGGGGAATCATTTACCTTTATCGAATCTCATGTCACTTGGAATCCAAAAAAATAATTATATCATAGTTTATCGAAGCAATACACTAGACTTAGCTTTAAAGTTGATTTATTGTTGTATCTGTAAGAATTTGTCAAGCAACATCCCTACTAGTTAGGGGTCAAGCTGTGTACTATTGAGTGTGGGCTGTTATTGTTCTTGCTCTATGACTATAACAATTGTTAACCTTCTAATTCAACGTTTGTACTTGAATATGATATTCAACAAATCGCCTTATTTCATTTTGAATATATTGTGTAGAATATTGAATTCAAATTCTTATATTTCTAGAAAATTCAATAAACAATAAATTTCAGGTAGAAATATGCCACCAAAGAGACAATGTGATATAATGAGACCCAGGTTTAGACAACGATTCGGAGGTACTTACTGTGAAGATGAACCATCATACTCTGTAGCTGTAACTGAATCACCCCCTCCCCCTCCAGGCCCTACAGTTGCAGGTGACGCATCACCTGTTGTTCCTCATGCTACACCATCCACCACTCCTACATCATCCACTACCCTTATATCGAATGAAGGAGACGACCGCCAGCTTGGAGTTGAGAGACCTGATAGAAGAACTTATATAATAATTGTCAATAATCTGTAAGTGAAATTACATAAACCCCTATATGTTTATAATTAAGTTATAGGTTTAAAGTTTTGCAAATGGCATAAAATTAATTGTTCTTATATTAGGTTGATTCCGTCTAGACCGTGCTCTAAAAACATGTCATCTAAATTTGGAGAAGATTGATCCTGAGGGTTATGTATGAAAGAATATCTCTTAGGCCACAAAGGCATTTTACTTTCAGGAGTTTGAGGTACAATAAAAAATTATTTTCTTTTTCAAATTGATTTGTATACACCAATTAGATAAATATTATTATATTATAAGTATTTATTGAATTTTTTTCCTTTTATTTCAGAAAGAAAGTTTTTGGGATTCTATTTTGATGCGGCCATACATAAATTATAAGAGAGACGAGCAAGTATACGTTATCGTGACTTTATTGGTGCGATACACAAGGCTGGTGTACGACCTCTTATATTTTTGAGCAAATATGGAGTCGTTGGTAGTAGTATTGGACATCACATAAGGCAATGTCTATTTCAGAGCGTAACTCGACCAATAGACGTGGAGGACTGGGGGAGTGAGTCTTCCCGTACATATGGGAGGATCAATTACCCACCACGAGCATGTAGAGAGACTTATAATTATCTAAACTTTACCCTTATTTTCTAATTTTTTTTACTTTGTTGTATTTCAATTTAAATTGATGTGTGAATTTTGGAATGAAAATATGTGTATTATTGATAATGATAATGGTATCAATGTCTGGTTCCATATATGGCTGTATTGAGTTATTTTTTTTGTTCAATAGGGGGTAAATATCATAAAAATAGAGGAAACTCTGCCGAAATTTTTATAAATTCTAGTACACTTATAACATGTTATTCTTATGCAGAAAAAGTCCATGGGCATGAGGCCTACACCCTGTCAGCTCTTTTTGCACACTCACACAAAGAAGTATGACGGTGTGACATTGATCAACACCCGATATAGAGAACTTAATGTATGTAAAATTTATGCTTTAATATTAATTCTTAATAATTATCATTTACTAATATAAATATTGCCTCCTAATAGGACCAAATACAAGAAAGCATTCACCTACAGTCTCAGCAAGAACAAGCTGTTGATGAGAGTCAGACACGTCTTGATGTAGTGGGTGGTAGGGACCATCGTGGAAGGATCTTTGGGCTAGGTACATTTGCGAACACATGTTATTCGCAATCCTCCACATCTAGCACAACAACATCTAGTAGAAGGTCACAAACCAATGAAGTCAATCAGCTTCGGACCACTGTGGAGACATTGATGGACTACATAGCTCAGCTAAGACTTGAGGTGGATGAGTTGAAGGCGAGGGGTAGCACCTCAGAGTAGTCGCGGTCACTAGGACAATAGGATTGTTGTAGCCATTTGCTTTGAATTATAAAGACTTATTATGTATACTATATTGTTTTTATTATCAATTAAGATAATTTTAACTTTATATCATCAATCAACTTTCTGTATAAACAAATTAAATATATAAACAAATCAAAATATTATGCACAGATAATTCATAACTGTTGAAATTATGCATTAATCATAAGATTATGAAATAAAATTTAATGTCAAGATTTTTTCTTAAAAAAAATTAATTTTCTTTATCGACATTAAATAAAAGTTCGTCGGTAAAATACACTATATTTACCATGGAAAACCATAAACCATCGGTAAAATATAAGTTATTTACTGACGGTTATTCTTTGTTCCGTTAATAATATTGCTAGCCGTCGCCAACTTAATCGTCAAGATTTTATGAACCGTCGGTATACTCATCGACGGTTAATCATAACCGCCATAAATCTTACCGACGAAATAAACAATACCGTCAGAAAATATTCCAACGGAAAGGAAAAATCCGTAGGTAAATTTACCAACAGTTACATAATACGTTCGTTGGTAAATTTACCTACAACCGTAACCGTCAGTAAATTTACCTACGCCCATTTTAACGACGCCGTTGTTTGTCGGTTGATTCCGTCGCTAATTTATATTACCGATGGAATTCAAACGTTTTCTGTCGATAATTTCCGTCGCTAAACGACATTTTTCTTGTTGTGCAGTATGTATAAAATTTGTGATTATTTGAATTTCATTTGTCAATTAATTTCTCAACAGTGAAAAAAAAAGAGGAATTTCCATAACACCTTTTTTTGGTGTAAATTAGAAATTCAAAGGCTTTCATCTATTTATGAATTTTACTAGAGGAAATGTGAGAACTCAAGATTTTTAATCTTATAATTCTGATTGTTTAATGAAGTTTAATATCTTAAGATGATTGTTTGGTCTTAAAATTGAGTTAGAGTTTGCTATTGGATGTTTAGAAAATGTAGGATTAACTAATTGTGATGATGGTACTTAAAGGAAAAAGGAAATTTTGAGAAAACGGCATGTTCGTAATTTATTATCACCATTAAATCTTAATGAGTATTTTAGAAGTAACTTTTGATAATAATATACGGTGGTTAAAAGGAAGAAGAAAATTTTAAGGAAAAAACATGTTCGTTTAGTTTATTGTCACCATTAAATCTTGTTGAGTATTTTGTATGTAACTTTTGACGATAACATAAGGTTAAGGTGATTCAAGATGCTACAAAAATCTAAGAGAATTTTTTATAATTCAATAAAAAACTTAGAACTAATTTAGGACTATTATTTAATCTATATATTCTAATGTTCAACTTGTGTTGGGCAAATTAATGACGTTTCTTAATACTAGTCAATCAATATATTCAACTTGGATTCACAAGAATGCTCTCGTAAGCCTAGTCTTACTATTCAATTAGATTTGAAACAATCCTAAGGATAATTAATTCAACAATTAATATTTCTCTTTAATTTTTAATTCATCTGATAATTGCAAGTATATTAAGCTACCAACTCTTATTGCACACCTTAAAATATGTAACTTGATTTACTTCTCGATTTATTACCAAGTATTATCATAACAATTATCATAAAGCATTGATAGATGTAGTGAATTCAACAAGAATAAAGTTCAACAAAACAATTCAAGAATAATCCCTACTATGAATTAAAAAACCCATAATCATGATAAACATCATAAAAATCCAAATAAAATCCAGGACAATAAAAGAAAGAAAAAGGAAAAAGAAAGAAAAACTAGTTGTAGCCTTGATATGGAAAATTGAAATTCTCTAAAGCTCTCTTGATGTCTCCTCTTGATCTAGTTGCTGTTGCTTTTTTTGTGTATTTTTCTTGTTTTTAAATAGTACTTGAGGCTTTTAGGGTTATTTCTAGGATTTTTTCATTTAATTTGATTCCAAAAATTGCCCCAAAATGTTAAACGTTAAAAAGCAATTTAACCAATTACTTTCATTTCGGAAACTTTGCACACACTCTCTGTAGGATCGACCTAGCCTCGCCACTGCTATAATAGTAGTCTAATTTTTATTTTGACTAGCATTACGATGCGCTGTCAATTTTGGCACCGTTGCCAGAGAGTGCAGTGTTTTAGTTTTTATTTGTGATTTTAATTGGTGTTTTGTATATATTTGTTCGTAATTGGTTTCTTTTCAGTTATTTCGTGATCCTTTCACTTTTCTATTTTGTCTTTGTGATTTAAAATAAAAATAAAAAATCATAGATGGAAGCAATTTTTATTTTAACTACTATTCTCAATCATATAACCAAGATTGGACTGATCATCCTAACTTTGGTTATGGATGGAATAATCATCAGAATTACTTCTATGATAGTTTGTAGGACACACAGTAATTTTCATGTAGACCAGAAGCTTCTTGTCATAACTCAAGTACGCCTCTAGACGACTATATCAAGACCTATAATGCTGGCCATCTTTAATTTCAACAGATATGTAACAGCTTCAAGAGAGTATGTAACAACTTCATTCAAGCAGGATGAAAGGTAATCTTGGTCTAGTTTCCAAAATGTGGAGAGCCAACAAAACTTAGGTACATCTCTGGAAGAAATGATGAATGTTGTGATTGCTAACAGTCTCCAATTTCAACAGAGCCTACAACAACAGTTGCAACAGTTCCAGCAGGAAATGAGACATATAACGTCTAGAAACCAGAACTTATTAAGCCAAATGGGTGAAATGGCAGTGAGAATCGACTACCTAGAATCACAAATGGAAGAGGAGCAGCCATATCAACCCAAGATATACCCAATAGACGTTAGTACAGAAACCTTACAAAGTGATGAGAAACTTGAAAATCGTGAGATGACTACTCAAGGAATTGCTTGTGTGGAAGAAGTTGAGGAGGAGCTCATAGTAGAAAAAGATACATCTTTAGCTTGGAGGTAAAAACTAAGTTCATAATTATTGTTGAGACTGACTCTTTATCTTTACTTAGCAGGTTAGAGGAATTAAATGAAGAAGAAAAAGGCAAAGAGATGCTCGAAATATTTTAAGAGTGTATGAACTCAGTCGAGATTGAGAATTTGACGATAGGGAAGATGCTGAATGGGGATGATGATCAACTAAAGCCCTATCTGGAACAACCTCACATGAAGTGGCGCTAACTGTAGTATTTGAAGATCACAATTTTGTTACGTGAGAAGAAGAAGGAGTCGAGCCAAAAACTCTAAACAAAGGCACTTCTTGGGAGTCAACCCAAGGAAAGTAAAATTCTTTTCTTTACATTTTCTCATTATTTTTTTATATGCATGTGTGTTTTTGAATTTGATTGTTTTACCTATTTTAAGTTTTCAATCAAAATGAGAGAAAGAATAAGACAAATAAACAAACATTTTCTCATTTTCTGTTGCTTCTGGGATTATATAGTCATGATTAGAGTCTGAATTGACTAGAGAATTTTATAGCAACTTTAGCATGAATTTTTACTCGTGATTGGTTGATATGCATTATCTTTGGAAGAGTATTAACTAATTGTAGACAAAGCTGGTGAGATTTTTAACCTTATTTGACTAACACATTCATATTAGTTTCATTGTCTTTTAATAATGTGTGATCTTCATAACATGTACATCCTAATTTTGCGTTAAATTTCTATTCGAGACCACATTTTTATCACATACATTAACATGGATATGATAAGGCATTCTTTACTTTTCCGAACTACATTAGCCAAATAGCCTACCCATTATATGATTTTCCTTTTTGATAAGCCCCCTTGAGCTTTATTTGCCTTTTCTTTGTGTATTAGCCACATTACATGCTTTAACCTAACCAAGTGTCCTTCCCAAGCCTTGAAACTAGTAGAACATTTGTTGATTGTTAAGTTTGTGGATATACAAAAGTATAAGCGTGGGGGTATGCATATGTGCGAGATGAATATAATGTTGGGATATTATTTTATGCCTTATCCTTGAAATTCCCATGTTGATGTAGATTATTTTAATTTTTATACGAGAAAAGAAAAGAAAGGGAAATAAAGAAAGAAAAGAGAAAAGAAAAGGAAAAGAAAAAAAGAAAAGAAAAGAATGAAAAAATTGCATAAATGTACCGAGGAGGAAATGCATATGTGGTTTGAGTATGTTGAATATGAGGTAGAGGTTGGCTTGGAAGGTTAACTCTTTTGTGGTTTCAATGTATTGTCATCAATTGTATGAGTGATTCCTTCGGATTGGTGTATACTTCATGTGGTTTGTGTGAGAGAGCTAAATTGGGTTGTGAAATATAAATGTTACATTCGTCATAGCTGACGGTACCTAGTTTTTTATAAGTGCTAACTTGTGCACTTGGTGGTATAGTTGAGTGTTACTTTTGTTTCACTAGCTTTAATGTCTTTTATGCTACTTGACTTAAATACATCTCACCATACCTTTGCCCATATTACAACCTTGAAGAGTCCTTTGATCCATGATTTTGCATGTGAACATTAATGGTGAAGAAATGAAATGATATGCAAAGTTGTAGAATGGTATGAACATAAATGGTGTTGAGTGTACCTATGGATATATTTTAGTTAAATATATTTTCTGAGTCTACCATTAGATTGCTCAGTTTTTAAGATGATGAATGTTGATTGATCATGAGTAAAAGCTTGGAATGTTGACTTCTTGATATGATTTTTAAAAGTCATTCATCTTTGTTTATGATTATGTATTCTTGGAACATATGATAAATGAGTCAATGTTTTTGGGTATATGAGCTTAATTTTGATGTTTTGCTCGAGGATAGCCAAAAGCTAAGTGTTTCATTGTTTAATTATTTCATATCACTTAGCAATTAATGACATTAAATTGCTTAAGATACTCACGTTGACTCGTATATGATTTTAGGCGCAATTCGAAAGCAAAGAAGTTAAAGTGAGTCAAAAGCTCTCTATTTTTTTAACCATTTTTTAAAGATTAATTTTTACTTGTCTTTATGGAGCAAGAAGAAGAAAATTAAAAGACAAGAAGAAAATTAAAAGAAAAAAAAATGCAAAGAACGTGAGCTGCATGGATTATGCATGGAAATTATCTTCAACGTGAAATTAATGTATTACATGCATGCAAGACATTAATTTAATTAATCTCATGGCTACCGGAGAGAATGAAGATGGACAGCTAGAAAAAGAGACAAAAATGGCAAAGCAAGATGAAGAAAATGCAGCAAATGGGCAGGAGGCAAGGCATGGAGCAGTCCACGCTAGAAGAAAATGACACAGTATAAGAGTGGAAGCAGCAGATGACCAGAAGACAATACACAACTAGAGAAGGTAGGATATGAAACACAACACAGAAGTAAGGAGTAACTAGGAGCAAAACAACGCAGCATAAAGCAGGAAATGACAGTGTAAGCAGACGAAATTGCCAGCAGTTGGGAACGAGCAAAATGCAGACAAACGTTGTGCATTTAACACCTACGTTAATGCATTAAACGCAGACCATGCGTTTTGCTTAAAACGCAGACGTAGCAGATGCAATTTGTGTGGGTTTTTTAAGATGAATAGTAAGATGGACCATGATATTAATTCGTCACATCAGGATAGAACAACAGCGGTAGGTTAGGCAGAAAGGAAAGGAGGCATTGTAGATATGAGGGTAACATCCCATGGAGGGGTAACGTCCCGATGTCTGTTCAGAGGTCACATCGACACCGATGACCCAGGTTAAGTGTATTTCACTGTTTTTGTTGTTTCTTTCTGTCATTAAAAATTGATTGTGTTATCTTGTGTTGATTGAATCGGGTATTGTAGAAAGATGATTTTAATGTGTTCATTAAATAGTTTATTTGCATACCATTATTAGAATTTCGATATAATATGTAATTGTTATGTTGAAATTCATGTGTAGTGACTATTCATAATCATTAGGGATAACATGACCTAGGTTAAATGACGTATCGTATGTGGTTGTTGCCTTGATTAATCAGTTTTTCCTAATTCATAAAGCTATTATCCAATTGAATCTAGAGATCGTACCCTAGGTTATTCGGTAGATAAGTTTAATTAACGATCATATCTTAAGTAAACACTATCTAAGGGAAAATTCGGGTTAATTATTAACCCACGATTAATAGTTGCTAGGAGATGTTTAAGAACAACAAATCAATGAAATATGTTTAATTAGGGTGTTGGTCGAGATTGAACCAAAGAACCGGGTCCCTACCGAATTTTCCACTTTATTCATTTTTTACATGTTTTCTTTAATATGTTTTTATTAGTCTAGCTTTATTTTATTTTCTTATTTCCAAAATCCAGAACCCCCTGTTAAACCTAAACATCAATTATTTTCATTTCGGAAACTTTACACACAGTCTCTGTGGAATCGACTTAGACTCACCACTGCTATAGTAATAGTCTAGTTTTTATTTTGACTAACGTTATGACGCGCTATCATTAAAGCTTGATAGCTACAAGCTTGACTTGTTGATCATCGAGAATATCTTTTAATGAAAACTCATTAAATTGTTTTCAACCAATTTAAAAACTTATCAAATTATAAACGGCCTTCAAAATTAGGAATTTCAATTTTAGTATCAAAATCTCATGATAGTTCATTATTTTGTCTAAGATGACAATGGTTATCTTTTTCTTTTGGTGAAGATATCTCTTCATTATGAAAATAATTTTAATAATTTTCATCATCACTATCTTCTTATTGTTCATTTTGACTTTGACAATAATTAAAAACTTCAAGTTGTTGTTGTATTTCTTAGATTTGGCATCACATTTCTCCTATCTCAATTTGCCGAAATTGAGCTACATTTTTACTTATAGGAGGCATGTGTAAAGTGGATAATGTTGAATAATAATATAAGTCATAGATGTCGCAGAAGAAAAGGTCGTTTTACAAGCCAATAATGACATCTATGAATAACTAATTGTAGCAATGTTGAAAACCTTACCGTGGATATTTAAGCTAGATTCGTCGCTTTGGATAGCCAATTGAAGTGTTAGTCTTAAATTGAAAGACTACCAAGAATAAAAACGAAGAGGAAAAAGAAGAATAAACTGATTGCTTGCAATTCATAAACAAGAATGGGCAAGAGTCGATTTTGGGAGATTCCATACACAGGTAACTGATAAGTCGAACGCAACACTGAGTTAAAGTCCAATGTGACCACATCCCTTTTTCTTTTTAGATCTTATCATAAACCTAACACATTGGATTTTTCTCATTTGGAGGCTGGAGCTGCCGAGTGAGATTTTCGACAAATTATGGTCCACGTGATGACAGCAATCTCCTTCTCCTCACACGTTCCTATTGGATCATGGTGACTCATGCGTTGTAGAACCCAACTGCGGTCCAGTGGCAGTACCATTCTCTTTATAGTTTGTTTCAAGTTCTCTTATTTCTTTAAATGCAAAGATGACAGGGCCACAGGGGACAATAATATTGATAGCTTTAATTCCTCAGTCGAGCTGGTAAGTGATGATCAATCAGAATTTCGCATAATGTCAGGGTTTATTTTGTTGGGAAAACCATATTCATTTTGTTTAAATTTAAAAATGCCCCTTTATTTAAACAAAATGAATTTTTTTAATAAATGCAACTATATTAACCATAATAAAGACTTAAAATATAGTATTTGCCATGACAAATAATTTCCTATCATATAAAGAAAAACGTACTAGTACACAAAATTTTTTGCTTTGTATGAGTTTAGAGAGGGTCATTGTTGTACGCAACTTTTCCTTTATATCTTTTTACAAAAAGGATATTTCTGTAATTTAAAAATGTAAAACTTTTATAAGTTACACTAAGGTAAAAAAAAAAGTTTTAAATAAACTCATTTATTTTCTGAATAAAAATAAGAACGAAGTTTTTAAACGAATTCTAATTACTAAATGTATGAAAAAGTATAAAGAATTCCTTTTTTTTTCATCTTGGAAATTAGGTATAAAGAGTTTTATAGATAGAGAAAAATATGCAATTGCATATAAAAGTCGGATTTTATTTTTCGTTTAAACATTTTATTACAGACTACTCCATCTTTTTATAAATCAAATCACTTAGTATCCTCGGTGTTGTTCTTCAACTATATAACATCCTTGATTGAAATTTTGTTCTAATCTCAAATTCTTTGAAATGGAGTTGACTGTAATTCAAAGATTAGTAAAAAGAACAAATGTGATGTAACTTAGGCCATCTCCAACCAACACACGAAAACAAACCAACACACTAAATTTATATTTCCAAGACCACCACTTTGGTGTGTTACTATTCATACTTATAAAATGACATCTTTGAATATTTTCTTATTTACATATTCCTTTCATACTCTTATCACATTTTGATATACTCACATAATTTGTTAAGTAGTTTGGTTTTGCCTGATTCTGACAGAAAGGAACGTTGCCGTTTGGATCCATGAGTTGGCTGTTTTTCGTAGTTGTGATCCCTGCAAAACAAAGAAGGCACGTCGGGGGTTGTATCCCGATTAGCCCCTCCAACGCTCAAGTTAGTTT
>JAOTAX010000007.1:10230686-10243963 GCA_025629825.1 Erythroxylum guanchezii
GATCTTTGCAGAATGGACCGATCGGCCCATGGGTCGTTTTGACTGAGTCCGGGCCCAATACGGCCGACCCAACCATAGTTAAATTTAAAATATATATTACTTTACACAAAATATATCGTTACAAAGATTTCATTGAGATCTTTAAAATGATAATAATATTGAATATAATATTAAATTTATTTTTAATATTTATTTTTAATTCTTATTTATAAGTGTTATAAATTTATTAATAAAATATTTTAATAATAAAAAGTAAATTTAAAATAAAGGTACATAAACTTAAAAGCAAAATAGATAACAAATTTATTTTTAAAAAGTTAAAAACCAATGAAAATGTTTGAAATTATAACCAGACTAAAATAAATTATAACTACAATCAAGGTCGAGATTACAATCAAAGTAAAATTACAATAATATTAATTTCATATATTAAATAAAGAATATATTAATTAATTTCGAACTCCAAACGTCTCCGAATCTCTTGGGACCTTTAGTGGAAAGTGATCACCGACTCACAGACTAGGCCTTTCTACAGTTTCTTCAAATTACAAGCTTCCCTAATGGATCAGGAATTCTTATGCTCGTGAATGATTTCTTTAGTAACTGCAAGAGACCTTAACTTTTATATAATTTCCATATCGGACTTTTCCATCACAAAGTCGATATGGACCCGGTCCACGCTAATTAGGACTCATTTTTTTCCGAACTTTGACCCATTAATCTAGATTATTTATTTGGCTATTTTATTATCTTTATCTAGATCAAATGACACAACTTAACCGATTATTTATTTAAAACTAAAATTACAATTAATATTAGTCCAATTTTACCAAACATGGACAAAATTGTCCCTAAGGACAAAATTGTCTTCCATATAGAAGATAGAGCCACATACCAACTTGCCGATTTGTGTCAAATGACTAATACAACCAGTGGAGTATGGACCTCCCCTTTCTCTCTCTCACTGCCGAAGATAACCAAATACAAACACAACACAAAACAAAAAGGAAAAGAACAAAGAAAATAAAAAAGCAAAACCTGTGCTTCGGCGACTGCAAGTGCAAGCTTGTTCGCAGCTCTCAAAGCAAAGCTGTATGTTGATTAGTGCAAAAAGAGTTCCTTCTCTGCTTTATTAACCACTGCCCCAAAACCCATAAGCTTTGTTCTTCTCATCATCAACTCTACCTGCTTCAAACAATCAGCAGAGAACTGGAAGCAAAGCAAAACCAGTCCTCTGCTCTTATTCTTCTTGTTCAAACTTTGATTACCACTGAACTCTCATCTGTTTCTTGTTTTCAAGATACGTGAAAAGTCTTAATTTTTTGGAACATTCAAGAAGTAACAAAAGATGATCACTGCAACAGATTTCTATCATGTAATGACTGCAATGGTGCCACTTTACGTGGCCATGATCTTGGCTTATGGCTCAGTGAAATGGTGGAAGATCTTCACTCCTGATCAATGCTCCGGCATCAATCGTTTTGTTGCTCTTTTCGCAGTCCCTCTCCTCTCTTTCCATTTCATCTCCACTAACGATCCTTATACCATGAACTTACGTTTCATAGCAGCAGACACACTCCAGAAAATCATAGTTTTAGTAGTTCTAGGACTGTGGACTAAGTTGAGCAAAAGGGGTTGCTTGGAATGGACCATTACACTGTTTTCACTCTCTACCCTCCCAAACAGTCTTGTTATGGGCATTCCTTTGCTCAAAGGCATGTATGGTGAATTCTCTGGTAGTTTAATGGTGCAAATAGTCGTTCTTCAATGTATCATTTGGTATACTTTGATGCTGTTCTTGTTTGAATATAGAGGAGCCAAAATGCTCATATCTGAGCAATTTCCAGATACTGCTGGTTCGATTGTCTCAATCCATGTCGATTCTGACATCATGTCACTTGATGGTAGGCATCCTCTGGAAACTGAAGCAGAGATCAAAGAAGATGGAAAATTGCACGTCACAGTACGAAAATCCAATGCGTCGAGATCAGACGTTTTCTCAAGAAGGTCTCAAGGACTATCCTCAACTCCAAGGCCATCAAACCTAACCAATGCAGAAATTTACTCTTTGCAGTCCTCAAGAAATCCAACTCCAAGAGGATCTAGCTTTAACCACACTGACTTCTACTCAATGATGGCTGCTGGTAGAAACTCAAACTTTGGAGCTTCTGATGTCTATGGTCTATCGGCGTCCAGAGGACCAACACCAAGGCCGTCTAATTATGAAGAAGAAAGTGGAATCAGTAACAAGGCAAGGTTCCATTACCACAATCAAGGTGGTGCAACTCATTATCCAGCGCCAAACCCAGGAATGTTTTCACCGACGGGTTCCAAGGGTACTGTTACTGTTAACAACAGTGCTAAGAAGCCCAATGGCGCCCAAGCTCAACTGAAGCCTGAGGATGGTGGCAAAGATCTTCATATGTTTGTCTGGAGTTCAAGTGCTTCACCAGTTTCTGATGTGTTTGGTAACCATGAATACGGTGGTCATCACCAGAAAGAAGTCAAATTGGCCGTTTCTCCAGGAAAAGGTTGCCGTTTTATCATTTTTTAGTCGGCTTCCATTATTTTCAGATTAAATTTCTCTGTTTTTCCTATTGGATTAAGAGATTTTAAATTATTTATTGTTGTTTGTCGGTTTGGAGTTTCAGTCGAGCGACAAAGAGAGAACCCGGAGGAGTATGTGGAAAGAGACGAGTTTAGCTTTGGAACTAGAGGATTAGCGAAAGACAAGAACAGCAATGAAGGTCAGAAAATGGGTGATGGGAAGCCCAAAACCATGCCTCCAACAAGCGTCATGACAAGGCTTATACTGATTATGGTGTGGAGGAAACTGATAAGAAATCCCAACACATACTCTAGTTTAATTGGTCTAACTTGGTCTCTAGTTTCTTTCAGGTACAGTACATAACAATTCCATTCTCTGTAGACAAAATCTATTAACAAAGTCTTTTGTTATCAAGTCTATAAAATCTGTTTAGGTATCTGGGTTGTTTTGGTTTCATTTTTTAACTTCTGGGGCATTGATTATTTTCTGACCTTTTTGTTGCAGGTGGCATGTAGAAATGCCTGCCATTATAGCAAAGTCCATTTCCATTCTGTCAGATGCAGGGCTTGGCATGGCCATGTTCAGTCTTGGTCAGTAGTAGAGACACACAAACACAAACAATAGCTTTAAATCCCTCGATTCATTAGAAAATCTCTATGTTTTACCTTTTTCTTTTCTTTGGATAGCTTTAATTAGTAGTAACAAGAAACCCTTTTAGATAGTCTCTTACTTTTCTATTATTAAAGTTCTTACAAGCAAGCAAACGAACGAAACAGTATGTGGGATGATAATGTTTGCTGCGTTTCTTTTACTTTCTCATTTGTACAAATCCCTTCGACTTTTTCCTGCAAACTTTGTATCTTTGAGTGGTGGAAGTGATGATGAAAGATTCTATCAGAAGAAATGAAAATAGGAGACCAAGAAGTCAAAAGAGTGGATGTGTTTCACTTTTTGTTGATGGGGTTTGTGTGACTATTACAGGTCTGTTTATGGCTTTGCAACCAAAGATCATAGCATGTGGAAATTCCATTGCAGCTTTTGCTATGGCTGTGAGATTCCTTACAGGTCCAGCTGTCATGGCAGCAGCTTCTATTGCTGTTGGGCTTAGAGGAACTCTACTACACGTAGCCATAGTACAGGTCACCCTCTCTGAACTCCATCAACATTTGCACTTTATCTCTCTTTGCTAGACCCATTTCAACTTTAAAACTCCAAATCTTAGATATATATATATATTTGCTATCTGCAGATAAGATTTTGTAATATTTTGTTGTCAGTTAAAATTTAAATATTATGTTACAGATGAAATGGCTTCTTGGGAATTTGGTGGGTTTTTTAAGAAAGATTTAATAAAATATGTTGGAACTTATTATTATTGAAGAAGTGTGTGTGCTTGGAAGTGGGAAGTAAATAAAAAAAATGTAAACTATGCACTTGCAAAGTAGTGAGTCCTGTCCAATAATTAAGACAACAACAAATAAGAGGTTGTGTGTACCCAACACTTAGTAACATATCTTCTTACCTCATGTGTGCTTTGGATTTTCAAACAAATGAACAGGCAGCTCTACCCCAAGGGATTGTTCCCTTTGTCTTTGCCAAGGAGTACAGCGTACATCCAGACATACTTAGCACAGCGTGAGTTTAATGTTCCTATAAAATTATGTGTAGTGTAGTTATTTCTAGTCTTGTATTGATGAACTCTTTTGCTTATTTGCAGTGTCATATTTGGGATGCTCATTGCATTGCCCATAACTCTTGTGTATTACATTTTGATGGGGCTATGAGGAGGCAAATAGCATCCAGGAATTTTAACGGGGATACAAAGCACAATCTCTTCTGCTTTTCTTAAAATTCAGTGTTATAATAGGAGAAAGAACGTCTCCCCTGGTTAATGAAATTAGTTCTTTTCCTTCATGATGCTTTTGAAATTGAGTTTCTGGTAAAAATTATGGAAAAAAATGATAACATGGAAGACAGGTGGCACGACTATTTTATTTTATACAACGAAGAGGCTACTTTTGTTCAGCTATTTGGTTAAGGAGATCATACCGCTTTTTCCAAGAGAGAAAGTAGTGCAGATAGGGTCCCTCCATTTACAAGATGGCGACCAAGGGGTTTGATTTAATGCTGACGCCTTTGGAATATTGGGAGACAATGGTCACATCATAAGTTTCTCTTCCTTTTTTTTTTTCTTCTTTTTGTTTTTCCTTTCGGCCATTGGTATTCATCTCCCTAATCATTTTTTCAGCTACATAAACAACATATTACCTATTTCTTTGACTCCTTTCCTTTTATTTGATGGTAAACGTTTGGTGTTTTTCTATGGCATCTCTTGTTACAAGCATATTGCGCTTCTGCTATGAAATGAAAAGAATAGACAGAAGAGGGCATTATCATGCTAAAAGTGAGTTTCATAATTTGTTCTTACCTTTTACATTCTTTAATCATTTTACGGCAAGTGTGAGAAACGGTCCAATTGAAAGAAAAAGCAAGGAAATATGGTAAAAAAAAAAAGGAAAAGGAACCCCGAACAAAACAGTAGAAAGAAAACTAGTACGGGGTAGAAAGTCAGGTAAACCATAGCCTGACTAGTTAAAGTAATGGTTCTCATGTTGATTTTTAGTTCGATTTATGAACCAAAGTTGGAGCGAGGATACATATAGAGCACTGAGTCGGGCATTAGAAGAAGTATATCTGCCACATCACAATGACTTGGTTCAATGATAGACATGATGCAGGCGTTGTGAACAAATCAAACTTATTTTTAAATTTTGAATAGTTAGCTATGTTTAAATGTGCTAGAATTAAATTGAAAATATGAATGATTAGATTATGTTTAAGTGTGTTTAAATTAAGTAGATCAAGATTTAAGAGTTATGTCTTTTAAGAAAGAGTTCAGTATTTTTAGTGATGTGTTAACGGACAAGCATATTACGAGTTGAAATTTTAAAAATTGAAACATAATTATTTGATTATTACTATATATATAGTCTTATAATATTTTATAAGGGGTTAGAATGCTATTACAAGTGTAAAAATAAAGTCAACGTACCTAATGCACAAACTCTCTGCTTTGCAGGAGTCTGGAGAGAGTCATAATGTACGCATCCTTTCTTTTGTATTTTTACAAAGATATTATTTCTGTTACTTCAACCTGTAACCTTATGGTTACAAAAGAATAAGTTTACTAGTTGATCTAAGTATAGTATTATCATAACAAAAGTATATGAAGATTAAAACTCCATCTCTTTGTAATTACTTTTTGGGTAAATATTTGTTTCCTCTCTATTTTTTTATCCAACAAATTGGTATCAGAGTCATAATTGTAGAAATAATAGTGAATAGAAGCATGATTCCTTTCTAAGTTCCAAAGCTTATAAAAGACAAGATTGATAGTGCATTCTTATGAAGGCACTACTTAGTGCACATGATGCATGAGACATTGTAGAAAATAATTATAAGGTTTTTAAAAATACAACTATTTTCATATATACATGCTTAAGAGGATCTTCTATGAAGTACTAAGAATGGATAAAAAGGTTGGGTCTCTTATTTACAAAATATTGCACGAGGCTACCTTTGAGAAGATTTCTAATGCTACTATAGGGAAACAATTATAAGGCGTCCTTTAAATAAGCTGTAAATGAAATAGCAAGGAAAAGAAAGTTCACCTTCAAAATTTTCAAGGTGAATTTGAAGCTATTCAAATGAAATAATCTAAAAAGATGTCATATTACAAGATTCATAGTTATTATGAATCAAATGAGAAAGCTTGATGAAGAAATGAGCGATTTAAGGATGATTCATTAAAAAAAATCACAAGATTAGTTAATGAAAAATTTGATAATATGGTCCATGCATTTGAAAAATCAAAGGACTTCAAAGATATGACAATTGAAGAACTAAGCGATTCTTTTGGAGCTCATGAATAGAAACTTAATAGTAGTAAGAAAGAGGCCATGGAACATGTTTTACAATCAAGGCTCACTTTGAAAGACAAACATAAACAAAGAGATATAAGCTACAAAGGTCAATGTCATAGGCATGACCGAGGTTATGGAAGAGGAAGAAGAGTTGCTCATTTTTCATCTCAAAGCAAAGATAAACCTTATCAATCTACCTAAAGAAGGGGACGCGATAAAGGAGGATCAAGGCTATATCAGAAAAGATATGACAAATCTTAAGTGGAATGTTATACTTATCATGAATTTGGGTATTATTCTTATAAATGCAAAAGTGATACTAATGATGATATAAAAGCTATTCTTTCTCCAAAAGAAAAAATAGAAAATAATAATAAGGTGGAGTCCAATCTTTTGATAGATTGCAAAGACTTATAGCAAGAGGAGAAGATGTTATGGTACCTTAATACTAGAGCTAGTAATTATATATGTGGTCATAAACACTTGTTCGTAAAGCTTGATGATAAAGTTGGTGACAATATAACTTTCATAGATTCATCGAAAATTATTTAACATAAAAAGGTAAAATCTTAATACATTTAAAGAATGAAACTTACTAGTTCATTTCAACTATTTATTATACTTTAAATATAAAGAGTAACATTTTGAGTATAGGTCAACTATAATAGAAATGATATACTTTCTTAACAAGAGGTTGTAATTTGTTCTTAAAGATTGATGCAAGAAATCTTATTTCCAAAGTATTTATGGTAAAGAATTGCCTATTTTTCCTATTTAAGTAGATGCTTGATATCGTGATATAAAGATCAAGCATGGTTGTTAAATTTTAGATTTAGGCATGTGAATTTTGTTGGGCTCAAATTGAAGGAAAATAATAAGATGGTAAATTATTTGGTTAAAATTAATTAACCTATTTATCTATCTAAAAGACATTTTCTTGGGAAGAAGAAGAAAACTTGAAAGAGCTGGAAAAAGGAGTCTTAGTTAAGAGCTTTAAGGCCTATATAGTTTATTCATACTAACTTGTACAATCTTATTACTCAGTATTCTTTTGATAAGAATAAGTAACTTATTTTTCATTGATGATTTAAGTAAAAACCATGAGCTTAATTTTTTTTTAAAATCATAATCTTTTGAATTGTTATCAACATTTTAAAGAAAGTGGTTTTAAAATCTAAGCCATGAGATTAGATAAGAGAGGAAAATTCACTTCCATGGAGTTTTAAGAGTTTTGTTATGCTTACGAGAACCTTTAATTTCTAACCTCTCTAATATCACCGCATTATAATAATGTAATTGAAAGAAAGATTCAAATGATTCTTAATATAGCAAGGAGCATGATAATAACTCAAAAGATGCCAAAAGAATTTTAGGCTCAAGATGTTGATTGTGTTGCATATTTGTGGAATTTATGAATGATAAAAGAAAAAATCTAGCAATGTCTTACTTGGGGTTATTTCAAAGTATTATATATGCCCATATTCTTGATGAGAAGGACCAAAAATTTGATGAAAAGAGTAAGAGATGTGTGTTTGTTGGTTATGATTCTAGAACCAAGGGTTATAAGCTTTATAATCTATATGATGAAAAAGTGTTCATTAGTAAAGATGTGGACTTTGATGAGGAAGCCATATAGGATTGATAAGTTCAAGGAGAAAACTAAAAATTTGTTCCTTTCTTAAAGAAAGAAGGCAACATTGAAGCAAGATGAGAAGTCATTCCTATCCTGTCATCACCATCATGTGGTGAAATTGGAGATTTTGAAGGAAGTTCAAATGAAAGGCCTCAGTATACTAATAAAGTTGATGATCATTATTAGAAAATCAAGAGAATAAATGATCTTACAATGTTTTGTCTTTTCACAAATGCTAAGTTGATTAAACTATTGAAGCTATTGAGAATGAAAAATGAAGATAACTTATTAATGAATAATTAAAATAAATTGAAAAGAATAATAATTAAGAATTAACATCCATTTCTAATAGGCATGTTGAAATTTGTAACTGAAGATGAAGATGGTAGCTTTTAGCTGCTAATCTTCTATTAATTGCTACTCTTTGCATTCTATTTTCAGCTCTTACTTGTATTCTCTTTGTGATTTGTAGGTAGCTATATCACCTGCTTCTTCTTAGGAGCATTGTAGTTAACTACAAGTGCTCCCTCCTCTCCTCTACCCTGTACATGTTCAGCTTCCTTATCATTTGCTTTCTTCTTAAACAATTTCATTTTCAGCCTTATTATGCATCTTGCAATTTTTCGCCCCTTAAATTTTTTTATCCAATAGTCAGAGGCTTTAACCAACATTGTCCCTCGTTCTGGTCTAATTATTCCAGCGTCTCACACCCACCACTCCATCCATTTCTACAACACCCTAAACACCTCAAATCCCTCCCCTTACATCTTCTGCTTTTTTAAATAAACTTGAATCCTAACATGTTCATCCTATTCACTACAAGTGATCCTAGGTGTAAGTAACTGGCAACCTTAACCTTAACCTTAAGGTTAAATTGTGCTACTGCCTACCTAGTCCTTTAGCTGACAAACTTATTGTCTCTCCTCCCACATCCATTCTTCAAGCTAGTATACAGAAGTGGCAATCCACATTGGTTGGCTTTTTTCTCAATAAGAGGGTATCCTTTACAGCCATAAAAACCTAGGCTTGGAGTAATTAGAAACAATATGGCCTGATTAATGCTATTCTGAATAATGAAGACAATTTTTTTCTTCAAATTCAATGTTATTAATTCAAAGAATGAGGTGATTAAAGCTAGACCTTGACATATTTACAACAAACCTTTCCTCATTCAACCATGAAGACTTGGAGTCAAGTTTGACGATATTAATTCGACCAATATTCCTTTGTGGATATTCATTCGTAAAAGACCTTTAGAGTGTTGGACAATTGAAGGTTTAAGTCATCTTGCAAGCTTCATAAAAAGACCTTTGTGCTTGAATCAAGCCACTGTCTCACTGATCTGGTTGAGGTTATTCCAATAATGAAATACAAGGAAAATCTGCACTTGGTTAAAGATGAAGTCAGCGTCACCTATGCATGGAATCCATTTAATATGAAACAAAAAGAAGTATGGAAGCCTACAAGAAAGGTGTGCAACATTGGATTTTTTTTTTTGAATTAATGTGAAAGAATGTGGACCAGAATTTATCTCTCTAAGCTTTACAACATACTCTTAATGATCTTTTTGATTCACTGAGTAATGATCCATTCGAGGAGAACTTTGGAAAAATCCTAACGTCATCTAACACCATACCTGGAATGGAAACAACCTTACCAAGTTCAAAAAGTGATTCCAAATTAGTTTTTGTAAATCCAATTCCAGAATTCTCAATTCCTATAATGGAAATCTCTTATGTCTATAGCTATACTACTTCTAATACTTCTGCGGTACTTGTAATTGTATCCTCTCTTGCTAACATCTATACTACTTTAGATACTTCTACAATACCTGTGATTGAATCATCTCATACTATTTTCTGCACATTTTTAGACAAACCTATAGAACGTGTTTATCCCTGCAGTGAATCCACTCCAGCTTCCCCACATAAAGATGGATTCCAGCCAACCTTTAGAAGAAATTTAGGAAGAAAGAAGAACCTAGGTTCTTATACTTTAGAAAAATGACATTCTTTTCTTGGAATATAAGGGGTTTGAATTCCCCTACAATGTAACAAGCCATTAGGAATTTTGTTAATGTTAATAACTTATCTCTACTTGGTGTTTTGGAGACTAGATTGAATCAAAATCATCGTGTTATTCTTAACTTGTTTCCCAACAATTGGAGAGCCATTTCTAATTCAAGTTCTCATCTAAATGGAATAGTTTTGATAGTCTATAATTATGATGTGCTTCTGCTCTTGAATTCCTTTATTTATAATTAGCTCATACATCTAGAAATTAGAATTCTCAGCAGTAACCTGTTTCTAGATATTTTAATGGTTTATACATTTAATCATGTTTATCAGAGAACTCACCTCTAGAATAAGCTTGAGAACATTCATCAAAGGATAAACTATTCTTAGATTTTGCTTGGTGATTTCAATGTACCATACATATCGATAAACTTGATGAGAATTTCTTAATTAGAACTATATGTGAAGGCTTGAAAAATTACATTTATGCAATTGATGTTAGTGATTTGCCAAGAGGTGGAAACTATTTCACTTGGAGTAACAAATATAGAGACTCTACTTTTCTAAGGAAAAAGCTTGATAGGGGCATGTCTAACTCGAAATGGAATTAAGTTTTCCTTAATTTTTATATGTTCTTTCCTAATCCAATGATATCTAATCATTCTCCTGTATTAATTTTCTCATATTCTTCACAGTCTGCTATAAGACATCCATTCAGACTAAAAAATTTCTTAATGAGTATGGAATTTTTCAAAGATGTTGGCAAAAAAGGAATGAGCTTAATCAAATTAGGTTTTAAGAAATTTCAATGTGTCAGAAAACTCAACAACAACATAGAGGAAATTAAAGTCTTCTAGAGATAAAATTGACCACATTCACCACTTATTAAAAACTACTAGAGAAGCTCTAGATAAGGCATAGAATGAGCTAAATTTGGATCCTACCAATCCCCTATTACAACCATTTGAATTTCAAGCCTTTTTAATTATATTAAAGCAACTAAGTTTGCTTATTCATTATGGAAGCAAAGGTCTTGAAACAGATGGCTAGCAAATGGTGATAGAAGTTTAGCTTTCTTCTATAGGTGTGTCCAAGCAAGGAAATCAGCCAACAGAATTGTATCTTTGATGTCTAATGGTTCTCAACTCCACTCACAAGCTGAATTTATTTCAGAGGTCGTTAGACACTTTAATCAGTTGTTAAGCTCTAAATCTTTAACCTCCTCTTTTAGTAGACTCTTTGATCAAGTTATTAAAAAAAAGATATCCTAAGGTGAAGCTATTTTTTTTTAACATTCGTAGTTTTCTATAATTCTCATAGGAATAAAGAGGCCATTTGAAACTATTTCTCATAGGTTTACACTTTTGATTGTTAAAAAGAATTTCATCATATTTTTTTTCAGTAAAGCCAATTATTTCCATCAAATAATGGCGGTCTACTAATGCTTTGTCCCTCTTGGTTGAATGATGATGATGATGCTTCTAAATATGTCATTATGATCTTTGCTATGGGATTTGGTTATAATTGCTAACCTAATAGATTCACTTTGATACCACTTATTAGTCCTTAATAGCACATTAAAGGGGAGGTGAATTAGGTGTTTTAAAAAATTGTAAAACTTTTCTAAATAATGTACTCAATTAACAATAATTAGTGTAAAAAAAAAGGATGATGAAATTACTTAATATAAATCAATTAAATAATTGAACAATACTTTAAAGAGGAAAGAGAAGAAAGAATGCAAACTGATTTTAGTGGTTTCGTAAACAACCCTTGTCTATGTCCACTTCCAAGATTCTTCTTGGAATTTTATTATAATTCTTCTTTCCGAGCAAAGAATAACCTCAACCTCACTTAGATCACCCTCAAGTACAATAATATATTCCCCAAGCAAAATATTACATCTTAAAATTCCTCACTTTATAACTTAATAACTCCAAAATAGCTTACTCATATAAATATGAGATAATGACGCTCAAATGATTGAAAAAAATACTTTGAAATGTGTGTATACAATATCCAAAACCTTCTTAATTCTAAAATTAATGAGAAAATGCTTATTTATAATATTTTGAGATCCTTTCTAGTTGTTCAAGGAAATAACTAAATGTTACCATGACCAATACACTATATATAGTCGTAACGTTACTGGTCAACCAATATGCATTAAAGGCACCAAATTCACTAGCTATTGGAATATTGATTAACCAGTAGGCATATTAGTCGATCAGTAAATCAACCAATGTTACAACAAATTTAAGGTATATCAAATTTAACAACTTTAACCTATATTAGTTGATCACTAACCTATATAGGTTAACCAATCACCCCAAAAACATGATTTTAACACCTTCAAATGCTCAAAACCAATTTGTTTAATACAAGCATGATTTAAACACTTTCCAACATATTCCCTAAAGAGTGTTTGAAAGATCAAAAGGTTTTTCTATTAAAACAAAAAGCTTCAATGTTTCTTAATGAATGTAAAGACTTATACAATAAAGTGAAATAAAATGTTTATGTATGGCGAGCCTTTTAGAGAATCAACTTAGTAAAGTGAGATTACAAGTAATATTATAAACTAAAAAATGACCTTGATAATCCTTAAACTTCTTTTGTTCTTATTTTGATCTTTATTTCAATGGTTATAAACTTTTTCTTCTCCTTATCAACTTTATAAGCTATCTTCTTGAATTTATAACTTCATTTTATTCTTATATTGCTTTTCATCAAAATAATAACCTCATTAATAGTAATTATGTTTTGTTATCATCAAAACAACGATTGAGACCTCCTTTAGTTTAATATAATATACTTTATGCGTATAAGGCAAGAAAACTAACTACATTGAAGAAGAATATTGATACACATAATAGATGATCAATACTTATCTTTATTTGAAATCAGTCAGTAAAATAATTTGAAAACAATTACTCAAACATAGCACAAAATTGATTGACTAAAGATCATGATTAAGATGCATATTCATATTCTGCTTTGTTACTAATGTAGGAAGGTTAAACATCTCTAGCATGAAACTCTTCTCTCGTAGAAAAATTCTTTAATTTGTGTTTTGTTCATTTGATACTCATCAAGCTTTAATTGATCTTTATCTTTTATATATATATATATATATATAGACATCAAATTTATTAACT
>JAOTAX010000007.1:10256603-10275585 GCA_025629825.1 Erythroxylum guanchezii
AACGAGGAGTATGCTATTTTAAAGGGAAGAATGTGTATTACATTCATATTTTAAAATGATTAATAAATTAATCTTCATATTGGCATCTATAGGACTTGTTTGGTAATGTTGTTGAATTGTTGTAGATAGAAATGATATGGACTGAATTGTGGAAAAAAAAACAATTTAATTGATTGATTAGTAATCATATTAAAAATATTATGAAATTAGTTAGAATCAAAATTAAAGAGCTACGTAAAGTTGTTGTAATGGATAAATAGTGATTAAAATGCATAAATAATATTAACCATAAAACATTGTGGTAAAGATTAAATAATCTTATAAAAATAAGAAACATATTATTATTTATAATAAAATTTTACATACAGTTTGAAAAAAAAATGCATACTTAGCATTATTTTTAAAGCAATTTCAAGGTTTAAAAGCCAATTTAACAAATTTTAAGATGTTTGACTTATTCTTTTTCTAAATCATAATTTTGAAAGCAACACCAGTTCAAACTATAGTTTTTGAAAGCTCGTTTCACAATTTTTTGGAAAATGATGCAATTAAATTGATCAAGGTTGTAACCTAAAATTAAAATGTAGTATTACAAGAAGCAAAATATACAAAATGCCAAAAGTTGAAAGCAATCTTAGTTATATGGAAAAATTAAGCTATAACAAAGACTAATCAGTTATCATATACAAGGAAGGTTTAAGAGAAGATCCTTTAATAATAACAATCAACCTGTGAAGATTCATTTGGCTTCTTGTTTTGAAAAATAATGCAATAGTAGCATTTCTATTAATAGTTATATGTTCAGACGTGTTAACAAATATAATAACGTTAGTGTATGCCCAATTCTTATGGTTTCAAATAACATTAGTGTATGTTTATATTGACATTGAGCAAGTGTATTATATTAAATACGAAATCATCATTTTCTCAAGCCCTATTTTGCATTGAAGAGCGTCGATAATCTTCCATCTTTTTCATTCATCGTTCGTCATCCCTGGTTGTCCGTCCGTCCAGATAAGTTGTCCAACTTTTGTTTAGTGTTTATGTTCTACTTTAATAGTCCGAGTATTTGTGTGAATTCAAGGAAGGTCTCGATTTTATGTTGTTGTTTGGAATATTGGTAGAATCATTAATGACTAAATGTATGAATTACATAGGTATTTATTGCATGTGGAATGAGTTTGATCTCCTATAGATGATGTGTTTTATAAACCATTTGGATGGTATATATAGGCTGGAAACTCATGATGCAGCTTTGTTAAGGTTTATTAGTGAAATATTCCACGAGCCTAGGAGTCACAGTGAGATGACCCATTCTCAATTTATGTTCTCTAACAAAGCCACGTACCTTGGTTATGTTATGATTTCAAACTTAGGATGTCAATTATACTTCATAATTTTATACTATTCTCATAAGAAATCCACCTATAATTATGGATGATGTGTTTTATAAACCGCTTGGATGGTATATAGGCTAAAAACCTATGATGTAGCTCTGCTGAGGCTTATCAGTGAAATATTTCATGAGCCTAGGAGTCATAGAAAGAAGACCCCTTCTCAATTCATATGGTCTAATAATGCCACGTACCTTGGTTATGTTATGATTTCAAACTCAATATGTCAACTTGTATTTTATTTTTTGTTTGAATTAAAACTTAGTATGTCAACTTCTGTTGATTTATCATTATGTTGTTTAGAACTTAAATTGCATTTAGTAATTTAATAATTTACTTGTAATTGTATTGCTACATGGATAAAAGTTAGATGTCTCATCAGAAATGGTCCATTAAATACTTAGTTGGAGTTAAGGTTTCATGCAATTTGTAAAAGATCAAATTAGTGTAGAATGTTGCATTCATTGTCCATGCATAGATTGCTTAAATGTGAACATTCACTGTCAAGACGTGGTATATAATCACTCGCTAATCCGAGGCATAGATAAATCCTATACTCTATGGATTTATCATGGCAAACGTTATAAAGCAAGTTGTAGTAAAAGTGATGATACATGCTTTGATGGTAGTAACAATAATAATGTAGAAGATTGTGATATTAATGACGATGGAGATGATGGGATTGGTGAAATGTAGAGGATTATGGGAATTATATGGAGCCTAAGAATGAAACTAGTTTGCCTAACATAATTGATAGTATTACAAAAGATAATTTTGGGAACTTATTGAAAGTTGCTCAAGAAGAATTATATCCAGGGTGCTTGAAATTCTCAAAGCTATATTTTGTTGAGAAGTTGTTGCATTTAATGGTCTATAATAAATGGAGTAATAAATCTTTTGATATGTTAATTGAATTGCTCAATGATACATTACCTGTTGGACAAAAATTACCCAAATCTTACTATGAAGTAAAGAAATTATTAAGGGACCTTGGATTAGGATATATATATCCATACATGCTTGTAAGTATGATTGTGCTATATTTTGGAAGGATAGTAAAGATCTTTAATAATATCCCATTTTTGGTACATCTAGTTGGTAAGTGGATGATGGGAATGGGAAAAAAATACTGCATAAAATCTTGAGATACGTCCCTATTAAACCACGACAATAAAGGCTTTTTATGTGAACAAAAATAGTCATAAATATGAGGTGGCATAAAAAGAAGCGCATTAATGATAACATTATGCGTCATCTAGCAGAATCAATGGCATGGAAAGACTTTGACGGAAAGTTTCCATAGTTTGCAGAGGATTGTCGTAATGTTTAACATGGTTAAGCTTCAGATGGATTTAATCCATTTAGTAATATAAGTACTTCTTACAACATATGGCCGGTAATTATAGTGCCATACAATTTACCTCCATGGAAGTATATGAAGGAACCTTTTATATTATTATCTTTACTTATTCCAGGACCTATTGCTCCAAGTAAGGATATCGATGTATACGTGCAACCACTAATTAATACAGATTGTTAATGTTTGAGTCACGTTAATGTGAATTGTTAATGTTCAAGTTATGTTAATGTGGATTATTGATAATTGAGTTCTGTTAATGTGGATTGTTGATGATTAAGTTATTTTAATGCCGATTGTTAATGTTTGAGTTACATTAATGTAGATTGTTGGTGTTTGTGTTATATTAATGGGAATTGTTGATGTTTGAGTTATAGATATCCAATATAATGGCACATAGTAGAAATAAAGGGAAGAAGATGGCAAGTATTGAAATTGTTCCTACCCAACAATAACCAGATCAATCAAATCCTAGCCAACAACAACAATCCACCTCATCCACTAATGAAGCAAGTCAAAAACAACCTCCATTTGCCTCAAATAGTACAAAGAGATCTACAGGATTATTAATCTTTAATACCTACAAATAAACTTATGCTCAAATATATATTTACATGTTTAATGTGTATTTTCTTATCATTATTCATTTGTTGTCAAGTTCTAATATCAACATCAAAAAAGAGAGGTAGAGGTATAACTAGAGCTTGTGAGTTGCAATGAATGAATGTTGCAATGAACAAGAAGTTGTCAGTACATATTGATACTTCACAAGGTCATCCTCTAGATAAGATTCAATCAACAAAATTATCTAGTGAGATGGTGGTAATTGCCATAACTAAATTGCCTTGCCTAAAGCATGCAAAGCAGTTAAAGCATGTTAGAGAATGCTTTGGATAAAGTTTTGGTAAATTTTCAATTTATTTAACTATATGCAATATTGTTTCACTTATTTTTTTAAGATTAATTACACTTTTACTTATTATTCACAGATGAAATTTAATATGATTGATATCGATATCCCTAATCTTTCAAACTGTATCACTTCACTATTGAAACAAAGTACCAGGGATTGTCGTTATTAACTACATCAATATTAAAATTATGTTACTTCTGATGAGGAGGTAAGAAGACATGTTTAAGAACATATGTATCCAGAAAATTAGAGGAATTTGTGTAATTATTGGGCCTCTACAAACATTCAGGTTTGTTTTCTTTCCCTTCACATTTGCTTCCATTAATCTTGTTACACAATTTAATGACCATTTTTTCTTTGTTTAGGAAAAATGTAAGAAGGCCAAGGCGAACAAAGGAAAAAATGAAAGTTCCTCATAATAAAGGCTCCATACTATTTGTTGTCTTATGAAAAAGAATCTGTAAGTTCTTTGTTTATAAGTTATAATTATATCAATAAACACTATATTATTTATTATGCATTGTATTTTTTTTTCATAAAACAGAGTGAGAAGGAATTATATGGAGAAAAGTGCGATAAGATCACACTCTATAAACTGACTTACTATGAGGAAGGTTAAGGGCGGATGTTTGAAGAAAGGCACAATAACTATGTAAGTATAAAATTCTGTTTAAGTTTTAAGTTTATTTATTTATATAGTAGTAACTAATAATATTTGCATTCAATATTGATTTTGTTTTTTAAATTTTAGAATAAGATGCAAAAGTTGCTACAAATATCAATATCTGACGAAAATGAACCAAATATAGAAGACATGTGCAACAAAGTGCATAGGACACGATCTAGGATTATCAAAGGTCTTGGGTTTGGCCCTAAGCCTACTGTTTCATCCTCATCAAAACCAGCATACCTTTAAAGTCTTAAAGAGGAAAACAAGTCGTTTAAAAAAAAGTTGTCCAAGCATGAAAAGTGCCTAAGAAACTTACTTGGCCTAGATTATGTAAGCAGTGAAGATGAAAGCGAGTCTGTGATTAAACTAATCTTTATGTTTAAGTTTTCTTAAGTTGTAATTAAAATCTTGTACACAATCAAATTTAATGATATTTTATTTTTTATATACAATGCTTCAAATTTTCAATTATATTTGTATAATAAATTAACAACAAAAATATAAATATTATATACAATAATGTGGGCTTAAAATATCACAAATAACTTTAACTAACATGGTATAACATTTAGTTAAAATGACATTTTACAAAACTTAGCTAAAAACATGTGACTATGTTTTCAAAAACATAGCTAAAAGTAATTAGCTACATTTTTGGAAGTGTAGCTAAAAACTTTTAACTACAATTCAAAAAATGTAGCTAATAATTTTTAGCTATGAAAACTAAATGTAGTGAAAACATATTGGTGATGATTTCATAAAACGTCGCCTATAGTTTCACTAAGAAAATAAAGTGTAGGAAAAAACTATTAGCGATGATTAGGGAAAAATGTCGTCAATAGTTTTCTGCTACAGGGATTTGGTGACGTTTTCAGTGACCAATGTAAATCGTCACTAATGACTATTAGTTATGATTTTTTTGGTCACTAAAAATACCCTTATGTTGTAGTGGTAGAAACTTGAAAAGTTATTGGTTTTTGGAAATTCTTAGTGTTTAGCAAATTTATTAATTAGTATCCTATAATTAGTGTTTCCATTTGGAAGATCCTGCTTTTCATTCTTAGTGGGTCTCTTAACTTCTTTTTTGAGCTCTCATAGGTCAAATTCAAATTTTGATGTATCTTTTTTTAATATTTATATGAAATATGAATATTTGATTAAGATAACATTTGATAGTATTAAAATTAAAATTTATGATTATAATTGAATAGATATGTTTAATTTGTTATGTATTTTTCATAAATGGTCTCAATTTTAACTCCTAAAAATGTTAAATATTTTAATAAATATTTTTTTCAAAAATATGATATAAGAATAAAATTTTCAAATTTTAAATAGCATAATTTTTTATAAATTGCTATAAAATTATCATAATTCTAATATTTAGAATTTCAATTTCACATTTACAAGTATCAACTTATCTTTGCTTCTTAAACTTATAATTATAAATTTTAAATTTGATATGTCAAATTATTCTAAATTTATATTAATTTAGTAAATATTTTATTGTTTAAACGAAGTCCTTTATCATTTTTAAGAATTGAAATCTTATAAAAAAAATGACTGGATTCTTGTATCCAATTGGGAATCAATTCCGATTGAGAATTGGAAATGGACTTTCTACTTTCTTATGGCTGGATCCTTCGCATCCTAGAGGCTTCTTAATGGCTCTTTCTACTCTTAGGTTAATAAATGGGTCTGGACTTCCTCTGAATGCTAGAGTGTTGGCAATAATAAGAAATAATGGTTGCTGTTGGCAGGAGTTACCAATGGGATCTCTCAGTAACCTTGAACCTCTTACAGTATCTTCATATTCCTAATAGGTGTTCCTTGTGTGTAGCTGACTTTGAGACTATTGACCAGTTATTCTTTGAATGCCCTTTTTCTAAAACAATTTGGTTCCAAATCCTTAACCATTTTCACATACACTTAAACCATCTTACAAATTTTCAATCCATTTTATTATGGTTCTCCCAGCCAGCCTCTACCAGAACCTGTGACATTAACTCCTTCCTCATTATACTTTCTGTTACTGTATATAACCTGTGGGTTGAAAGAAACAATCGGACCGTTAAAGATGAAGCCATGGATGGAAGGAATCTCTCTATGCATGTGAACTTTCAAGTTATGGAGCACCTCAGCTTAAACACTGAGAGACGGTAATACTACTTGTGTTTCAATTTATTTCTAATGTTTTACCTGTAAGTGATACTGTCAAGTGTTAGTTCAATCAAAAAAAGGGCCATCCATCCTGCGCTTTCCTACACATGAAGGACAAACCATTCACTTCCCTCACAAGTTGGTCATGGTTGCAGTCTACCGACATTGTAAGGGGAATAAGAAATCAAGATCATTTCGGCCAACAAAAGGGAACCAACTTCAGGCAACACATTGTTCAAAATAGCAAAACAAGATGACATGGGGAGTAATAGACAAGGAAATTCCTAGCATCAGCTCATAAAGTTATGTCTATAGAGGGAAGCTAGCATCTTGATCCTGTTGGCTTCAACATTGGCATAGGGCCAGAAACTCTTTACTTGTTTTAGAGGGATGAAGTCTAAATTCCACTTAGAGACTCCTTCTCTAACAATTTGGGATGCATATTTGGCTTGCTTTCTTCGGTTATATCTGATGCACATAGGCTGTGAAAATATGTTAATTGTATTGTTGATTAAGGGTGCTACTGGAATTGGGTTGAGTATCTTGTGTTATTTGCTAGATTTGTTCGATTCAAGTACTTTTGGGTGGAAAATGATATAGAGTAGGTTGATTGAGTTTGTTGTATGGTTTTAGGATGAAAGGAAGTGTTGTACATTCCTTTGAACTTTTTTGGTTAAGAGATTTCGAGCTTGAAATCTCTAGACTGTACATATCTTCTATTATTTGTATAAAAGCCTTCTAATTTATCAAAAAAAAGATTTGATATTTTAGTTTTTTGTGCTTTATATAATATACATTTGAAATTAACCTTTTCAATTTAAATTCTTGATCCTAATTTCAAACATGCTAAACATAACTTAAGTAGATTCTTACAATTTTAATAATGAGGTACATTGTTTAATTAATTCCACTTATTATTTGATATGTTCATTAAAAATCTAAGTTTAATAAATTATTTTTCAAATAAACAAAAAATTATAAAATTACCATATGTTAAAAGTGTGTTTAATACTTATAACTCTTTAACCCCAATACATTACTTGAATCAATTATAAACTTCCTTGAGATAAGTAAATGAATTCACTCAAAAACAAGAAAATGATGTAAGAAATATGACTTGATGTTATAACCCATATTTTCTGTAAGTAATATTAAATTTGGTTTGGGTTTTTTCTTAATTTAATAGTATATTAAATCTTGATCGTTAATTTAGTACTTAATGGATGTACAAGATTTAGTGTTAACAGGTATATAAACTAGTTCGTGATTGTTGAAAGCTCTCTCTACATCATGTCGAATTTTGCTCAAGGTAAGTGATTTATTCGCTTCATCTATGTGGTTATTATTATATTCAAGATCTTAATAGGCATGAATGAGTTATGTGTTGACATTTGAATATCAAATATATAAATTTACATGTGGTATTAGGCCATTGATTTTGAATAGATAATCATACTTAGATTATTGATTTGATGATTGTTTCAATTATGATGTTTATAAAAATTATTATTTTAGGTTTTTATATAAAGAGTAAATTTTCGCTTAAAAAATTGTTGCCAACATATACAATAATTTTCATGATTGTGGCGGCCATATACAAAATGACAAAAGAATGGATATTAGGCATCTTTTCAATTCTGTATGGATTATTACTATGAATGTTGGGCTTATGATGTTGCCTTCGATTGCTTCATCTTTCATCACTTCTAGAATTGTGTTTTGAATGGAAACTTACAATTGTGATCAATGAAATTTTGATGATGGGTGAATTGATTTTAAAGTTTTGATTTCGTACGTTTTGGTCATACTAGTGATATTTTTGAATTATAATCAAATTTTAATTTTAATTTTATCTTATTATCATCATCATGGTTATTTTTTATTTTTATTTTTATTTTTCTTATATATGACAATATGATTAAAATTAATTCGTTAGTCACCAAAATGGCCAAATTAATTATGAATGTTTGATCATATAACATTATCAATACACATATTTTTCATTCCAAAATTCACATATCAAATTAAATTGAAATACGCCAAAGTAAAAAAAAAATCAGAATATAAATGTAATGTGTAGATACTTACCAATCTCTTTGCATACTCGTGGTGAGTAATAGATCCTCCAGTATATATAGGAAGACTCTCTCCCCTTGGTCCTCCACGTCTGTTGGTAGAATTACACTCTGAAATAGACATTACCTCGAGTGATGTCCAATACTGTTGCCAACAACTCCATATTTCTTCAAAAATATAAGGCGATCGTATACCAATCTTGTGTATCACACCAACAAAGACTCGATAACGTGTCCATGCTCGTCTCTTCCATACTTTATAAATGACTGCTTTAAATTCAGAATCCCAAAAAACTTCTTTCTGAAACAAAAGAAAAAACATACGATAACTACTTATAATGTAATAATATTTATCTAATTAATGTATAAAAATCAATTAAAAACAACCTTAAAATTTGTGTATACCTCAAACTCATGATAGTAAAATTACTTTATCACCTGAGAGATATTCTTCCATAGATAACCCTCAAGATCAATTTTCTCCTTGAATTTGGATATCATGTTTCTTGAACAAGGTCTAGACGTAATCAACCTAATATAAAAACAATTAATTTTATACCATTTTTAAAATTTAAACCTATAACTTAATTATAAACATATGGTGTTTCATGTATTTTCACTTCAGATTGTTGACAATAGTGATGTAAGTCCTTCCATCAGCTCCAGGCTAGAGGCCGACTCCTTCACCCACATTGTTTCCTTGATATCTCTATCGATATAGGGGTGGTGGAAGGTGTAGCAGCAAGTACGAAAGGTGATGCGTCATTTACAAGTGTAGTAACTGGAGATACAATATCTAATTCAGTTCCAGCTGCAGAATGTGATGCTTCACCTGGACAATAACTGGCTCCGAATTGTGGTCTGAACCTTGGTCGCATTATATCCTATTTTCTTTTTGGTGACATATTTCAACTTGAAATTCATATTTGATTTAATATTCTAGAAATATAAAATTTTCAATTCAATACTTCATACAATATATTGAAAAGGAAATAATTGATTTGTTGAATATAATAATCTATTACAAACATAAATTAATCATTATCAGCACTTAATTGTAAATCAAAATCATCATCATCTTCTTTTTCTGAAGAATTAGAATAAAATTCAGGCTCCTCTTCAGATCTCTTACCCTCTTCATCATCTCTAGATGAAATTTCAACATATTCATTCTTTGGATCATTTAAAGGTCTATTCTCGTTATATATATGTAACAGATGAATTTATTTCATAGACATCTACTTAACGCTTCACTTTCAATTATCTGTTCTCCTTTTCCATGTGATTCAAAAACACCTCTAGATTTAACTTTGCAAATGGCCAACCAATCTGACTTATCTTGTAGTAATCTGAGAAAAGGGACATAATACCCCTAGATTGCTTGCATTGCCAACACGAAAGGTTCAAATTGTCTAAATCTTCTTCACTTGTTTATTTAAACTAGATTGTATCGGCTATGGACTTTTATACCAACATTTAAAGTTAGATCAAACCAGTCATATCTAAATATTACACTTCGCTTTATTAGCAATGCAGGGTACTCAATTTCAAGCATCTCAATAAGTTTACCATAGTAATTCATCAATTCTCCTTGTATGCAAACTCCACTATTTACTATTGCCATACTATGACCATAACATTATGTATGATTTTTGTATCCATTAACGAAATACACCGAATATGATTTAACAGTTCTCAAAGGTCCCTTCATAATATCACATATGAACTTGTTCTCTAGTAGATTTTCTATGGCCTACACAAAAGAAATTATCATATTAAACTATATAATGTCATTTGAACACTTTAATCATATAATTCAATCATTTCAATAATTGTAAGTGAAAACTTGCATATTTCTCGAGCCATCAAGGAAAGTATCTTCCAACTTCTTTATTGATATCATCTTATGTTTTGTCAGGCATTAGCTTGGGTAACCATTCCTTGTATAATCTAAAAATATTATTATGTATTTCAGTTGTGAATAACACTAAATTTCAAAACCCAAAAAATCAATTTCAACTTATTGCACGAAAGGTTGAACCTCTTGACAGCTCAATAAAACGTAACCATGGATAGCCTTAATTTCTTCCTTTGTTAACATTCTTCTTATTGAGCGCCCATATGTTTGCTTAGGATTTATGAAAATGGATAAGTTACCATCAGCATCACTCGTTCCTCCCCCATCGTCATTAAGAGGAACTTTTCTTTCTCTTGTGTGAACATTTGGTTCAAAATAATGTGAACAAAATGTATTAGCTTCCTCCTTTAAATAAGCATTACATATCGAACTTTCAAATCTAGCCTTGTTTTTGACATTTTTCTTTAAGTGATGTAAATACCTACATTAGCAAATAGGGTTATTACAATTTAGTTATTAAAACATGATATTACTTGAATTACAAACATTTTTGTGTAATTACCTCTCAAACGGATGTATCTATTGATATTGAACTGAACCATCAAGTCTAGCCTCGTATGCTAAATGCACAAGTAGATGCCCCATACAGTCAAAGAAGCTTCGACGGAAAATCCCTTCTAATTTGCATAAAATTACTGGAATTTCCCTTTCTAGCTTTTCTATTTCAGCCAACTTGTTTTCAGATGATGTTAAGCTTTTGAAAAACAAACTTAATTCTATTATAAATTCCTACACCTTATTCAGTAGCAACTCTCGAAATGCAATTGGAATTAGCCTTTGCATAAACACATGACAATCATGACTTTTTATCCCAAATAATTTGTACTTCCTCATATCCACACAACTTGCCAAATTTGAAATATAACCATGGGGAAACTTTAGATTTTTCAACCATTCACACAAAATTTTCTTTTGTTTTTTCTCTAAAGTGTAACATGCTTTCAGATATTTACTGGTACGAAGATCTTTATGTAACTCATTCATTCTACAAAAAAGTTGCAAATCAACTCTTGATTTTACATTATCTTTTGTCCTCCATTCAATGTCCATTATGGTATTAAGCAAATTGTCAAAAATATTTTTTCAATATACATCACATCTAAATTATGATGTATCAAATTAGTTTTCCAATATGGAAAATCCTAAAAGATGCTTCATTTTATGCAATCAAAGTTTTTATTAATGCTTGTATTAACTTCATCAGCTTCAAATTCTGTAACTTTTAGCAACCCTAATTCATCAATCTCCTGCAATATCTCTTCACTACCTTTGTGAGGGGGAGGAGGTGTTTGTAATATCCTATTCTTAATGAACTTTTGTTTATTGCTTCTAAATGGATGATCTAGAAGAAGAAATTTTTTGTGATTGTCAAACCAACATGTTTTGCCCCCGTTTGGAAGATAAAATGCATCAAAATCATTGCCACTATAAAGACAAGCCAATTTCCCTTTTATACTCCATCCAGACAATATGGCATATGCCAGAAAATCACTAATGGTCCACATCAAAGCTGCTTTCAACACAAAATTTTGTTTCAGAGACACATCATATGTCTCAATACCATATTCCTAAAGATACTACAATTTAGATATCAATTGTTGTAAGAATACATCAATTTTATGCTTTGGATTTGTAGGCCCTGGCACGATCCATGTCAAGAACATATATGCCTCATTTATATACATCCATAGATGCAAATTATAAGCAGTAATTATGATCGACCATGATGAATATTGTTGGCCGGATTAACCAAAAGATTGGAATCCATTCATCGACAATCCCAACCTAACATTTCGACTTTCAGCTGTAAACTCATAATGGGTGTTATTGAAATATTTCCATGCCAGTGCATCTGATGGATGACTCATTATTCCATCTTCCTATTCATGTTCATTATGTCATCTCATGTGAGATGCAGTAACATCAAAAGTATATAGTCTTTGAAGTCTCAGAGTTAGCAAGAAATAATACATTCGCTTCTAAGGTACTAAATTTTGTTTCATAGAACGCTTTCTAGGCTTGAACCTAGATTGACTACAAAATTTGCACTCTTATAATTCCACATCATCTCTCCAATATAATATACATCCCAATTTGCAACAATCAATCTTTTCAACAGGCAAAACTGAGACCCTTAATAAATTTCTTCATATTGTAAAAACTATCACCTGTTGTATGATCAGGAAGTAATGATTCATTATACCATCCAATAATTTTATCAAAACTATGATAAAAAAATATACCCTTTGGACTTTATGTTCAATTTTTGAGCAATTGAAGATAATTGAGTCATTGTCTCCCAATTTGGCCGTAATTCTTAGTCAGCTGAGTGTAGTAAGTCAAAAAATTGTTTTGCATGTGAGTTTGATTTTTCTTCAAGATTTTCTATCTTTTCCTAAAAGTTATAACTAGCTGCATCATAAACCATTTGCATGTAAGGATTTTCATTTACATCTATATTATTTGTTCTAAATCCAATCCCCCTTCAAACTCATCTACATTCACTGATGAGGGTACTTCATTACCCCTTGAGGTGATACAAATCAATGGCTCCCTATGTCGTGTCCACTTAAAATAATTTGGGACAAACTCTTTTCTTAACAAATGCCTATTCACTTCATCAATAGAAAGGAAACAAATGTGTTTGCACTTTTTACATAGACATCTGATCTTTGGGTCATCCATATATGCAGGTTGAGAACATCCATAATGAATAAAAGCTTCAACTCCCTCAACAAACTCAGGATTAATGAAACCATCAGGTGTTAATTGTCTATACATCTAAGGTCTATCAACATTACTCATTTTTGCAAAACTGTTAATGTAAAAGAGTGATTTCATAGTTAGTATCCTTCATTTCCCCAAGTTTATAGAACATCTAAACTTTACACAACATCCCCTAAGTATTAATCAATCGAATTTAACACCTATAATTGATTTCAATACTATGGTACATGGCATTGTTTACACCTATGAATTAAGAAAGCAAGTTCTTGTTGTGACTCCTAGGCTCGTGGAATTTTTTACCGATAAGCCTCACGGGAGCTGCATCACAGGTTTCCAGCCTATATACCGTCCTAGGGGTTTATTATGAAAAGAACTGTCTTGTCTATCAAACGTATAATTTCTTATGTTAATACTAAGTTTGCATTAATCATATTGAAGTTGAAGTACTTATGTTTGAATTAATCACCTACAATTGAAACTATGGTACGTGGCATTGTTTACACCTACGAATCAAGAAAACAAGTTCTTGCTATAGCTCCTAAGCTCGTAGAATTTTTCATCGATAAGCCTCATGGGAGCTGCATTACGGGTTTCTAGCCTATATACCATCTTAGGGATTTATTATGCGTCAAATCGTCCATGAGATCTCAAACTCATCAATGATTCAAAGATAACCCAAACATAAATAGTTAGACTATTAAAGAAGAACGTAAAAACTCATCAATGATTATTACAATATTCTAAACAACATCATAAAATCAAGACCTCATTTGCATTCACAAAAAAAACTCAAACACATCTAATTTTTGTATTATTAAAGCAACACATAGGGTAGATATTAGTTGGACGATTTACCTGGAAGGACGGACAACTACAGACTACAAAGAAGAAGGATGAGCGACGCTCTTCAACACAAAATAGGGCTTGCGAAAAAAATATTTCGTATTAGTTGACTGGTGGGAATGCACCACTATTTGAAAAGGAGTACAGCGGCATAAAAATCTACTTCATATTCAAAAGTATATTCAAAAGTATGCAAGATAAAAGAAAGACATCGTGAACATCAATTTAAGAATATCTTTTTTAATATATTTTTTAATACTAAACTTCCTTAAATCTCACGTATCAACAAAATTCATAATGAGGGTTGTGTTATTGTTGTTTCAAAAAAATTCATAATGAGTGTTATGTTATTGTTGTTATTTTTTTAGAGAGATTATCCCTGCCCATACTTTCATAGAAATATTTGTTTAAAAGATCAAGGAATAAAATTATTGATTAGAAAATTCTTACATTAGTTTTACTTAAATTATATAAATTATTGAGTGTTTGATTTTCACATTAACTCAATAAAAATTAACAACAATCAATATATCAATATATAATAAAAAATTAATGAATTAATGTTTACGAAAAATCATATATGAATTATTCTTCCTTTCAAATAAAAGTTTATAAAAAATTTAAAGAAATGAATTTTAATCACAATGCAGTATCATATAATCCACCAAAGCACCATTTTGCATTTCCCATGGGTTGTTCCAAATACTAACTTTTTCTTTTTCTAATGTTATGAAGTCCTCTTCCTGGTGTAAAAATTATGCAACAGAAATGAAATTCAATAAAATATTATATTTTAATTTTTTTCATATAAGTGAAATTATAAAAATTAAAGTATTTTTCCTTAAAATTGAGTTTGAGTATTGTTTCATCTTGAATACAAACTTCGTTCATTACAAGTTAAATTCATAATCAAGAAAACATAATTATTTAATTTAATTTCAAAAGTTAGAAGATTTTTTTAGCTTCGTTTCAGAATAAAAACAATTCCTTCTATATTGCAATTTAATCTTACTCCACTCCTACCAATAGGCAGTATAGAGGAAGAACTACTATGCCTATGAATGAACAACATATGAGAACTTTGTTATAAACTAAGACTAGGAATGGTGGTTGGAACAACAAGCATCTATCTAATTTATACTTTGGATACCCATATAACTATCAAAGACTGTTCTTTATTTTTCAATTTCTTTAAATTCCTTGTAAGTGAAGAAACTAAAACAACATAGTCATATTCTTTTCTTCCTCAAATCAAACCCCTTAATTCACTATATTTGCGTCAAAACCTAAATAACAATTGTGGAATCTTTAATACCTTCCCCACAATATAATTAAACCTCCAAGCCCAACATGCAAATATTTTTGGTCCTTCAATTCCATCCAATTTCCATCATTATAAAGTATAAATTGCCTTGTTAGCTCCTCAAAATACAATGATGTATTTTTATTACCATAAAGAAAGAATGTGCATATTAGTCAAACCACAAATTTCAATGCTAGCACACAATTAAATTGAAGAAGATTTAACAATTTCTGAGATGAATACGAGAAATGGATAATGATTTTTATTACCATAAAGAAAGAATGTGCATATCAGTCAAACCACAAATTTCAACGCTAGCACACAATTTTTAGCATATAATTAAATTGAGGAAGATTTAATAATTTCTGAGATGAATACAAGAAATGGATAATGATTCATAGAAAACTCAACTATACAAAATTAAGATTGAGATTTTAGAGTTCAACTATATAAAATTAATAGGAACAGGCCATAAGAGTTGGTAGCCTTATTCAAATTCATAAAAAGTTGTTGCTTTTAAAAAGGGAATAGAGACACAATAACCACTATAGATATCCCTTCAAATGGATATAACTTATTCCTTTTGGGAGGCTTAGGTAAGGGTAGGAAAATATATAAACTTAAGAGGAAGCAAAATTATCCTTAGAGCGACTATAAAAATATATACATTTTCGCAAACACATATAGCCTTACGTGTTATAAACACATGAATAAAGCATAGAAGGTAAGTGCCATTATCAAAATTGGGATATATATACTTGAATGATTATACATATTTGAGCTTCCAAAGATATACACTAGTTAACACCATAAGCCTTACTTTTGTTAATTTTTATTTAAAAGATGGTGATTGCATTTATTCAACAGACATGAAATGAAGCAATACATATTCTACATGAAATATATTCATAAAATTACGTACTAAGTTGGAGGCACATTATTTCAAAAGAATCACGATTATAATGGAAAAAATCATAACTATGTTATTATATCAAAATAAGTGAACCACCTCAAAATACCTAAGGCCTTATAAAAGTGAAACACCAAGCCTAATGCCAAGCAAAACACATAAGACCTAAGGAAAATCATAACACCGAAGGAAAATCATAACACCTTAAGTCTAGTTCCAAGTAAAACACCTAACGCCTAATGCTAAATGAAACACCTAAGGCCTAATTCTAAGCAAAATATCATGCTAAATGATAAGTAAAGAATAAAATGATATAATAAATGACCAGTGAAAATCAAAGACCACATAAATAAAACAAAACGACAAGCAAGAAAAAAGGTGAACAATAAACTAACAAAATGACATTATGATAGGCATGTGGCAAAAAATAATAAGAAAAATATATTCTACTTTGGCAATAAGAGAAACATCTAAGGCCAAATGCCAAGTGAAATAGCAAGCTAAATGATAAGTGAAACTATTAAATGACAATAAAAAACGTAATAAACAATAAGTAAACCGATTTACCAAATGACTAGAGAAAATTACAGACTAAACATAATAATTATTAATTTTTCTATTAATTCTATGTAGGATTCCTTTTAAGTTTTGCAATCGTTACACCATAAATCTTCTGTCTACATATTCTACTCACTACTGCAATCTTAAATCTAATAATGAACCAAATTAACGTAATCAACATTGATAGTATGACGACGGCGAAGAGGTGGTAGGTGTCAGAGATGATTATATAGTACCCGAAGCAAATGCGACGACAATGGCGAGGACGAGCGGCGATAAGGTGCAGTGGCATGATGCGCGGTGGCCTTCAATTGCCACAGAGATGACGATGCTGGCTACCCAAGGACAGTGGCACGCTGACAACACACGGCATCACGACAATGACGAGCAATGGGACGATGAGGAGGAGTGGTGGGACGACGACTGCGACGGTCGGACAGTGATGACAAATGAGAGAAAATAAATGGGGTTGCGCACGATGGATGAGGAGAAATGGGAGGGAATGAAACAGCGGTAGCTTTAGGTTTAACAAAAACGACGTCTTTTGATGTTAAACCAAACGACGTCTTTTTTGTTTTTTTTTAAGTTTAAACAAAAGCAAACGATGACGTTTATGACTAGACTTTACCGATGAAAAATTTGTCTATAAACTCTAGCATTATTTACCCTGCCAAGCATTCCCGCTTTTTTTACCGACAGACATATCTTACTATCGCTATATTCCATCGAAAAATTTGTCGAGATGATTTTCCTCCATATTTACCAACGGATATTTTTGTCGTCACAAGTTAAAAAATTTTTCGACAATTTTACCAACGGATAATGATTTTTTGTCGGTAATTATCCATCTCTAATAACTAATTTTCTTGTAGTGATGTATTTTCATAACATGTATCTGGATTTTATGTTGTTTTATGCAACTTATGAGAATAAGAAATTTTTATGTATTTTCATAACATGTATTTGGATTGTATGTTGTTTATATGTAACTTATGAACCTAAACAAATGTATTTTCATAACAAGTATTTGGATTGTATGTTGTTTATATGCAATTTATGAACCTAAACATAATAAGTTCTTAATGTAGTGGTATATGGAAGGGAGTACATGACTATACTGTATATAATCGCGATAACCCACATTATGTCATTTATTGTGTTGAGGTACTTATGATGTTAATGGTTTATAAGATTTAATTTTTTTCTAGTCTTATGTTATAATATTAAATGTAATGATGAAACATCCGACCAAGTAGGAGAATGTAAGAAATATGGCTTAGTGTTATGGTCGATATTTTTTGTAGGCCCATATTAAATTTAGTTGAAGGTTTTTTCTTAATTTAATAGAGTATTAAATCTTAGCTGTTAATTTAGTACTTGATGGACATACAAGATTTAAAATTAACAGGTATATAAATTAGTTGTGATTGTTGAAAGTTCTCTTTACATCATGTCGAATTCTGCTCAAGATAAGTGATTTATATGGTTATTATTATATTCGAGATCTTAATAGGCAGAAATCATTTATGTATGATTTATCTATTGATGTTTGAATATTAATTATATACATTCACAAATGATATTCATGAGTATTTTTGTTTTATAACTTTGATAAAAAAACATAAATAAAATGATTTTAAATCGTTTTAATGAGATATAATTGGAAGCTAGAAATATTTGTCTTTAATTATCACAAAGATGCTTTTATTTGAATATAAAATTTTAATTATTTAAAAACCATGTTCCTGAAGAAAATTTATTATCATAAAGCATAAGTAAACATGGTAGTACGGATGAGTAATGTTTAAGGAAACAATCCAAATTTATTCTCTAATACTTGAATTTATCTTTTTTTAATGAGGATTTAATAGAAATAAGTTTATTGCATTACTTAATCCTTTCATAACATCTGAATTTTTGTTAAAATAGTTATTCTTTGAAATTGAGAGATAAATTGCAAAAGATAGCAAGATCAAATTTTAGAGCGACAATTTTGATTTTGAATTCTAGTTTTGACCAAGAAAAAAGAAGATATGTGAAGCAGGTGACTTAAGAATGAGGCTATAAAGAATACAAATAAAGGAAAATCAAATGATGTAATAGGAATTGAAAATTACAAGAGAAGGTTCCATATAGCTTTTTCCTTTCTAT
>JAOTAX010000007.1:10292639-10332927 GCA_025629825.1 Erythroxylum guanchezii
GACGAAGAAATTATTCAAGGAGTAATGGGTATAGAAGATGATGACAATCAAGATCCAGATAATAGTAACGCTATACCACATGTTTCTCCGAAAGAAGCTTTTCTTGCCGTAGAGACTTTGAAAAGTTACTTACTTCAAAATGAAAAGAATGTGTCAAATGTAGTTTATGCCCTCTAAAAAGTTAAAGATGAAATTGAATTTAATTCGCATAAAAAGAAGAATCAATTAACTATAGATACAAATTTTAGGAAAGCATAAAATTTGAAATAAAAATTGTTTAAGAAGTGCTTTGTTTTATGAATTATATATGTAATTTTAATACTTATTTAATGAATTATTATTTTATATTTTCAATGGGCCTTAAGAAACTTTTTTTAAAACTATTATCTTATGCATTTAGCGAGGTTATTATTTTATCCTATTAGCCCAAGTCGAAAATGAAAAAAATTATTATTTAATTAAAATTATTAATTTATCGAATATTTATTTATTGAAATTTTACTGTATAAGAAATGCTTTAACAATAATTAAAAAAAATAGCTATCACCTAATAGATCTAAAAGTTACATAAGACGTGATTTATAAGAATGTTATCTATCTAATGACGTAACGCGTATCTTGAATCTCAAAATGTACAAAATTGCATGGGACAGAAGAAAGGTATTAATTTTTTTTTTTTAAAAAAAAGAAAGGTATTAGGTTCTCCATATTTGAGATCCAATTGTCATTGTTCGATGAATTATCCTCATTGTTGGCATCAGCTCAGTCTCGTCATCGACAAGTACGTAGATGAAGCTGCCGCCATTACGGGATGACTGCATCCCCCTCCATTTTACATACTCTAATCGGTACCATATAATCACCTTTCTCTACATTTTGAATTATTTTGTTGGTGGATAATTGTTACTAAATTGTTGTTATTGTGAATTGTATTTAATTACTTTATGTCCCTAATTTTAGAAATTATGGTATGTTTATTAGGAAAATTAGGGACTTCAATTAATAAATTATCCTAAATAAATAATAATTATAGTAATTAAAGATTTAAATGATTTACTTAACCTAATTAGGAATTAAGATTAATTATAATAATAAAAAATTAATTTTCAATTTTAAAAATTTGATAGTTGGCCCTACTATGACATTTAGTAATAGGACCCACTATCAAATTTTTAAGATTAACCTCGTCAAATTCTTTCTCCATTTAGGGTATATTTTGTACATTATGGAAACATTAAGGTTTAAATTGAACGTTTTGAAGCGTTATAGTTTAAATTGTATTTTAATAAAAACGTTGAGGTTCAAAATTTTATGTTTCTACCTAATTTAATTTTAGTTAGCTTATTGAGTAACTTAAGATAAAGTAGATTGAAATGGAATCTTAACCTATTAGAGAGATTAAAGTATTATGTTTGACTAATATTAAGGGCTATTATTCCGAATAAAATAATCAGAGTAACAAATAAATGATTAGACTCCTAATCTTGCTTAGTTGTTATGACATATAACCAATTACTTGCCTTCTTCATTTATTTTGTTCTAAGAAGAAATTACCTTAGTTTAGTATAACTGAAATAAGATATTTTGTAATTAATAACTATTAACGATATGATGCTAAAGTTTTAAAGATATGTCGATATTAAGTATGTGACAAAATGTAATGACATTTCAAGATTAATGTTTTATAAACTTTAATGGCTATATGTAAGATGAATGTCAATATATAAGATGAAAAGAGTAGAGTTGAAAGGTATATTCTTCTTCATATGGGTCATTTAGAAATAGCCTCTATATTAATTAGAGGTAAGGCTACATACTACTAGACTTCTCCAAACTTCGCATATTAACGAGATTTTTTATTGGATTTTGTTGTTGTTTTGTTGTAAAGTTGAAAGGTACAGTACTTTGATAAAATTATTTCACTCAATTTAACCTACTAAAAGCATAAACATCAAACACTATGGAAGACATTTTCATATTGACCCTCATTAGAAGAAGATTATTAAATGATTTTTCTTGTGTATTTGATAATACATTCAAATTAGACATTATTCCAATTCAAGGTGTAATAAAAAATAGATTTTTGAGTAAAAGAAATTTGTTCAAGTTTTTATACAAATAATTTGTATGTGTTGGATCAAAAGAAGACTTATGCTTAACATAAGTGGCAAAACTATAAAGTTATATAACTGAGACTATCATTTTATTTCATGTTAGTTAAATCAATATAACGAGAATCATAAAGTTATATATAAGGATATATGTATCTTTTCTTAATTATAAATTGTATAAAACTTGTTAGGTTGAAAGGTAAACAAATCAACTATTGGTGAATGGAAAATTATGGTATTGAATTGTTAAATTTTATATATGTGATGTGTTGGATGTAAAAATAATTTATAAAAGGATATATACTTGTATTTTATTAAATTTACTAATAAATTTTATGATAAGGTAATGTGTATTAAATGAACTATTAATTTAAAAATTTGAAAAGTTAAAAATATTTAATTCGAGCATGTAAAATTAAGAATCATAATCCTATTAAGTCATAAGTGTGAAATACAATCATGTATGCCTAGTCAAATAATGGTTTTTAAAACATTAATGACTAACAATATACCAATCAATAAGGATTCTCCTAATTGCCTTCACCCTTCAGTCATAAGTTGGGTTAACGTGAATCTTTTGTTTTTGTGATTTAATTCTACAAAAGCAGGTCAGCGGAGGCACAACAACACGCGTTCGACTTATCACAGTCATAGGCGGCCACGCCACGTGCTTTCCATGTGATTCTCTTTTCAAAATTTGAATTTTCTCTCTTTTCTAAGACTAAAAGTCTAAAACTCAAACTTGTGGGTTTGTACTTTGTACTTCGTGTTTGTATGGCAAGGAAAATTATATATTTCTTATAATATTATCAGATTCACACGTCTTTACCGACCACTCTGATATTTCTACCGAAACATTTTCCCTGAAAGCCCAATTTCTCCGAGAACAACCCAATGGCAACAACCACCATTCCGGAAACTATCCACGAAACAGCCATTTCCAAGTCCTCCTCTTCTCTCTCCCTCCGGAGCATGGATGAAATCGAGCGTGTCTTCAACGAATTCGACGCCAATGCAGACGGCAAGATCTCCGTTGATGAACTCGGAGGCGTCCTCAAGTCCATGGGCTCTGCCTACACCAACGCGGAGCTCCACCGCGTGATGGAGGAAATCGACACCGACAAGGACGGCTTCATCAACCTGGATGAGTTCGCTCAACTCTGTCGATCCTCCTCAGGCGTCTCCGAGCTCCACGACGCCTTCGACCTGTACGACCAGGACAAGAACGGCCTCATCTCCTCCACGGAGTTGCACAAGGTCCTCAATAGCCTTGGGATGCGGTGTTCTGTGGAGCAGTGCGTGAAAATGATCTCCGGCGTCGACTCTGATGGCGACGGAATGGTGAATTTCGAGGAGTTCGAGAAGATGATGGCTTCTAACAATGTGAAGAATGGATCATAGAATTTCTTCTAGAACCTTCTGGATACTATTACACGTTTTTACTAGTTTGGTTTCAGAAACCTCGTAATCGCTAGCATAGGTGTGATGTCAATTTGAAAATGATCAATCTGATCCGATGTGATTGCTGTCGTAGTTACTGCGTTTGTCTTCGAATTTCAATACGTCGTAGTTATTATTTTTCTTCGTTCGTCATATATTAATGTTCTGAAAAATAATTAGATTTCTTGAATACAGGAATTTCCTCAGAATAGTATCTTTTAATTTTTGGTTTAATTAAAATCATTGAACAATAGTCATCACATATTGAATAATCCAAAAAAATAAAAATGAAAAGCAAGGTGGAGTTTGTGGATGTCTTTAAACGATACCTGATTCTTCTCATATTTGAAGCCTTCTACTTACGGACAAGATCTTTTGTCCAGTTTTATGATATTTTATTCTATCCTATGAATCTTAACTATTTATTTATATGAGTTTGTATAGATCCTACATAAATAAACGCAGAATTTATATAAATAAATAATTAAAATTATTGAATAAAATAAAATATTATAAAACTGAATAGAAGAAGTATATAGATTTTGGGTATGAACCAAATAAAATGCAAGTATCTTATAGGCCTTTTATATGTATTGGCCATGGATTGGTCCAAAGGATAGGCTGGGCTTTTTCTGAGCATTGAAAAAAAGGTCCGAATGTACGTGTAAAGCCCTTGTAGACTAGCATACCTTTTTCTTTTTATTGGCTTTCAACACCCCGTGTCGCGAGGAACAATGATGCCAATCCAGCCACGCTATCTTACAAAAACGCAAAAGTTCATCCTTTTTGATTGCTTTTCTTTTTGTGACGGATTCTTGATAGTAATCAATCGATACAATAGTCTAAGCGTATATTTTAAACTCGAGACAAAAATTGTTTGATGAAATGCCTCCACTAAGTCTCTATCTCTTGGAGTTCTATAACTGCTCACCTTATAAAGATCACTTCACTTCTATAAACATGGCCTCAGAAAATTATGTGGCTATAATTTTTCAAACTTTTGTGACAACGAGCTTATTGTGTATTATTTAATGACTGACCTGTCGAAGCATAAAATTTTGTTCACTACTATTCTTAAAATTTAATGCCAGATATTGACATAACTATTAATCCATTTAATTTCATTCCTAATGATTATGTACCAAACACTCATAATTATAAATTCTATAAATATTCACATTTTCCCTTTTCATTTCTATTCCTATTCTGCTTTTTCTATTATGATTCTTTCCAATTACCAAATGTTGCCTTAAGGTTATAGAAATAGCCCATTTTTATACAAAATGAACAAAAATATCTCATGCTGAACAATACATTTCTCTTCTAACCTTTGAAAAGAGTTTGAGAGCCTAATATATATAAACTAAGGAATTTATGATAGACTAAAAATCCATAACTACATCCTTTTAATATGAATTAGTATATTAACATTAATTAGTTGATATTTTAAGATTCAAAATTTTGAAGAATAATACATCAAAATTAAAGATAAGAACTGGTTTAGGGGAACCTAAAACCAAGATCAAGTTGCAACACAAGGCAAGATAATTATAGTAAATTAAATATTAATAAAATGACTGAGAGTTAACAACTAAGGCAACTAAGAGGTATGAAGTAGTAACCAGGTAAGGAGCATAACTCATTTGATTAAAAAGATTAGGAGATCTCCCAGTTTATAGCTAGTTCTCAACTCATACTTGAAGGATCATTATGAGTAAGAACTATCTGCCTAACCCATCATAATGTAGCTACATAAATACTTAGATAGGTTGATTTGCTTCTTCAAAATTATAGCATTTCTCTCATTCTATAAGGCATAAACACCACATCTGATGACAAGTTTGAATGAAATTGCATTCTCCCTTATAAGTGAATCAAGCTTGCTTAGCTTAAAAGATGAAGTGAGGCTAGGTAGTGATAGTGAATGAGAGCTTGCATAATTAAAGAGATTGACCCTAGAATGCTAAAGAGAAGCATCAAGCATCAAGCATGAGGTATGTGATTGTTGTTTTTAGGGAATTGATTGCGTAATTCACAAATCATATTAGATTAAATACCTTTTATTCTGTTTATAATTAACAAGCTTTGCCTAATGGTTATCCAAAGAACAAAGGAAGTCATAAGAGATCTAATAGTAAGCCAAACTAGCTCTCACTAAGAGACTTTTTGGCGAGGGGCCTTAAATAACTTTAAGCACATTTTATTAGTGAACCTTTTTGAGCAATGACTCTTTTATAGGTTTACCTTCCATCTTCTATATTTATGTTAGGTTTTTAATTAGGGATAATGTTTATGATAAACAAAACCTCTAAGCTTGCAAAGTCACTCTCTTTCAGCTATAATTACGTCAACTTTGACATTTAGAGGAATTAGCAATTTAAGGTTCTCCAAACTAGGGTGCATGTATAAACGACCTAATTCAATCCAGTTATTGAACCAAAATTAAGTTCTTGCCCCATTCCCAACTATAAATTTGATTTCCTAACTTATAACATCCCTTAGTTTAGAATTTTGATTGAGGGACCAGTAATTGGTTTGTTTTATTTTGAAGCATCAAAGAGTTTGCTTCTTGACGCTATGATTATGAATCCATTTCATCTAAATTGATTGTGAGTCAGTGAACTGCTTCCAACTCCTTTTAGGTAAACACATTTTATTTATAATTTTTATTGGGCTAATCACCAATCGCCCTTCTTTTTTGAGTGTATAAATCTCGGGCCACTTTAGTTTTTCATCTGAATGATTGCCAATGGTACTTGTCCATAGGAAGTATTTCAAAATTATTTCAACAACTTTATCATCTTTGAGACATGAAAGTGATGGGCAAACCATTAAATTTGTTGATTATTTAAAATCACATTGATAAGCTAAAGCCTCCTAGCATAAGATAGGACTTTGTCATTCCAATGGTTGATCCTTCTTCTAATAGCATCAAAGAGACTAGAAATCTCTATAAATGAATCTTTTGTCTTAGATTAGTATGCCTAGGTACTTAAATGGAAGGCTTAGACAATTTAGGTTTGAGATAGTTGAGAATGAGCTTACTTTATTTTTAAACTCAATAGACATATACAAGTAGGTCCTGCTTTTATTCACTAATAAGCATGAGATCGAGCTAAGTAAGTTTAAGGAATTCATTAGGATTTGAATTGAATTAGGATTTGCATATGAGAAAAAGATCATCAATAAAATAAAGGCTAAATAAATAATATCAGTTTCTTACACTTATAATAGAATTTTACATTACCATTGATTAATCTTGAATGATATTAAGCTTACAAGCACCTCTATACACATGGTCAATAGATAAGGAGAGATAGGTTCCTTTACTCCTTAAAAGAAGAAGTAGGTACTCCATTAATTAAAATAGCGAAAGAAGGAGTGTTTATTTAATTTTCTATCTGTGAAATGAATTAGTTAGGGAACCCTAAAGCATTTAGCAAGTCAATAATGAATCTTTAACTAATTAAGTCAAATGTTTTATTAAAGTCAATTTCATATAGCAACACTTTATTAGCCTTTTATTTTGATAAATCTTGAAGATCTCTAAAGCTAAAAGCAAATTGTTACCAATGCTCCTATCCTTAATGAAAGCTCCTTGAATAACATTAATGAAACTGCCATGTACTTCTTAAGTATGTTTTTTAATATCTCAAAAATTATCTTATAAATATATGCAACAAAAGATGGGCCTGTAATCATTTAAAGACTAGGATTTAGTCCAACGACTTTTGTCCAGTTACTTAAGCAATTGCCCATTTGAGAAGGATTTTGGGTTAGTTCTAGTAAGTATGTCCTTTGTCATATGCCAAGTTTTTATAGAAAAAAAATAGCTTTTAGTCTATTAGGTCATAAGATTTTGTTTGAGTTTAGGTTGAAGAAATTCAAAGCACAAAAGTATTTTTTTATGTGACTCCTTCTGAGACACACATAGAGAAAGAGAGATAGAGTCAACAATGAAGATTTTAAACTCCTACAAAATAGGATTATACTATTTAGAGGTTCTAAGAATATTTTGAAGTAGTTGAAAGCTAATTCCTTAAGCTTTTACTACGTTGTAGTAGTTACACTATCACTAATATTAAAGGAGAAAATTTTATTAATATTCTTTCTACAAAGGAAGAATTTGGAATTCCTACCCCCTCTTTAGGTTAATTAACTTTGGATCTTTGTTTCAACAATGAGTGGTGATTATTTAGGCTTGTGAATAAGCATCAATAGTTTTCTTTCCTTGTCTTTAAAAGTTGAGTCTTTAAAAAATAGGTTAGTTTGGGTTTAGATAAAGAATAAGTCTTCTCTAGCCTTGGCTATTATAGATTTAATTTTTTTTTCTTATCGTAGAATTTTTTAAGTTCCAATTTCACAACCTAAAGTTTCCTTAAGAACTTTAATGATTCATAACCCTCTACTTGTATACTTAAGCCACGTTAAATAACATTTTCAAAGCCCTCCATTTTGGTTAAAAAGTTTTGAATTTGAATGGGAACTTTATCTTTTTCAAGATTTGTTTATATTAATACTTTAGTAGGGTAGTGATTAGAGCATAGGGATGTAGAAATGAGTCATACTAATCATATACTCTAAAAGTTGATTAGGATTAACCAATGCATGATCAATTTTTTTCCTAGTTAACTAGTTTTCCTCTTGTCTATTCCTTCACGTGTAAAAGGGTCCATTCAAATATGAGATCAAAAAGTTCATTTGAGTATTACTAATTTAGGAAGTTTTTATTTTTTCTTTTATTACTCAACCTATCTCCTTTAACTTTTTAGGAAAATAAGGTGATGTTCAAATCCCCTAACACTAATTAAGGTTGATGAATAGATGAATTCGAGGATTTTGAGTTACTCTGTAGCAAAGTTCTTTGGAATTCATGATTTTCATTATAGATGAATGTAATCTCAAAGAAATCAACATCCAAGTAAACTTCCATTTCGATAAATTGATCAAATACTAATGTTGGCATATCTTGACTTTCTTTGGGTGAAAACGAACCATATCCTAATAATGTGATGGGATTGGTAGTTTAATAATATTTCTCAATCCCTGCTAAAAATCTATTTACAATTTTGAAGATTATTTACCTTGATTTTGGTCTCTAAAGCCTTACTATATTGAAATTCTTGGTTGCCTAGTAATCCTTGATTATATACTTTTTTAGGGCAATTTATGCCCCTAAGATTCCATGTTAAGATCAAAAAGATAGGGAGAGTTTATAAGATCCATTTTTCTTTTGTTCCTGGTTTCTTCTTGGTGCTTATATAGGAGGAGCTTTATATTTCTAAATTTTGCTTGTTGAGCTATCTCTATAAATTCAATTTTTCTCTAAAACAGTCTTTTGATTAATTTAAGATTGACATTACTCATAACTTTCCCTAGTCTCCTTGAGCATTATGGCTTTATTGGAGCTAACCCATTACTCCATAGACATCCTAGGATCTTTTAATCTATGATTGATTGAGATAGACAAATTTATAGTAACATCCAAGGTATAAGCATGGATTTTTATTATGTTTTGATGGGGGACTTATGGTGAGGGTCTAATGATGACCTCTTCCTTCTTCTCTAGAGGGGCTAACTTAGATTCTTTAGACTTTAAGATAAAGTTTGAGTGGGAATACCTATTAAGTAATTCGTCAAAGAAGCTTATTTGGAAAATTTTACTAGTGTCGTTGTTTTTTATTTTTTTTGTAGCCCGATGGCTTTTGTTAGTGGTTAACCTCAATAAAATCTTATGTAAGTTTAAAATTATTAGTTAACTCATTATTTTCATTGTCTTAGAGAGCTCAAAATTTATATTATCATCTCTCACTCTCACTCTCTATATATATACTTTAAAAGCCTATATTTTTCATGGTATTTGTACGCTCAGCTAGATATAAAAGTCTCCTTACTGAGCTAGCTAAATAGCTTAGGTCAACTGTGGTCTAATAATTCAAAGTTAAACTATGAAACTTGACCCAAATAGGGGTATGCTTGAGCTTCATGTCCTTCAAGCTTAACCTTAGTCTCCATTTCTCCAAGAATAAAGACTTACCTTAAATGTGCCAAGGCCCTAACTCTAACACTTTATGTAGGTTTTAAACTTGTATAAAATTGAACAAGAAAACCTTATCTTCATTTAAGAAAACACTTTCCAATCCAAGTTTCAACTAGTCGAAGATAGCCTATTGATGCACCATTGGTAATGCCAATCACTTGTCAGCAAAGAACCACATATAAGGACATGACCATTTGGTAGCTCCCTGCTAAAGAATTTTGATTGGATGGGGAAATAACCCAGGATTTAGTCATAGAGGAATCTGGAGGAGAAGCAACAAATTAAACCCAAGCTTTTCAAAAGCAGAGGTGTTGCTAACTACTTGATGCGCGAAGCTAAAGGCAAGGTAGTAGGAGTATCCTAAGATTCTGGAGCAGCTCTAAGAGGGGACAAGTTAGAGTTAGGATAAGGGGAAGACAGATTTGGAGGATTGTTAAGAGGAGAGAGCCGAGGTTGTATAAAAAAGGGAGATAAAAATATGAAAGCCAGAACTTAAAGCAAGGCAATGGAGAAAGGAGTTAGAGAAAATAATGATTTATAATGAAGCAGTTAGGGCATTTGGTTCCTTTTCCAAAACGGAAAGGAACCTAACAGAGTTTTTGGAAAAATAAATCTTATCTGTCTGATAACTGCAAAAGAGAAAAATAAATTTAGATAAAGAAAAGGATAAAATAAAAAGGTTAAAAATTGAATGGAGGCAAGAGCATCTAAAAAGAGACTATCCATGACTTTAACTCAATATCATATTATGTTAAAATTTACATTCCTTATGATTTGTTAATTATTCTTAAAGAATGCATGTCAGAAAAATTGATTTTTATTTCAAACTAATTATATCAAAATACTATATTAATTGTTGTAACAATCATTAAGAAAAAAAGAGGATGACCCTCTTTATCTTATACAAGTTTATCAAAGAAAATCGTGGACCCCTAGATGCCTAAGGGTTGAGTGTCATCTCAATTGGCTAAGACCATTCTACCCAAGAACTTACGATACTTAAATGGTTGAAATTAGTGTTCTGAAATTCGGACCGGTCATCGAACCGGAGGTTTTATTGATCACCGGTTTGACCGGTTTGACCGGTTCAACCACCGGTCGAACCGGTATGACGTCATAATTATGCAATAATTATATTTAATTATATATAATATTAAAAATATTAAAAAATATCAAAAAAATACCAAAAAAAAAAATTTTGTACAGGACCGGTCCGACCGGTCGACCCGGATCAATCCGACCGATTTTTACCGGTTCGAACTGGTCCAATTTAAAGTGGAGATCTGGGGCTGGTCCGAGTTTAAAAACAGTTGTTGAAATTATAGACCAAAAACGCAATAAGAGAAACTCGCATAACTAAAGCAATGTGAATATACTAACAAATTGGACTCCCGAATTTTGGCAGTTTTATATTTGTTGTGAAAACAAACTTATTACCTACTTGTTTGCTTGGTCAATTGCAAACCATTGTTGACTTGCAACAGAAAGCAACCGGAAATGATTAATCATTATAACTAAGCACGTTATTCTTAAGCAACCAATGCAATCTTTAGCTTTAAACTATTGATCTAGGACAACCGCTTGGTAAGAATAACTAAGGAACAAACCAACCAAAAAGAAATCCTATTCTTAGCTAACTCACACGTGGCGCTACAAGAATAAGCCTTGGCCGGTAATTTGTCACGGGACAAGTGATTTTATAGCCAAATTAAGTATTAAGGGATGGGTTTTTCAACCCCGCACTTGACATCATAAGAAACAGGCTTTATGTCTCTGTCCGTGTCCTCACATGTTAACAGTCGACACCCTTGTAACCCAAACTCAAGAAAGATGAAGAACAAGTCATGACTCGTTTGGTTCTATCATCTATGTATGCGATCATGAGAATATAGTCTCTCCCCTCTTCTTTTGGTACCTTTAACTTGGAGCTTCCAAGGCTTGCCTTAAAGACCCAATCTCATCTATATATGTTGTGTCCTTTTAATTAGCTTCTCGTCGTCGTCGTTTTTATGGCCGACGCATACGATGAAGAGTGCGATTACCTGTTTAAAGCAGTTCTGATAGGAGATTCTGCAGTTGGGAAATCGAATCTTCTGTCGAGATTTTCAAGAAAGGAATTTCGTTTAGATTCTAAGCCAACTATTGGGGTTGAATTCGCTTACCGAAATGTTAGAGTTGGTGACAAGCTCATCAAGGCTCAAATATGGGACACCGCCGGTCAAGAAAGGTATGGAAGTTTCTCTGTTTCTCATCATATCCATCCTTAAGTTTCTGATTCACTACAGAAATATAAACTGAAATATTTTGGTTTATTAAGAATCTCAATAAATCAATTAAGTTGGTGCTATAGAAGATCGTTTGTGTTTCAAGGCCAAGAAGGTCTAAAAGAATCTTAGATAACTGTGTAACTTGATCCTTTCACTTGGGATGCTTGATCCTACAAGGGAAGGACCTTTAGGCTAATCTTGGCAGAAAATATGCATAAACCTTTTAAGCTTCCATCTTTAGGTTTGTTTTTGCCGACTCTAAGGGTTCAACGTAGCATTGCCAGCTTTTTAGGGAACCTTAATTGTACAACCTCTCGAAACTATGGCGGTGTAATCTTTTTCTTATCCATCCACTTGAGCTGAGCAAGAAGCTAAAACATTCTTTTGATGAGTGGACTGCAAATAGAAGATAACAGTAAATTATAGTAACAGTAGATTTGTAGCAACAGTAGATTTGACCGATAGAATACGTATCTTGCCTAAATAATAACTCAAAAAGGTTTTAGACACTAACACACGCATTATTTTAAAAAAAGAAAAGGCAAATAGTGCAACGAGAGTTATACAGTCACTAGGCTTGTTTTCTCATAAAAGGGTCAAAAGTAAAAGAAAAAGAAAACGTAGAGAAATATTCATGAAAGAAAAGCTACCATCTAACCAGCTGGCAGCTATATATGAGATGAGATGAGATTTGCTGCTTCTTTCCTATCCTACTTTTCTTCGTCCCATTTCCTTTCTGGTCGTGGTTAGGTTCTATGTGCGAAAACGATACCCTTGGGTTCCCTGACAACGATTGAATGACGATTTTGGAAACATTAGAAAATCTCACACTAAGGTCAAACTACATTATCTACACGGGGTCTTCAGTTTTCTGAGGTCAAAAGTCTAAACCTTTTTGATTGATTTGTTATCTCGTGATCAAGGATTTTTCTTTCTTGTTTAATGAATGCGTTGCGAATTATGTAAATTCAACAACGTGTCCTTGGTGGGTTTGATTCATTGCTGTTCAGTCCTACCGAAACTGCGGTTTTGGACTACTCCATCGTTCATGTCCTCTTGTTTTTTGTCATTCTTTTTATTTCTACAAGATCACATAAGATTAGAAATTTCTTAATCCCATCTCTTGCGCACGATTCATCTTCGTCGATCTTCTATTTGCTTAGTTATCAGGAAATCAGAATCATGCAACTACTTTAGTATTGGCAATTATACATCTTCTTTAAAATTCCGATAATCTCATGGAAATCTTTTTTTGCAGGTTTAGAGCCATAACAAGTTCCTATTATCGAGGAGCGTTAGGTGCTCTGCTAGTATATGATATTACAAGGAGAGTTACATTTGACAATGTCAAGAAATGGCTTCAAGAGCTCAAAGAGTTTGGTGGATCAGATATGGTGGTAGTTCTCGTGGGGAACAAATCAGATTTAGGGCATTCCAGGGAAGTTGATGAAGAAGAAGGTAAAAGTCTTGCAGTGAGTGAAGGTCTATGTTTCATGGAGACATCAGCTTTGGAGAACTTGAACGTTGAGGAAGCATTTTTAGGAATGATAAATAAAATCCATCAAATTACAAGCCAAAAGAGTTTCGATGCCAGAAAGAACGACACAACTATTGCCACTAAGACTGTTCCTGTAGGAAAAGTACTGGCTCTTGATGAAGTAACTGCTACTAAACAGCCTGGTTATTGCTGTACTTAAGACACTTGCACCATAGTTACTATCAACTGCCAAGTTTTCCACTTTTATTTTCCATACCAATGCCTGAAAAAGTTTATGCACAGCTCAACTAAAATACGAGAAGCAGTATTGTTATTTGGATATGCATATTGTTCAGTGTTCATGAATTTCAATTGTTCTTCAACACATACTGTTTCGTTTATTTTTCTAACAGGCTGGAAGTAGAGCTATGTAATTAAATAAAAACAGTCAAGTGGTTAGAGAGAGAATGTATCTTCTGGCGAGAATGCGTCTTCTTTCTCCTGTTGTATGCGTAACCCTTTTCACGTGTCTGGTTCGATGTCAGGTCTCAGCTAATTTTATGGGTTTCATACAATAACAACCGGTACCGGCCAGTAGTGGGCTTGGGCTTCAGCACTAGCTAGTATCCGGACTAGGGACCTCCTCTAAGACTAAAATTTCTGAAGTCTGAATCTTGGGCAGTCTGCAGTTGAAACTTGGAAAGGTGAATGAAAGCTAGAGCTAATTTCTAGTGGGGTCATGTGTCCTAGATAAACTGGTTAAAATTGGGAACTTTTTTATTTAATCTTTGCTTCTAATCTAAACCAATCCATTATTTGTACTATTATTACTTGAATGTCACCTTTACCTTAGCTCCTATGAAAACTGGGCTTCAAGTATCAACTTGGCAATTTAAATTCATCAAGCATGAGTGCATGACAGAGATGTCTGATGGATGCTAAAACACCTGGCCTTTTCTAGAGCCTCCAACTCATGCACTGTCTGCACAGGAATGCCATTTTCAGATTTAATTGATGTTAACTCCTGACCATGTTAAGAAGGATCATTCTATATGCATTCCATGTAACATTGAAGTATTATAGGTTGATTTTTATTACCAATTGATTACGCGGTTTAGGTTGCATTGGTTTATCATTTAATTTACCAATTAATTAATTAATGTCATGATTTTAGTTGGAAAGTTAAATGGCTTTCATCTTCAAGCTCAAAATTTTCCCATTTTGGGATTTCGACTATTCCTGATTATGCTTGATGATGAACTTGATTTATTTGAACCTATGTAGGCTAATGTAGCATCTCATCTGTAGTAGAATTCTATTGTTGAATTGCTCCTTGGATAGGCTTGTATTTTGAAAAATGCGAGCATTCTTCTCATCCCAAATAGCTTTGACATGAAAGGAAAAAACTAGGCAGAAACACCACTCGATTTTAGTATTAGGATGCTTAATGGTACCACACCATGTTTTGATGGAATTCCAATCGCCTGGAGCATTTTGGATGTAGCATTTATGTAATAGAGATCTCCACATGGTTGTGACAAACTTATATTGAAAAAACAGATGATTATTGCTTTCCTCAACTCTTTGACAAAGAATATACTAGTTAGGCATTTTAAGGTACATTTTGATCTTGTCAACAGTATGCAATTTATCTTTCATGGCTAAACACAATTTGATGGAAGCTTGGGGGTATAGATGTTTGAACCTGACAATCTGAGCCCAAGGTATCCTGCTAGCATGACTTTGGAGAGCCTTTCTACCAGATTGATTAGTGAACTTGCCATCCCTTGTATGCTTCCAAATGAAGCTATCCTCTCCTTTAATTAAGCAGGTTTGAGTAATTCCGACACTAAGGAAACGTAGAATGTGTTGGATCGAAAATAAAAGCATACTGGATTTGGCTAAAACGGTAGATTTCAAAACTTTTTCCGAAATAAAAACGCAACAGAAGTATAATAACCAAATCAACATGTTTAAGCCATACATGATACGATATAATGAAAATAACTAACATAAGAACAAGATGGAAATTATACCAACTCCTTGCTATAGCTTTGACTCCTCGCTTTTGTATTCTCTCCTTGTTAATGTATCATCTCCTCGTTACTATATTCTAGACCAATCCGATTTACCACTTGTTCTCCTTGGACAACTTGGTTAACAAGATCCTTTAGTGGGAAAGAAGAAAAAATCTTGAAGAGATTTTCCTTAGTTGAAAGAAGCAAAAAATGAGACTCTTCTCATTCAAGTTTTGGCTAGCTCATGAGGAGAGAATGAGTCAAAAATGCAATAACCCCTTGTCTTCTTTTTCTCAATTTCGGTTAAAGATGAAAGAATGAAGTGATGTAAAGAAAGAAGTGAAGTGCATCCAATGCATCACTTCATTCTTTAATCAATAATAAAGAAGCCAATAAATGAGACATTCTTATTTGTTTAAGATGGCTATATGAAAAGACCAATAACCTAAATGAGACCCTCTTATTTTCGGTTATGAGATGAAAGAAGGGGGAGAGTATCTCAAATGCACCTCCCCCTTCTTTAATCAAATGAAAGCTAAAAGGTTACATGCCATCATTAAAAGACAACCATTAAACTATTTAATGATAAGAACATTACTCCATTTAATGATGATGAAGCATGAAAAAAACTCATCTTAAATTTAGCAATTCAATGCTAAATGTGCAGCTGCACATTTAGCTATAAAACTGAAATTTGCCCTCCTTTTATCTTTAATAACTTTGTTTCAATTTAATTAATCAAATCAAACCAAAGTCCAGCCCAATATTAAATGTTCATTTGGGCTTCTAATTAACAATTAATTAGTGTAAACCTAACATTCAATCATAGGCTTTAAAACCGAATTTAATTAACTCTTAATTAAATTGTTCCGGTATTATTAGTCTGAATCTAATTCGGTCCTTTCTTCTTTCTTATTTTCGATAACATCTATTTATATTTCTTACTTTGCTTGATAACCTCGCTAGAAGCTAAGTGGGAAATCTAATTGGACATATATAATTCAAACTCGAATAAGCCCAGAATTAATTTAATCTCATTAGAATTAATTCCAGCTTATTAACCAAATGTCATTCCACTAAAGACAATTAGTTGAACTCTTGAATTACTAAATATTATGAGAACACATGTTTCAAATAAGATGTCCAATTGCAAACTCTATTATGAACCATATTATAGCTATCCACACAATAAATGATAAAATTACCGTTTTGCCCTTATGTTGGTTTTTCCTTCTAGATGTCCCGCTGTACTCTATATGGTAATTAACACACAAGATCTCATCTTGGTGTTAAGACTTGATGGGTAGCTAGTCCATCAAACTATTGGCACCAATTTAATTATCAATCTCTGTAAAACATATAGAAGTTATGATATCACTATAAATTCTTTATTTGAGTGAATGTCCCCTGATACATGTTTCAATTAATAATTCCAACATGCAGACACTGGATTGATACTTTGTAAAAATCCATTTTGATCATATCAAGAGACAAGAATTATAATGAAACACATATGAGTTCACCACTCATCAAGATTGTGGTTTGTAATAAAAGAATTCTAAGGTGTATGTTTTAAGATTAAAGTAACGACCTACTTTATTTTTTAAAAACATACGTGGTTTCAGATTCATTTAATAGTTTCATTATCGATAGTCAACTACTATCATGATATGAAACTCATCATTCCCTTGAAGTAAACTCCTTTACTTCTATGGAGATAAATCGCAACACTATAGTCTAAACTATAATCAAGCGACCAACTTGATTATTCAACTGTGAATCAATTATTTTAGATTCTAATAATATACATGTTTCCCATATATCTCCATATATATGTATATTACTTACAAAAGAATCTTGGTACCTTGTGACTAGTTATATTATGCTCATACAAATAAAACAAAACTCTTTTGATTTATTAATAATAAATATTTTCATTACAAAAAGTAACTGGAAGAAAATTAAGTTATAAGTAAATACACTTACTTTTCAGGACACTATATTTACATAACTCCAACAGAATGGAACTCTAACTAAAGATGTGTCTGTCAACCAAAGCTTCAGCAAGTGTCACGTTTAAGAGTTTCAATTTCTTGTAATTTGTAAAAAGGTCTACAAGAAAGCCAATTATCAAACCTAAACCTAGTTAATCTCCCATCTCCAATAAGAGAAACAAAATCATTTTTCAACATATCTCTAATTCTCAAAATTGCTCTCATAGCGAATGTTGGGCCCCGAATTTTTTTTATTTTTTATTTAATTATTTATGATTTATTCATTCATTCATTTGTTTATTAATTTATTGATTTATTATTTTTAGAATTGAGTCATTAATTTAGTGAGTATAAGTAGAAATTAGACTATTAGAATGGAAATGTTTAAATTTAATTAGAGTATAGTATGGTGTTTAAATAGCCTAAGGAGTAAGTAGTCTTTAGATTAAATGAAAGAAGGGTAAAATTAGAAAATGAGGGGTAAAATGGGAAGGACAAGACCAAAATGTGGTCTTGAATAAATGAGAAAGAAGAAAAGAAGAGAAGTGTGTGTGAGTGTGAGAAAAGAAGAGAAGAGAAAACGTGAAAGAGAAAGGAGAAGAGAAGTGTGCGTGGAGAGTTAGGGAGGAAGAAAGCAAACGTGGAAAGAAGAAGAAGGAAGAGAATTTGGCTAAACTAAGGTAACCTTCTTCATCTCTCCTTCTTGCTTTGTTAGAAAAGAGATTTAAGAGAGAATGAGTTGTGTTGGAAGAAAGAAGAGAAACCATTATGATTTTTCATGGATTTCTAAACTAGGTTTTGGTTTTTTTAACCTAGATAAGCTATGGGTAGGTTAAGCCTAAGCCTAATTTTGTACTTATTTCATTTGTGTGATTATTGAAGTTTTATGAATTTTATTATAATATTGGGTTGAATGAATCTTGGTTTGTTCGAAGGAAACCAAGAAAACTCAATCCAAGAGCAAGAGAAAAGGCAAGCTTGAATTGGATTTTGGCGAGCAAGTTAGGTAGGTAATATATTTATAGTTGTTGTGTAATATGGGCAAATTGTCTTGCTTGTGTATTGCGTGTTAAATTGCTTGTTTTGAATTATTGTGATTGTTGAAAATGTATTGTGATTATGATCATATTATGCCTTGAAAAATGTTATGGATTTTGTATAAATGAAAAGAGGAAAAAGTATGATGAGCATGGAAAGTATGAATGTGTGTGAAATGAGTTAAGCATTGAAATTTGATTTTGTTTGGGCAAGAGAGAAACCATTTCGTTAGTCACGTGCACGTTGACCTAAAGCCTTGTCCTGACTGCCCGCTTGTGGCATACGAGCTCCTCGAAAATGGACTCATTTTGTTTATGGTGTAAACTTTAGTTTTTCCATTTCGTTCCATAGAACTCTCAAGCTATTATGTTGTGCATTGCACATTGTTTTGATTTGATGAGCATGTTATGAACTTAAGCGTTATGCTTGGATGGTTGAATGTGCATGAGATTGTTTTATTTGATAACCTGTTTAATTGTGAGTTTTGAGCTAGAATTGTGGATGATTGAATGGTTAGAGTAAAATGATATATATATATATATATATATGACTCGTTGCCAATGGCTATAAATATATTAGTCGCTGAGCTTTGTAGCTCAACTCCTTATTTTCCTCCTCAGGTGCACATCGAGAAGGTTAGCGAGCCTTGCAAGGCATTTGGCAACTCCAAGATATAGTAATTAAGTTAGTTTGACTACTTTTGAGTAGCTTTATCAGCATATCAAATATGAGCATCCTATGCATTTTTGTATTAAGCTAACGATGTAATGGTTGATATGTAACTAAAGCTGTGAACAAACTCTATTTTGTTTTAGTAATGAGAATGAGGATTGAAGAAGTTCCTTTGTGCATGTTTATGTTTATCCTGTAGTTGAGTTGTGATAGTTGTGGAAATTGTAAGTGTATGTGTGTAAAATTTTGTGTTGAATGTTGGGTTTCTGGGTTTGGATGTGAAGGGTTCGCCACGGTGAAGCCAAATCTTGACCATGACGAACCTACCCTGAAGGGTAATTCTTCTTGATTTTTCATAACTTTGCTGCAGCAGAGTCAAACTCTTTCGCCGCAACGTATTCGTCCCGAGAGATTCTCAGATTTAATATGGGAACTTCGCCATAGCGAAGCCAGCCTTTTGCTGCGACGTTTTTGTCCCGAAGGATCTGTCAGCTAGATCTTGAACCTTCTCCGCAGCGAAGCTAAATGTTGGCCGCTGCGAACTTCTCCCAAATGGTCCTTGGAAATATTTCCATAGCTTCGCCGCGGCGAGCATATCCTTTGTCGTGACGAACCCGCCAATTGCTGCCGCTGAAACTCTTCTCAAATTGAAGTTTTTGACTTTCCTTTCACAAGATCCTTACCCGACCACCTTAAGTGGTTGCCTCAGGATTAGTAACGGGACCCGGGCCCCAACAGCGGAAGCTAAGGATGGTATGATCTTTAAGCTCCAAATGATTCTGTTTTTTATGTAGTTGTTGATAGGTGTAGTTTATACTATGTTTTGATAAGTGTTTTAGTGTGTTTTTTGGTGTTCATTAAGATCAACTGGCACATCCTCAATCATTCCATCTGAATAGGCATTAGTGCGATCAACTAGTTGTATTATAACACTAGTTTCATTCAATAGGCCTAAATTTAAAGTAGCATAAATGGAATAAGGCATAATATTAATTAAAGCTCCTAAATAGCCTATGAATCATATTTTAAATTTTTAACTAAAAATAAACTAAAATTGGAAACAATAATGAACAAAGGAGAGAGGAAATTACTTATAAAAATCAAAATCAAATAGTAGTGTCTAGGTGATGAATCTCCTAAGAATCATTAAATAATTAACCTTTTATCATGCAATTATATTATTGATTATTGGATCGTGAAAATTCCTATCTTATGTTAATAACTCTCGCGATACTATTAGCAACTAATCTATCATTTATTAATAGAAATCTTTCTAGTTAAAACCCCTACGATTGCAATATCGATTTGTGAATTCTGTTATTAGGTTTGACCCTAATCTAGAGGATTTATGTCCGCTTATTTCTAGGTTTGCCTACAATTCCTTCCAATTATGGTAAATCTATTCATATAAGAGGAATTCACAATCTCAATTATATGAAATCAAATCATGCACTAATATTTTAGATATATTAGAATAAGAGTAAAACACATGATTGAATCTCAATAATCAATCAATATATTTGCATTAATAAAAGATTAAAACATATTGTTATGCCAAACTAGGGTTCATTACACCTAGATAATAAACATGCTAAGTTACTCATAGAAAATGAAATCAATAAAAAACATGCAGAAAAACTAATAGAAAACAAAAAAAATCACAATTCTAAATCTCCCTTTATTCTTCTAATGAGTCTTCTTACTAGTTTGGATTGGATGTAGCTTTCTATCAGATCTTTTGATGTTAACTTCATGTTTTCCTTATCCATTAATCATAATCATTACCTTTGAATATTGCTTACAACCTAAAGCTACTTCAAAAGTGACTCTTCCCTATATGCCTCCTCTCATGTCCTTTTATAGTAAAATTTATGATTTTTAGGATATACATAATTACTTACATAGGAGACTGTATATACTAAAAAACACCTAAATTTGTGATTTCACATGGGAATAGAGAGTTACACGGGTATTGTACATAGTCGTGTATATCAAGATATATGGGCGTGTAACTCCACACGACCAAAACTCAAATTCATTAAACTTCATATGTTTACAGAGACTTACACTGTCACTGAACATCATCATGTATGTCCTTTATTGCTTCAAATCTTTGTTCCAAACCATAGTTTTATCTGGGTTGTTCTCCTTGTATTCCATGAAAGTAATTATGGCCTATAAATGCACTTAGAGCGAATTAATTGCCAAATATACAACAAAACTATGATATAACAAGTAAATATATATCAAATATGAGTGTATAATTGTAGGCAAATATGCATTTATCACACTGCTCTAACTTTTTGGCATGATCATGCATGGCCACACACGGTCAAGCAAGATGATGCATGATTGTGCTAGAGGCCTTTCAACCTATTGCTTCTTCATGTTCGACCATGCATGGCCATGCACAATCATGCTAATACATTATTCTCCAACTTTTTCTTCATCTTTTATTCACTTTTTCCTCTCTTCAATCATCACCAAACACATCAAACAACCCTTGAAATATGCAAGTAAGATCAAATTCTTGCCTTAAACGTCAATTAATCGTAAAAAACACATAAAAACATTAACAAGAACATAAATCTAAATCCTAAACACATGACTATCATATAAGAAAACATTAAAAGCACACTTTAACGCCTAGAAAAACACACTGTAGTTCACAAATATCAACTTCCCACATTTACAACTTTGCTTGTCCCCAAGCAAAACTAACACCACAAAATCAACAAAACACATAAGCACACAAACAAATAATCATACAAAAATACAATATTGGTGCAATGACATCAAATCTCATGAAATTAATTTGGCCATAAACATCAATCACTTAAAAAGTTCCAACACACTAAATTATTAGTTCATGTTCAAATGCTTTGATTTAAATACACATATCAATCAAAATATTGACACCTATTCGTATATCTATGGCGTTTGTAAGCATGCAATCATTCTTACTTATCAATTAAAGAGGTATGCCATCACTAAATACTCATTCATGAAATTTGTTTTGACATTTAACAAAAAGATCAATAGGTTCACTGTTATTGACGACAACATATTATTAAGCTCGGTTGGAGTGTCATTCTAGCCTTTTTGACGTGAATACAAACATTTGTTATAAATAACCCCAGTTACTCAGCTATATCATAACTCATAACTAGCTTCTAACTTTATTTTTTAACCCATTGTTTTTTTTATTGGGTGAACAGAATAAGACATTTATTTAAAAAATTTATACAACACCCTTTTTTTTTTTTCGCAATTTACCTACATCACTTGTTCCTAGTCAATCACTCATATGGAAGGCTACTAATGATGTCTACAAGTTTAAATGAATTTAATTATAATTGCATCCAAGCAAGTGTCATAAGATGAAAAAATAAGTCCAATATTCTCATCAACATGCATGTTTACCTAAAAAACACTTAAAAACACCAACTTCACAAGCTAATGTTTATTCACAAATTAAATGATCATGTTCATATATAAGCTAATTACTTTCAATTTCATGCTATTGACATATTTACATAATATACACATCATGAAAAAAATGTTTACATAATGCTAACTTAAACAAAAACTAACACAAAGTAAATTAAAAGTCACACATAAATGATATGCAAGTGAATATATGTCCCCAAACTTGAACAACATATTGTGCTCAATCTGGAAAATGACACACACCTAAAAACAACACACATAAAAAATATAATAAACAAAAATAAAAGGAACAAAAAGCAAGGGCAAGAATACCTATGGCGATTATGGTGGTGATGGAGTTGGAGAAGGAACTTGGACACACTTCATGCCATGAACATACATCAATTCAACTCAGTAGAAAATCACAAAAATGAGATTAAAAAACACAAAACTACAAAAAAAAAACTTATAACATAACATGCTAATTTTAAGGTCACTAGTTTGATCATTTCAGATTAATTTTTTTGCTAACTCCTCTTTTGAATGTTAAGGTCCTATGTATCATCACATTGGGACTTATGCTTCTCCTATCCAAAGTTTTTTCATCCCATAGCTCTAATTCTCTTTCTAATTATCTCCATCAGTCTCTTTTCTTATTCTTTATAAGTTTTTTTTTTCGAGAAGTGAAAAATTGAAATAAGTCTTTGAAGGAAATCAAAGTATAAAGTTCAAAATAAGCTTTGGTCATATGTGAGATGGATGCACTCCAATAACCTAAAAGTAGTTAGCTTATAAAGTCTTCAAGAGAAAGCAAACAACTTTTGGACTATTAACCAAATGCTCAAGTTGAGTAACCTTATAAGAATGGAGCTTAAGACAACTAAAGGAAATGGGAAGGATGCCTAGTTCTAGTATAACAAGTGATTTGTTTCAGGTCCTCTAAACTTAATTCTTTAAGTTCAATCCATTAAGCACATTCTAATAGACAATGTAAGAGTTAAAGAAATAGTGCATGGTAGGTAATGGTCTTGTAATTGGGTGGGATTTGCTTTTATTAGAGATAACATTTTTTAGGGTATAGGGTAAATGTCAAATATTCAGACAAGATAAAATTGAACAAACATAGGTCATTGCAATTTACTAATAGATCTTGCATAAAGTCATTAAGAGAGCATAGGCGGGCAATATACAAGGCCAATCTAGTTTAAATAACCTCAAACTTTCTAAAAACTACTTTCATCATGTGGTTTACATCTAATGAAAGATTTTAAACAAAGGATAGGATCAAAAGCAAGAGCAGTAATGATTTCAAGTGTGAACTGTGCAATTTGGATGATGAGAATGTCTCACATTTATTCTTCGATTGCCAATATTTCAAAAATATTTGGAAGCATGTTCAACTCAGGTGCAATGCAATTTGCAACACCAATAATTGGGATAATTTGATTGTATGGCTAACCAATAAACTCTTTAAGTATAAGTGAGACCAAAAAATATTCAGTCTATTTGGTCTAGAAGGAGAGGAATGCTAAGAAACTAGGGAAAGACCCTAGAGTTGTTGAAGTTCTTGTCTCTATGAGCATTAATTGGATGAGAGTAATGATTATGAACCAAAAAAAAAAGGAAGAAGAGGAAGCAAGTATAGATAAAGTAGGAAGTGGATACAGACTTAAAGGTTAACTGCGCTAGTCCTTAGTAAGGTGAAAGTGAAACAGTTCCACTAAAAAATACAAGTTACTGCAAATTTTTGTTACTTTAGCTTAGCTTGGTCCTATATGCTTAGGCAAAGCCAGATTCACAACTAAAGAAGCTAATTGAATGAGTTATGATGTCTCCTTTACATACTGGTACTTTTAGTCACATGATTCTCTTGGAGGAAGATGTAAGACATGTCGCCAGCTTGAATGCTTGTTTCGTACCGCAAACACAAGTTTTAGTTTAGTAAGGTGACTAAACTAAAACACAAAGAATAAATTCTTCTTTGGTAGCAAACATCTTTGTTGTAATGTAAACATTTCCATTACTTTTTAATACAATCTTTAAATATCTCAAAATATAAATAAAGATAAAATAAATCATCTTATATGTTAATATCATTATATAGTAAATAAAAATTTATATAAAGATTTATTTTACTATCATATTAAACTAAAAATATTATTATCAACTAATAAATATAATAAATTTTTAAATAAAATAAAATAATTTTGAATATTATCTTTTCATATAAATAATATATAAATATGATAAATTAATAAATTAATCACTTTGACAAATACACATCCTTGTTATTTACTAATTTTTAATTACTCCATGTTATGTGACTGTTTACCTAAAGTATTATGTTTTCAGAAAAAGACTTCATCAATGAAAATTAATGACAAAATCTCAAAAGAAGGATTAGTTTCGGACTGAGAGGTGAGTATCCTTTATACCCTTTTTATTACCTATTGGCACATTCTTTCTTTCGCATGATCAAATATTTCCTTGTGGGGTATGACGTATGAGTGTTTTATCCACATATCATAAGGTAAATTACGTTATATAACTTTGTAAGTTCAAATCTCCTAACTAGCTGAAAAGAGTTAAAAAAATATTCATTTCAGAAGTATTATGCAGATTCTTACAATTATGATTTAAGGTTTTGAGTTTTGAAACTAAGACATCTAGGAAGCAGAAGATACACCCAAGTTAGGAATCAACGGACCTGGGGGAAATGGTAGAATTCAATATGAAAGTGCTCCCTGTGGCTCTGAAGGGTCGTATAAAATAGGACAATTCCACCTTTGAGAATTTCAAAGATTTGGAAGTTAATTAGAACTGTTGAAAGGCTTAATTCACCACCAAATGTTAGCTTGAAACGAAAGGTTTGTATATTATTATAAATAATTGAATGCACTTACATTTGTCTGATGTGAGATTCTTTACACACTTCCCTCAGTCCAAAGTAGGGCTGAACATTTACTGGACATATTGAGCAAAGGAACAGAACCGGATACTAATCTAAACTATCGAGACAAACGGGTTCTGATATCATGTTGAAAGGTCTAACTTACTCCGAAAAGTTAGCTTGAGAGGGGAGGAGGTTTGTACACTATTATAAATAACTGAATGTATTCACATTTGTCCGACGTGAGATTCATGACAATATCAGTGACAATGGACTGAAATTTGCATCTCTTTTTTCTTTCAACAAATTCCGACGTTGAATATATGTGATTTCCTTTGCTCAAAATTTACTGGGGAGCCTACTTTTGATGTTTCCCAGCTTCATTCTGGACGGATGTATGTTTCTTGATAGACGAGTAACCAAATTAAAAACTAGCAAGTACAGAATTGTGGAGCAAGTAATAGAAATGAGAGATCAAACTGCTTTACTTTCTGAATTTGAATTTCCACAGAAAATTAGCATGAGAAAAATCTTATGGAGACGCTATGTTACTTCATGTAAGCATTATAATTAAGGTAGAATTAAGCTGGTGCAATGGAGACCTTTTCAACTTCAAGGATGTACTCAAGAGTGGCGGAAGGTGGAATTTGCACACCATTACCCAAGTCTGCTCCATCATCTCCAAATCCCAAGCTAGGAGGAACTATAACTTTCCTTTTGCCTCCTGACTTCATTGATCTCAATACATATTCTATCCCTTCACACATCCCTTTAGTATAAGGCCTTGAAGCCATCACCAGAGCCAAAGGTTTCTTGTCTCTACCATATGTATCAACGAACACCTGTCCACTGTCTTGTACTTGTCCCTTGAGATCAATCACCACCAAGTCTCCAGGCCTAGGAGATGCACCTCCACCAAGTCTCAACTCGTAGTATCTGTGGGAAATGAATTCATTGGCTGATTAGGATTAGGTAAATGTTTGAAAGGCTTATGGTGTAATTTTGAAGAACACGTACCTCATGCCGTTAGGTAATACTACCTCTTCTTCCTTCTCGACATTTCTGCAGTTGAGAGTAACTATCAGAAACTGGACTGACAATTGAAGCTATATGATGGGACAGGATATGTAGATTCGTTATAATTCCAATCAAGTCCATTTTACATAAAGTAACTTGAACAAACATTTTAGCAGGTTGAATTATTTCCATGTTCCTCAGTGTGTTCTCAAATGCATTGTGATAACATACTTCCAGGCTACAGATTTACAGGACTGGAAACAAAGTGCATGCCTTCAGGAAATTAGGGAACTAATACCAACAGAGCTCGAGCTTCAGCTACCAGGTTTCCCAATTTTTAACACCTTGAAACGGTTCCTCTCAAAGTTAAATGAAACCAAACAATTAACGGAACCGCAAAAGCAGTGCTGGATCTAAATTTTATCTTAATCGTTAACTGCATTTCAGTTTGTCATAAGAAGATCAAAACCAGTTGGGCAATAGACAAGAAAAATCATCATAACTACAGACCTTGTGTTTGCTTCTTCCTGGGACACTTCAAATCGGGTCTTAACCTGTTCTGAGATCACACCAACTGCGAGAAATGCAGCCCATGCAAGGCCTGCCCCGAGTCCGAACCGCCTTGTTAAGGAGGAAGCAACCCAGTCTGTAGATTCTACTTTGGTGGTAGTAGTTGTTAGCTTTTGTTGTTCCACTTTAACTGAGACAGGAGATGGCTGCTGCTCAGATGATGATTTTGAACTTAACCTTGGAGGAGAAGGTATGGAAGATTGGGGCTGTGATGGCGGTTTAGGAGGAGGAGGTAGTTCTGATGATGAAGAGAATTGGTTAATTCCTGTCAATGGTTGAGCCAGAAAAGGTGAAGATGAGAAGAAAGATGCCATTTTCAGGGTCACAAGATACAATCTTGTCTAGTTTATTGTGAAGAGTCGTGTGTCCATTGCCTTTAGTAGTTGGGCCCTACCTTATCCTTTTCATGTGATGAATTACAATTCTACGTTGAAGTTATTTATTTAGACGTTCGGCCGCTGAGAAATGATCATAAAGCAAAAGTTTCAAATCTGAAATATGAAAAACTTTGCGGCCGTCCTCATTTATCAATTATGTATGATCAAGTGACCTTGAACATAACATTTGCGGTTTGATGTAGGTGCTAAAGAGATAAGATTACCTTCTCATCCATCTAAATAAGGAGACAGGATTGAATATTTAGCAAAGAGGATCATAATACTGAGGATGGTCCATACACATCATGAAGTTTCCTTTCTCTTGAACCTTGACATCTAGGCTTAAGTATTCCATTATGGGTTAATATACATAATGTTCTTTTGGAATATTGGACAATATAAGGCTTTAGTATCATTGCAAGTTCCCTTGGAAAGCCCTTATATACGGATGATAATACATCAAGGAGAAGACAGATAGGACATGCTCAATTTTGTGTTAGTTTTGATCTGCCAAAGGATCTCCCTGTTTATATACCTTTTATGAGGCTTGTGGAAGATAACTCTCTATTTAAGTAAAGTTTAATGGTTTCCTAACAATCGAAACCATCATTTAGTTCCCATTTGTTTATCCTGAAACATGCTAAGAAATTATTTTTCTCTAGTTTCTTAAGGCATATAAACTTGATTCCATGTGAATAATAGACCTCCATCTTGATTTATAAATACTCTTCTTTTTACTTTTATAAACGTGCATTATCTTTTTCTTCTCTCTTTTTCGGTAGGTTATATAGAGGAGGTTGTGAGGGGCAAGGAAAAATCAAGAATTGGAAAACACTTTCCTTTCGTGTCCTCTTTCTATCAATTGAGTAGTCCTTAGCTAACGAAGGAAGTTGTTGGCGGTCTATCACAATCTGTTTAGCCTTTGTTTCTTGGTAGATATTTCCCTGGCGATCTGCACATTCTCGAGCAGTAAAAGAAAAGCAACCTGACATGTCCATTAAATCATATTTTTAGGCTTATTTGTAGAGTCGGGTTCAGGTAAAATCAAATTTTACTATTCATAGATATTCAAATCTATCTGAACGAGGCCCTTATCTTCCCTTATTACTCGTCCCTATACACCCTTACAGGTTTAGATTTTAGAGAAAAAGGAACATATACCCACAAGCTCTCACCAGGGATCAAACATTCATATAGTGTTAAATGTACCATCTCGATTCAAGTAGTTATTTATTTGGTTTCTCCCATCTCTTTTCAAAGACACCTTTTACTCTTTAAGAAAGAGATTGGAAGCTTTAATAAAAGTTTTTTTTTCCATCTTCAACCTTCATTTATACCTACTCTTCATGGATTAATTGTAACAAGAAAAGCGATAAGGCTAAAATAGTGCATAGGGAGACGAGTCAATTTTATCAAAAACCATGCATTCGATGCCTATATGATTTAAGGTTATAATCTATATCTTGTCAAAATATTTAAGAACTTTATGAATCACATATAAAAAATGAGTTAGAAGAGATAAAAGGTGTTTTAAATCAAGTTAAACTTGATTGCAAAGTTTGAAAAACTTTAAAATTAAATATAAGATATTTAATAAACAAAGATCAACATGAAATATCATATTTATTTAGGGGCAATTGGTATTTAAATAAATTTTAATTGAACTTAGAATTTTATTTTAATTAAATTACTAAAAAATCCAAACCTTATTATAAATAAGCTTAGGCTCTAATGAAACTAATACTTCTCACCTAGCACTCTCTACAACAATTGTAGAGTTCTCTCAACACATTCTATAGATACCATTAAAGCTCAAACAAGTGTGCTACTAAGGTGATTGAAATTAGCCAATTTCATAAACAGTTTAAGAGAAATGATAAAAAAAAGATCAAGCTTCACATTTATGCTCTATTATATTTCATGCATTAATTGTATTATAGAAGATAAAATGATCTTAACTTTTGAAAAATCAAATAAAAAGATTTCATTCTCTGCGTGCAAGATCTGATCTTGTTCTAATTCTTAATATTAACTTCCTCTTCTTTTAGAGATATCCAAAGGAAAACTAATGTATAGCAAAAAATTTTGCTGTTCAACTCATAAAACTGAACAAAAATTTCGGGCCTATGCTCTTAGGATTGTAGGTTTTGAATTAGCTCTCCTATTAACCTATTTCATGGAAACCAATCAACGTCTAATATTGTGAGTAACAACATTACAAGAGATGAAGTTGAGTCACAGTCAGGGAGCGAATATTGTCTCCACTGAGTGGAATGTTTCTTCTTGATCAGTTCAATGGTGATTGACTGGATATTTGTTGTGGAGTATATAATAGTAGTTTTTATTGTGGTAAAAAGAGCTATAAAATCTCACTACCACATAAGCATAAGAAAACTCGTATTGGCAATTCTACTTATTTAAATTCTCAAAACTTGTTCGAGTGGATCAATTTCAAGGCTGATAATTATGGGGCTCACTCCATATTCTTCACTAATGGTCCAATGCTAGAAAACATAAAGCTAGAGTCCTAAAGTCAACAACAACAATAAAAACATCTAGTAAAAATCCTACTGACACGCGAAGTCTGAAAATATCCAGTAATCTACAACCTTAACCATAGCTAATAGAAAGACTATTTCCAAAAGTCCCAACAATCAGTTTAGCCAAAATCAACAATGTTCAGATCTTGATTATGAATAAAGATTAAGAAAGTTTGGAAGTACAACTGTTTTCTTTAGAATTTAACGTTTTTTCTTGATGTATAAAAGTAATCAACAACACAAAGTGCAGTTGTTTAATTGCTTCATTACAAGAGTATACAGTTAAATTAACAATTCTACGTACCATCTCTTCCCCATAATTTTGCATAACGATGTGGGGATTAGGTTAACCTTAAGAATAAGGTCCTACTATAGGCTATAGCTGACAAGAGCATCTCTTATCCTCAATATTAAAATCATAATGAAATAACTATCTATCCACAAACTCAGAGAAAAAAAGGCAATCTCACAAGATTTCTCAACATATCATATCAAGCATGAAGAACTGCAACCTTCTGGGACAAGTCACTCACAGCCTCATCACCAACCTCAGCAATCACCTCCTCCTACCAACAAAAGAAATTGAAGACAATCACCCGGCAGCCAATATCATGGAGAGACCAAACTAAAGATGTTCATAAAGTTTCAATTATCTCTTCTGCTTATTTTGATAGTTTTCCTAATTTGCTAACACTTTCACTATCATCTAATCTCAATTATAATGAGTTGACGACAATCACCCAGCAACCAATGCCATGGAAAGACCAAATTAAAGATGTTCATGAAGTTTCAATCATCTCCTTTGCTCTGTTTTGATAGTTCATAATTTGCTAACACTTTCTTTCATCTAATCTCAATGATGATCAGTTGAATGTGCAGCTAATATGAATTACCTCTGCATCTCTCCTAGGCTGCACACCAAGGCATTTGGAAGCACTAATGCTAGCACTCTTCAATAGGCTTCGATTGCTGTAATTAGGCTTGCCAGGCCCATTTTGTTCCGAACATTGCTGTGATCCTGGAGGACTATTGAGGGTTGTCGCAACAGAAGCTGCACTTCTCTCCACTTCATTACTTTCCCCTGCTGTCTCATCCTTGGGAGCAGCAACACGCTCTCTGGAAAAAGAAAAAGTACCTTACGAATTGGCATTATATGAAGGCAACATAGTCGATTTTAGATAAGGACCGTAACAATTGCAACGTCAAAGTTGTAGCCAAATATTATTCAAAACATGTGGATATAAGCAAATGCATTGATGGGGTTATAAAGACATGCAGACAGAGAGGGGAAGCTCTGGAACTGAAGCATTAAGTTCTCACTTTGGAAGCAAAATGAGGGTGAAGAATGCAAATATAGGGTACTTTCTGTGGGTTTTCCAGCGCTACATCATAGTTGAAAAAGGTCAGAAAGAAAATTTACAATTCAAATAAAAGGCAAGTCTTCTCTAAAAAAATGGGCTTCTAATGTCAATTCTGAAATGATAAAATGAAATTTAGAAATAATTTTAAGCAAACACCCATATTTCAGACTTCCTAACAAACCGCATACCTAGGCAAGGAAGCATGTTGCCTTTGGAGTGGACTGCTTCTTTCACCTTTACCATAATGCTCTTCAAGATGTGCGAATTGTCGCTTGAAACGATCCACACCACTATAATTGCATATAATGACATAAGTTGAGTTACCCATTATATAGCAAATCAAATTTTAATGCAATTTCACAATTTTACTTTGCATGCATACTGCAACAAGGAAATCCCCAATCCATGCTAAAAATTCTAAAGACGCTTATAATGGAAGTCTTCTACTTGATCAACAATACAACAACATTCTAGTAAAAGTTTCACTAAGATGTGAGATCTAGAGAAGTCCAGAAGTACGCAGTCTTACCTCTAACTAGTAGAGAAGTTATTTCTAATAAACGAACCAAAAAAAATAAAATAAATAATAAATAAATAAATAAATAATATAAAAATAAAAAATAAAAATAGAAATGGAAATAAAGAATTATAAAAGATAAATATTAAAATAATAAGAGTATAATAATTAACAAATAAAAATAATAAACAAGAACAATAATAGTATTAACGACAACGACGACGATGACAACAACAATAATAATAATAACTATTTGATAAATAGCATAAACACAAAATACTCAAGAAAATAAAGATGAAATAAAAGAGGAAAATGACATCAACATCAATAGTAGTAGCAACCTACACCAAGCAACTTTTCCTCAAATTATTCAAACTTCTTTCACTTGCATAATCATGTTATCCATATCATTTTGTGACTTCAATATGAAATATTGAATCTCAAATTCAAGGTACCCACGCCATCACAATATGGAAGAACTTCGATGTTAACGATGGCGGTAAAGTCATCATAACTTCGGTCTAAATAACTCATACACAAAGCAATTCTTTAGTGGTCAATTTAGCAATATTTGATTTATATCTCCATATTGGTCTCTAAAATTCAGCCTAAGAGTGCTAAGCAATATTTGACATGTAAATGTTTCATAATAGAAGTTCATACAGAGTAAATGGAAGATCATTGATAGCTGCTCTATTGATAAACAGTATAAACACAAAATACTCAAGAAAATAAAGATGAAATAAAAGAGGAAAATGACATCAACATCAATAGTAGTAGCAACCTACACCAAGCAACTTTTCCTCAAATTATTCAAACTTCTTTCACTTGCATAATCATGTTATCCATATCATTTTGTGACTTCAATATGAAATATTGAATCTCAAATTCAAGGTACCCACGCCATCACAATATGGAAGAACTTCGATGTTAACGATGGCGGTAAAGTCATCATAACTTCGGTCTAAATAACTCATACACAAAGCAATTCTTTAGTGGTCAATTTAGCAATATTTGATTTATATCTCCATATTGGTCTCTAAAATTCAGCCTAAGAGTGCTAAGCAATATTTGACATATAAATGTTTCATAATAGAAGTTCATACAGAGTAAATGGAAGATCATTGATAGCTGCTCTACCTTGGGTACATAAAGCTAGTCTGCTCTCCACCTCGAAGGTACTCTTGAAGCATTTGGGGATGATACTCCAGTATCTGTTTTAAAAAAGCTAAATGTACAATATTCACACTGATAAGAGAACAATGCAGAAGATGAAAGCAGCACAAATACCATAGATATACCTCTCGATAGATCAATTCTCTAACATCATCTTTTGTCAATTTCCTCCTCTCAAATTCGAACTCAAGTTTTGAAATAGGTTGAGTGGATGGTTCACGGTCAACATTTGCCAAACCATGAAAATAAGGGTCAGCTAGTGCCTGCCGGTAAAGTATTGAAGCATGATATTAGACAAATAATAAGCGAAGTTTCTTGAGGATGGAACTTCAATCCAAATCTTGATATCATGACCATTTGAAGTGTTTGATCTTTGTTACCTCTGCAGCTGTAGGACGATCCTTAGGATCAAATGCAAGTAGGCGCTCCAATAAGCGAAGAGCCAAAGGATCCGCATCAGGGAACTTCTGTGAGAATGGAATTGGTTGTTTTCTCCGCATGCTACCTAAATACCTCCTGGCCTTTTCATTCCGGATCTGAACATGTCATAATGTTTATATGAGTAGAGAATAAACAAGTTGGTAGATTTGTGGGACAGAGGAGGAACAAGGTGCATAAAACAGATTCAGAAACCAATCAAGGTAACCGTGTAAGAGAGAGAAGTAAGAGATGGGTGAAAGTAACAGAACTTATGTGATGCACAAGAACGTTTACACAACTGGATAGAGCCATTAACAAGTTTTCCCTTAGATTACAGAAAAGCAGTAACTCAAATTAGATACTGACCCTTGAAATTGATTCAGGAGGAGGAGTGCCAAGCAAATCAGTCATGAGATCCAATTGGTGCACCACATTTTTTCCAGGGAACAGTGGTTTTCCTGTAAGCATTTCAGCAAATATACATCCTATGCTCCAAATATCAATGGCAGGGGTGTACTGGAGAAAAAGTCAACAATGTGTATGGTTATCGCTTTGTAGTAAAGTCAATGGCAACTGAAGCCATATCATAGGCTTTATCAGTTCTCAAATATGTAAGCTCAAAGTCAAGTTGTCAAATTTCCAGATATAATGAAGATCCTATACTACATTAAGAGAAGAAGATCTAAATATATTTTGTAGTTACTGAGTTAAGTCATGCCTTCAATTATGGAATCCTGTTGACTTTACTTTTACAGCCAAATCAAACAATATTTCTTGGTGCTCAATTTCTGTCACTCCATATATACACATATATAAAGGTACAGTGATTAATGCGAATGGTAAGATGAGAATTTGTAACAAAAGATCAACAATAAAAGAATCATGAAGTTTAGGGCCTGTGCATGCCAGTAAAGTTGGTACAGTGGTAATAATGACAAATAGTTAATGCAAAGAGATAATAACATAGAATACATAGAAATTTTCCAAAAAAAAAACATAGAACACATAGAAATAAAAAAAAGAAAGGAAAATGTATATGTTTATATTAAGTATTCCTTAAACCAATGAAAAAGAATAATTGAAGTAATATGTCAGAAAGTAGAAGCAGCTTACTTTGGAGAAAAAAGAACCACAGAGTTCAGGGGCTCGGTACCATCTAGTTGCTACATAGTCCTTAAAAAAAAAGATTAACTTAGATGTGAGATAAACTGATTAAGCACCTAGTAAATGAATGAACAAGGAGTCAAAAAAGGAGAAGGAAACCAACTTTAGTTGTTGGATTGTGCCATATAGAAACTTACGGTCCAAAATATAGCCGATGGAGCATCATTAAAAGATACACGAGCAAGACCAAAATCACAAATCTTCAGTTTGCAATCAGCATTTGCAAGGATATTTTTTGGCTTTAAATCTCGATGAAATACATTTGCTGCAAAAGACCCAATTAGTTATTCAGACAATCAAGCACCAAATGAAAGCTAAAACACAGAAAACCACAAACCTGTATGTGTATACTTCAGACCACGAAGAAGCTGGTAGAGGAAAAATTGGTAATGTTCAGCAGTGAGATCATCGTTTGCCTTAATTACTTGATGAAGGTCAGATTCCATTAGCTCAAAAACTACATATATGTCTCTGAATTCTCTACGTGAAGGCGGAAGCATGATATGTTTTATTTCTACAATGTCAGGGTGACGAAGCAACCGAAGAAGTTTAATTTCTCTAAGAATACGAGTAGCATCAGATACATGCTCAAATACTTCGTTAATCTTTTTTATTGCAACCTTTTCTCCAGTGTGGCTGTCTATGGCTGATGCAACAACACCATAACTCCCTTTACCAATGACTTCTTGTATTTGGTATTGACTTGCCTCTCCATATTCAGTAAAGAACTCAGCCTCTGCAGAGCCCTGTAGATTGGACCAAAATAGGTTCATCAACATTATATTGTCGAGAAAACCAGAAAGGAAACTGGAAGATTAAAATTGGGCATACAGCATTAACTTTTTCTCCTATAGTGTCATTATTATATATGCAACATAGAGAGAGATCAACAATGGGCTAAGCAATCCTCAGAACCATATGCTTCAAGGCTCTCTTGGCAATATGGAAAACAAGATACAGTAAATATTTCCAACAATTGAACTTGACTTGAAATTGAACCTTTTCAAATTAAGAGAGATTGGAGATTCCTGTTCACTCAATATTTCTCGTACGGGAGTCCTTTTTTTTTTTTCACTAAACTCTTTGAAAAAACAAACATCAACTAGAATTTCAATCCCGAAAGTGCATACAAGCATTCACTTACTGACAAGCACAAATATAACTGGACAATCCACAACACAATTAAACATACATATTAGGCAGTTAAAATGAAGTGACGCAGGCACAAACAAATACAAGAAGTCTAAACAGCGGAATATCGTGAAAAGCATGAAAAAAAGAAATCAATGACATTGACAATGCTATTGTATGTTTTTGCTATTTATTTTATTACACAAAATTTTGGACCTAACGTGAGGAAAGACAAGGGCAAAATCTCTTTAAAGGAGGAAAACATACGTGACCTCCCATCTTTGATGCTGTAATTTTACTGTCTCGTTATGCGCCACTTTCAGCTATGATCCCACTAGGTATATTCGTTAAATAGTCAAAACAACCAATTATATAAATATGTCTCCTTTCCTAATCACAAATTCTGGGTTGGTAACTAAAAAAAGGAAAGAAAAATCCCACCGTGACCAACACAATCAAACACTAAAAACCAAAGAAACAAACAAGCAGGAAAATCAACAGAAACAGACAGATCTACAAAAAAGAAGTTAGAAAGAGAGCTTTTTTATACCTTATTGTGGGGATCCATGGTAGAGCCAATAGGGAAATGAACACGTTTGGGGACTCTAATGGGCTCTAACCCAGAGATATCAAAATCCACGATAAACGGTAGTTGCCTCTCTTCCTCTTCAACAACTTGGGTAAAAACCCCCGAAGATTGTGCGAAACCACTAGTATTATTATTATCACTACTATTATTATAATCATAGATATCGACGGCACTCACAACAACACCATCTTTAACAGTATTAGATGATGACGAAGAAGTGGGATTATTGCGGCGTTGAAACCAGCGACGCACACCGTCCACGAGAGTGCCACCCCCCATATAAACGCTCTTACTGCAATGGCTTTCAACCGTTCAATCCCAGCATTGTGTGGCTATAAAAACGAAGTCCTCTTCCGATCAAATATAATACGAATCAAATAAAGAAAGTTAATATGTAAAGAGGGGTGCCACGTGAGATGTCGTTTGGCTACTGAGAGTGACATGCGGAGGGTGCCCGAAGAAAAGAGAGAGTAGGGATGAGGAAGGAAGTTAGCGGACTTTCCATGCTTTTTTCTAGTTAAACACCAGCCTGTTCTGTTGGATACTTGTCAGTTAATTACTTCTTTTTTGTTATTAAAAATAACGTCGATAATGTTATTGTTTTGCAATTTGATTCTGTTTTACTTTATGCGGATTTAGCGGCAAAACATACATAATGTATAATATAAGGTCTCGTAATAAAAGAGGCGAGAATAAAAAATGCAATCGGCATTCTTACTTTTTAATTATTTAGTTACTGTTAATGAATAAAATAAAGGATGACAAAATTGGAATGAAATAAGAGGCAAAGATATTATTGGAATATTATCAAGTTTTTATCAAAATATTATTAAGATATTAATTTTTATTAGATAATTATCATCAAGATTATATTTTATATTAATTTTTTAGTAATTATTTTATTAATACTTTTATTCTTCTAGTAAAAATTATTCATGATTATTTAAAAATTAATAATTTTATATATCATTAAAATTTTATTACTTAGTTATAAAATATAAAATATTATAATTAATTATGTAAAAAATTATATAATAACTAAATATAAGTAAAAAAATCAAACAGTGGTATAACTATTAATTCTATAATCTCATTTTTAGCGCTTACATAATCAGTAATTCTATTCCTATTCCAATTTTTTCTTTTTATTTTCATTCTCATTTTTTATTTCGATTTCTTCATTATTAATTACGAAACGAGAGTAAGGGTTTACTTATTTGTTGAGTTTGTGAAATAAGTAAACTTATTCTTCTCTCTATCTTTATCTATTCCAAGTAGATTAAGAATAAAAATGAGGACTTGTTGGATAAAAATATTCTCAAGAAAAAAAAATAAAATAATAATAATAATAATAAATTAATAAATTAATAAATTAATAATAATAAGAATAATAATAATAATAATAATAATAATGATGATGTAGTAGTTAGTGGAGACTAATGTATATTTTATTTTTTTTGTTATTTATTTTTTATCATTTCAAGTTTATATTTTCAAACCAAATATTGACATAATATCATTATTAGAAATTTTTAGAAATAAATCAAACTAAATAATATATATTTTATTTTATTTCTAAAAAATTACCTTTCATTTTTTATATATTCTTGCAAGCATTGTTTTGAAAATCGGACTGAACTGGTCGGTTCGATCGGTTCGACCAGTGACCGGTCGGCTATCCGATCCGATTCACTCCTAAAAATTGGACTCTAATTGAATCAGTGAGAATCGGTCAAAATCGGTCAATTGACCGGTCGACCCGTTCCGGTTCGACCACCGATTCAATGAATTTTTTATTTTTTTATATTATTTGGTATATTTTTGCATATTTTTAATATTACTAATATTATATATAATTAAATATAATTATTGTATAATTATGAAGTCACTCTGGGTCGAACCGATCTAACTGATAAAGTCTTCGGTTCGATATACGGTCCGAATTTCAAAACCTTACTTGCAATTGAACTAAACGTCCCGTAAAAATTGTTACTGTTAAATAAAAAGTTTACCAATTAAAAGTAACTACACTACGCGTATGAAATAGGGTTTTATTTTTGTGGTCACATAAAAGATAAACGATAGCATTACTGTATCCGTAAGTCGATGAGTCTCTTTCTCACCAAAAATGTAACTGAGGAGGAAACGGAGCTTTTGAGCCTCTTTAGGTTATGAAAAAGGAGCATACCTAATTAAATCTTAGACAGTCTAGCCCTCCATATTTCAGTTGAGTCAAACGCCAAACTTGGGACTCCAAATTCAATGATGCTAAGTAACCTAGCTCCAGCCAGTCCTTCTGTCACTTTAAGTCTAAAACCACCATGATGTAAAAATATCCTTTGATCAAATCATATGTCAAATGGTAGTGAAGGCAAAATGAAGAAGAGTTGACTAACCAATACCAAATTAAATTATATAATTTCAGCATCTGGTAGGATCTACTAACATTATGTGTTGTGATATAACAATTTGGCTTAGATTGGGGAAATTAAACTTGAGATTTAAGTATCAATTGAAGAGGTTTAATTCGAAGATGAAATATTAGACAAAGCTAAGTGGAAGGTAACTTGAGTGCACAATCAAAGAGAAATAGAGTTTGGTATAACAATTAGTCTGCCGCCGATTTAATGTTCTAACATAGTTGTCAAGGACATTTTCAGAATTGAAGGTGCAGGCCCTGTCCTTCTTGATACAGACGTCGTTTAGCTACTGTTAATAAAATACGTTGTTTTTAATTGTAGTTCGTAACGTTCTCTTCCGTTTGGCAATTACATTTTGCATTCTTAATAATAAGACACAGATGCTAATATGTGCTAAAGTTTCATTCATCAAACTGTGGATACTAAGGTACATATTAGAATTTTGACACAAAAGTACATATATGGGTATTGAATTGAGGCTAACTCCATTAATGGTATTCCGCTTGTTCTTTTTAATTAGATAAAGTAACATAAACAATAGCTAAAATGTTTTTGATGACTCTTTTTTTGTTATTCCTTCAGAAGAATATCTTTAACTATATTTCTTACATTGATATTATTACTGAATGTATAGCATTGGAATTAAAGATTTAAAACTGGAGTTTCTTTGGGTGTGGTTATCAAGGAATATAGGTCAATAAAGGAAATTATAGTATTAGGCTCCTTTTATTTTGATTTTGATTGAAATTCATTTAGTTTTTTAGATTAAAATTGATTAATAATAGTAAGAAGATAGGAGAACAAAGTTTGGAGGGTTATAAACACTCTCCTCCGTCAAGAAATATGGCCATAAAGATGGCAACGTGTAGACACATAAAGAGCCAAACAATTAAAAATGACACTGTTTATAAAACATAAGGAGCTCAATCACACGACGACGTTTTAGGTTAGTATCTCTATGACCCCCATCGTTTAGTAAAAGGGGTAAAGGAATCCCCAAAAAACGAAGCCACTCCTCCTATTTTACCTGATTAGGGTTGGGAGTTATAGAGATTGCCACCATATTGAGGGACACACATAGTTGAGTCATGAAGGAGGATTACAGATTAGGAAATGAGATGAAGGGGTAAGACCAATCCTTCTTAAACAAGTTTCTATTCTTCATATTTCATGTTTCATAATAGAGAAACTCTTTGATGCAAAGTGACGAGCTTTTTCTTATGTCTCTGCAGAACATCAATTAAGGAGGCGTTTGGTTTGAGCACGGGGTTGGGTATGGATATGGGTATAATAGTAGAAGGGAATAGGAATAGGTATGAAAAATAAAAAATGATGTTTGGTTTGTAACTTGAGTTTCTGTATTAATACCAATAATGTTGTTTGGTTTGTTGCATTAATAGAAATGAAATATAATATAATACCATTTTTTCATATCATATTTAAAATGAAATATAAAGCATAAAACAACATCAAAATATCAGTGCTCATATTAAAATTAATGTTTTACATTAAAATTAAAGGTAACTATTACGTCAACGAATATGAATGCTCACAGAATGAGCAATAATATTATAAACATGGATTTATTGTAAAAGAAATAAAAAGAAAAAATCATTTTATAATCATATAC
>JAOTAX010000007.1:10342826-10354266 GCA_025629825.1 Erythroxylum guanchezii
TAGTGACTGATTTGCATGAGCACACCATGGAACAATTTGTGAGCAAATTTTTGGGATGTTATGAGACTGAAAAAAAATATGATGGCATGAGGGTTTAATGAAAGAATCCTTCAAGGTAAAGTGCACGCTCACGTTTCATGATTTTCAGAGCAAGCATTGGACTCTAGAATCAAGCAGGGTCCAACAGACGAATGAGTAAGCAAGAGAGTTGGTTCTGGGTACGGGATCCAACAATGGAACCATAATGATCAATGTCAATAGATCAAGCATTAGCCATGTAATGTATACCACAAAGAGTGGGGGTAATGACTTCAAATCCCATGGAAAAGAAGGTTGATATCAAATATCTTTTGAGGTCTGTATAAGATTCCACTTCTTTGATGAATTCAATAGTTACAATGAGGAAAGTTACAAGACAAACATAAAATATAGCCTTAAATAATAAAGATGTAGCAATTTTTACATATATAATTAGTAACAATGATGAGTTTACTTTTGTTTTTTTTTTCTCTCAATCCAAGAGAATAGCATGCACAAATTAAAACCTAGGTAAAATGATGAAAATGTATAAAAAAGAGTAATATTTGCAAAAAAATGATAAATAGAAACACAAAACATAATTTGCAGTAATAACTAGTAATTAAGGTGCACCGAGAAATCCTCTATAATTTTTTTTGAAAGTTGATAATATATTGACTCTGTAATGTAATTATATCAAAGTTAAGGGCAGAATCATAAATTCCTAAATTGCTACATCCAATTAAAGGTAATGCTCTGAACACTTATATGAACAAAAGGTAAAGTTGATTTAATCTAGAGTTTTCTTCGTTTCTACTTCTTCCCAAACTCGTATCATCTTCTTTCATACCTTTCTACTGAGTGTTTCCAAGGATCTCTTTGAGAGTTACTGTGTTGCTTTCTTGATGGTTGATGCTGGGTTTTATCAAGGTAGTCCACTATACTTCGCCTCCTTCTTTCGTTTTCTTTGTGTTGTATGTTTCTTTAAGACATGATACGGTGATTGAGATGTGTAAATTTTCCAAGTCTGCTTGTGATGATTCATGCTAGTATCCTAATGGCTTATTCCCCAATTGCCTAAGGTAATAGGTTCCAGTTGTGTTTCTAGTTGGCACATAATTACCTTTGATCGTATGAATGTGTTGAGCTATCTTAGCCATGGATTCACCATTGTAAAGGTTGATTTGAAAATTAGTTTATTCCTTTCTCCCCAGATGTAGTAACTAGAGGCCCTTAAAGCATATTTGAATAGTTTGTAATCCCTTTTCATTCTGAAGTGGCATGTAGATGCCCACTCTAGGATGCCAGATATGTTTAAATAAAGGTAGGAGATGTTAAATTTGTCTAGGTTAGGTCTCCAGTTATAGTTTAAGTAACCATATTCAAAGAACAGGTGATTTACGCTTTCAATGTCTATATTGCAAAATAGACAATGCAGGCTTGAAATTGGGGATTTTAAGGCGTCTCTGGTGCCCATCCTATTATGAGCTACCTGCCATGGGATAAATGAATGGGAGGGAGTAACTATAGAGTCCCAAATTTTCTTGTATGTTGGCAGTTCAGGAATAAGCTCTTAGGAGTTTTTTACATGAGTCAGTTGTGAATTTTGAGGATCTTTCTAGGGCCCAAATAATTATGTCTTAAGTACTCGAGTTAGGATTAACTCCTTTTATTAATGCAATAAAATTATGCTTTCCTCTAGTAGACTGTGAGGGCCAATACCAAGAATTGTTCTTGATGAGAGCTTGGACTTCAGTATTAAGAGGTATAGAATTTCTAAGCAGTCAGGTGTTAGGTATCTATAAAGAGGCCCATTGTTATGCTAAAAGTCAAATCAAAAGAAGGTTCTAACTCCATCTCCAATTTTGTGCTTAATGTGAGAGTGGATTAACTCCCTCATTTGTAGGATTTGATTGAGAGTTCAAGAGATCACAAGATTTGCTTTCTGGTTCCATATGGATTTCTTTTTAAATATTTATGTACAAGTCCATTTCAAGCGTAGGCTTTCATTCTCAGAATATAGGATCCAAAGTCTCTTAATGAGCATGACCTTACTCATTGTGCTTATGGATGTGATGCTTAGACCTCCAAACTTCTTGGGATTACTTACAACTGCCCATTTCCTTCTGGGTATTCTAAGTTTTTTTCTCTGCTCCACTCTAGAGAAAATCTCTTAATGCTTTGTCAATGTCCTTCGAAACAACTTTAGGGGGAGTGTAACATACCAATTCCATAGAGCATATGCCCGAATATCCAGAGGATATTTGAGAACATACCCTATGAGAATGACACATTAGAACAGTCACATTAACTTATTAAGGCATCACACATAACACAAGTATTCAAAATGATCAAATCTCCTCATTTCATTCACAAAATAATCTTAATTACATTGTACCATTACAATTCATATCCATGTATTTACATTACATAACATTTGAGAGTTTACAACTCCATACAAAATGTTAACATGAAATGAGAAGCTAAATAAGCACATCTTAACTAGACTCCTCAGATATCAGCTAACCAGACCTTTGAGTCATTCTTGATCTCAAAATGATAATACGAAAATTCTACTTGGTTGCCTTAGAAGCTAGAACTCCCTTACACCTGAAAATAAATGTTGCAATTTTGATGAGTTTGCAAATTCAGTGAGCGAACCATCATCGATGTGCTCACTCCAGTCAAAACACAAAGTCAAGTATATAAACAATTTCAAGAAGTTTAACACATCATCCAGTATCAAATCCCACATCACATTTTGTCATATTCCATCAAGTACAAGTACAACATGTATGCAAACATTTCATAACACTATTTCATAACAATCCATTATTTCATCTCAATCATTCATATGATATATGTAAAGTTATATATAAGCAAATGCACACCTGACTCCATTTTCATTTTACTTTGTTGTGATCAAACGCCTATTTACTGTCCTTTCTCTATTATGGATACGAGTTCATTTCATTTACTGTCCCGTATCTGTTGTAGATACCGAGCTCATTATTAACTAAGCCTGTGGCTCTTTATGCATAATTCCTGGGCTTAAAGCTCTTTTTCACGTTGGTCACTCTGGTCACAACTCCTTTATTTGATCATGCACGTCAATGTAATGGAATACATTAATTCACATAATATGTTATCAATACTTTTCATTTAATGTGTTCATGTCATTTATCATATTCTTCAGACTTGAGTCTGGCATTTAACATTCAGCTAAGTACACATTTTATATTACACATATAATTTGAAAACACTTCCATATCCAGTCCCAAGTATCAAACTCCTCGGGCCAACAATGTCTGGACTCATAGCAATGATATAAGTAACCGTTCAATAACTGAAAGTTAACCAAAACAATTCAATCATAGTGAGAAACATCTAGGTTAACTCACAGTATGCTCCAGATAAGCTATTATCTTGATGATCTGGCGATGTCTGGACGCTAGTGATCGACTTATGCATCTAAATTCATTCAATACACACATAGTTCATATATTATTAAGTTGTTCAATCAAGTGAATATTCATTCATACACATATATATGTGTCAAGTTCAATATATGCTCAATTGACTTTCTGGGTATGTATCCTTATTCACAAATCTTGACCATTCAAACATTATAACTTGTATATAACTAGTTGCATTTAGGTTTATACCTTAAGTAAACTTGATTACTCTAAATTCACCATTCATACATTTACTAACCCTTTTCTAGTAATATATTCACACAATTTTTTCCCCAATTCTCATTCATTTATACCTAATACACATTACCAATATCCTTTGGATCATATTTGCATTCATAGGAGCACCTTTATTCCTTTAACAACTCATAATTTCCAGAGTTAATACATTGATATCAAGACAATCCATTCCTTAAGTAATGACATTAATTAACAACTGAAACTTATCAAACCCTTAACCAGTTAATCAAGCTACAATCTAGGATCATTTTAAGCCCCAATCAAATCCAAATGCACCAAAGTAAAGTGACTTATTCTCATGTGGTTCAGCAATTACACAAAACAAGAAAATTTCATTTTAAAGCATTGCCTTTGATCGTGGGGGACCTTCCCACCATCGTGGGATGAGTGCCCCGATGTGCACTATCCAATTTCCCTTAATTCTCCAGATTCTAACACCTTCATACCAAATTAAAAACATCTTCACATTAGTCCATTAATTATATCTCAATTGTACATTAATTATACTTCAATTCCTCATCAATTTCATCTCCAATTCTAACTCAAAATCATTCAATTGGCAGCTCATAAACTATTTATCTTTCATGCATGCAAAAACAAAACAGAAACTTTCATTCACTTAATCTCATCATATATGTAGTCCTAGTTTTTTTTTCTTTTCCAAATTCAAGAACACTTCACTAACACCTTTCTTTAGCATAAATTCACCTTCGTTTAAACTTCAAATCTCAATCTAAATCATCCAGATAGTAACCTATAACCTGCGGTTCTCGTGCATCAAAAACAAAACAAAAAAGTATCCAATTCATGTATCATATTCCAGCACACTTCATCATCAACATCACATGCAATCCATCCCAATTCAATCATCATAAACTTTCTATTACAACATGCCACAAAGATCAGTACTTTACTTATTTGTTTAGCTCAAGTTCCACCTCAATTTATCAAGTCTACTTTGCCTTATATGCATGCAAGATCATCTCAAATACAAGGTGGGAATTGGATGGGTTTTCAGCAAGGATAAAAGACAATAGCAAAAACAACAATGTTCTAGTTTTATAACTATCTTGTGATGGGTGAAAGCATGGATTTTTGGTGTGGAAATTAGACACAACTTAAGCAAAATACAGGGATGTGAGGGTATGGTGTTTCGGTGGTGAGAGGAGAGGAGAAGAAGAATGAACCCAGCAGAAACTATCCCTGCAGTAGCTTAAGTCATTAGGTGCTAGATGTTACCATTTTGATAATGATATTTGTCACCTATGCATGCATTCCATTTGTCCCATATATAAGCTGCCAAATGTCACTAATATCCTAGGCCATTTTTCACTCAATCATTGCTACCATTTGTCACTTAGTTTCCTATGTCAAATGTCACTTAATTCTACTGCCATGTGTAACTTATTTCATAAACTTAGTCATCCTAAATTTTCATATGTCAATTTGACATTTTCTTAAACTAAATGCACATTTCAATTCACCAATTTTCTAATTGTAACAACTAATTCAAATTGTACTAATTATAATCCACCAAACTAAAATTGAAGACATAAGAAATTCACAATTCACATCATGATTATTTAAACCTTTCATACCCGGAATATGTCAATTGAGTGCACATACAAGCTTGGTAATGCTTACTAAATCATGATTCATGTGTGTATGCAAATATTATACATGTGAATAAAATGCACTTCATAAATTCTCAAATGATATGACTTAATAGTCTAAGATTCTAATCCTTAGTAAGTTTTAGAACCCAGGTTATTACAGAGAGTCAAATGGGAGATCCAGTAGGTGTACAAATTGCTAAGTATGGAGATAGTTAGTTGAAGTCTCCACCATAGGATAGGCTTGTATTGCACTAGTTGTGGATTCTTCTATTTATTACATTGAGGAGGAAGAGGCAATCCCTTTTAGAGAGTTTCTTTTCAGTAATGAGCAGACTAAGGTATTTAAAAGGAAGCACTTGTTGAGTGAGTTCTTTGGTGTCTATGTGTAATTGCACCTGAGAGTAATATCCTAAGTAGATGATATAAGAACTCTTCTGGGAATTAAACTTAAGTCGATAGTGAAGTTTGAAATTCTTCAAGGCATTCGTCATTGAGATTTACAAAGGATAGCTCCAACTTAATTTTGAAGCAAATATTTGTCCAATATGGCCATTGAATCGCAAATAGCAAGCCCACATAATATATTCAAACAAACTACACTCAGACCAAAAATTTTCAACTTGTTTCCAAATTTCCTTCGAATTTCATGTTCTTAATCTAAAATTTCCTTGCAGAAAAGGTAAACAACAAATTGAAAAGAAAAGAAAGGTTCCAAATTGGATTAATACCCCTAATAATCATATCTTGAAGGAAAGGTTCAATAGTTTGGCCAAGAAAAGAAAACTAACAAACAATGATGAAATTAGAGCAACTTGGGTCAGGATCCAACGGTCAAAGGAATGAGCTTTTATCCACATTGAAGGGGGCTGACACCAACCCCCTTCCTTTACTAACTGGTGAGTCAATTCATAAAACAAAAACCGAACCTGCTTTCCTGCTACATGGCTCCACGTTGTCATAGTAAACAGTAGCGGACACACCATAGTTAACAGGCACAAAGAATAAAGTGAAAAACCAAAAGTCATAATGGGAAAACGAAAAAAAATGTGTTTTTATAATGTTGTTGCAGTTCTTTCATACTTGAAAACAGATAAAATGTAACAAGTATCTTCTAATCCTTTGGTATAATTACAACAGAAAATTACAGAGAAAACAGAGTTTCTGTTAAACAAACACCCTTTATGTTCACTCAACGCTTTCATAAATTAGTCATGACCTGCTGGGATTAGTAGATTTAGATTTAAACTGTGTTTGAACATTTTTTGTTTTATCATTTTGATAAAGCATATTATTACGTAATGTTATGGATTAAGGGTAATTAAGTCTTAGCATTATGTTTGGAATTATAAATTCGAGTGGTCCCAATCCCAAGCATCACCAATTTTACAACGTTTAGAAGAAAAATTTCGAAAATATTTGGGAAGATATAATTTACAAAATCTTAGTGTGTGACATGTAGAGACAGCCATTTAGAGGTGGTCGAATAGATGAAATAAAGAAATATAATATCAAAATATTTTGTGTTCGACTTTTTTAACTTACGTTTTTTCAATCGAGTCTGTTGTATAAAATTTGTCTTAGTATAATGTATTCAATTAGTGTAATTTTAAATTATTGCGTCAATTTGAAGATTTACTCGGTATGTATTCATCAAGCAACGGCTAAAGGTTATTTATTAAAAAAAAACAGAGGCATATAAAGCATTTGAACTTAATTTTGGATCATATTACCATTCTATTTATTTGATTGAAAAATCTAAAAACAAAATTCAGGAGAGTAAAATCTTTTAAACACCAAGCCATGTTACCGTTGGAAGAAAAAGTTTTAGGGGAGTGTAGACGTTACTCTGTATATGAAATTACGAATACTAAATAGATGATAAGAATAAAATATTATAATCGAGAAGATAAGAAAAGGACAGACGAAAGGTCTACGTCGTGTTTACAAATGAATACAGAGGGCAATATTAACGGTCGGATTTATCTCATCGTTTCCATATTTCAACCGAAAAGACATCCTTATCCTCTCACACCATTTACTTTATTATACCTTCCCTGTCTTTCTCTCTCATAAAACTATGACAAAAAAACATAAATAACAAAACACAAACTCGATTTCATCTGAAAGCTCGCTCTCTCTCTCTCTCTAAGAGTCACACGCATAATTGAAGTGAACAGTAAACCCATCTCTCTCTCTCGCTCTAAGCATGGATCCACTACTTGCTCCTCCATCGGTTCCTCCTCCAAGCCTAACAACCACCGTCGCAGCAGTCATCGATCAACTTGCGTCGCCGCCACTCTCCACCGCTGAAGTCCCCCATAACCACAACCATCATGCTACCCCATCCATCTCCCCGTCCCTTCCTCCTTACGCCGAGGTAATAAGAAATATTCATTTCATATATTCTTTCTTTTTGGGGTTTTGTGATCCTGATATGGATCTATTGTGTTGTATTCAGATGATATACGCAGCTATAACGGCGTTGAAGGAACGCGATGGGTCGAGCAAGAGAGCCATAGCCAAGTACATAGAGAAAGCGTACACAGACCTCCCTCCCACTCACTCCACCTTGTTGACTCACCACTTAAAGCGCTTGAAAAACAGTGGTCTTCTCGTTATGGTCAAAAAGTCTTACAAACTTCCCAGATCTGACTTCAGCACCACCTCTGTCCCCGACTATGTCAATTCCACTTCCTCCACTACTGCCACTAACGATCCGAGTTATGGACAGAAACGGGGACGAGGTAGGCCTCCAAAGCCGAAACTCGGTTCTTTACCGGACTCTAATGGACAGTCCATCCCACAACAACCACAACCATATTCAGTTACTTTTTCTCAAGATCAGCAGCAGCCCGTTTTGGGTTCGACCGGTTTTTTCTCTCCGATTGTCCAAACAGATACTGTTACTACTACTGCTGCTGAGACTAGTAGCACACAACCTGTGCTGGTGGCGCTTGGTCTGGCTGATGAACCCAAGGTGGCTAAGAGAGGGCCAGGTCGTCCCAAGAAGTCGTCGGTGGTAGCTCAAGCTGGTGGCCAAGTGGTGGTTGTCAAAAAAGGAAGAGGTAGGCCACCGAAGAGTCCCGGGAGGCCAAGAAAGCCCAAGTCTGTGATGGCGGCTCAAAATGGTGTTAAAAGAGGCCGTGGTCGTCCCCCAAAGGCCCAATCTCATTCTGTGGCTGTCACTTACGCCGCTGACGGCGCTTTGATCAGTGTGGCCAGGCCTAGAGGCCGTCCAAGAAAGGCTGTGGTTCCGGCGAAGCCTAGGAAGAGCACAGGAAGACCTGTTGGCCGACCTAGAAAGGTAAATATCACACATGAAATTTTTCTAAGCCCTAAGATTTTTGTTGGGATTCACAATTACTTAGTTATTCTTTTACTTTTTCATTTTGGAACAAGAAGAACACAAATGTGTCATGGATAACAACTGAACAGTCACAAACTCAAGCACAAGCAGAAGTTGCAGATCTGAAGATGAAACTTGAGTTTTTCGTGAGCTCTTCTTTTATAATCATTTCCTTGTTTATACATAGTTTTATTTTTGAGATTGTGAAAATGAGTATATGAGTTGGATTGCAGCAATCAAGAGTAAGGCAGGCTGTGGGACTACTAAGGCCCCAGTTGAGCAGCGAGACGGGGATGATAAGTGTGATGACTGCAATCCAAGAATTAGATGGCCTTGCTTCTTTGGATGTCAACGCTCCTTTGCGTGAAGATCCTCTACCACCGGTTGTCCAAACTTGAATTGAGTTCACCCACAAATTTGTAACAAGTTACCATTTCTCTAACCAAGACAAGTAAGCAAGGAAGAGCTTCAAGAAGTAGAAGAAGAAATGTCTGTAAAGTAAAGAGTAGGGATGACTAATTTGGATGAGTTATCAGTGAGTAGGGTTTTTTTAGTTTAATGTATTCTCTGTGATGTCCTTTTCTACAATTTTCTTCTTTAGTTTAGACTACATTTCGAAGTTTGTTCATTGAATAAATATTTGTAGGAAGAAATGAAGTATGTTCACTTGATCTTTGTTCATTTATGCGAATGTTGGCTTTTGTGCAGTCGCTAGCAAGTTGATTTTTCTAATGATCGATTTGTTTTGGGTTTGAAACCGATGTTATGGATTCTAAACTGGTATTAATATCGAATTTGGTTTTGATATAGTGTTACTATTGATATTGATTAATATCGGGTATTTAGGAAGTTTTTAAAATTTATAAATAGTTTTTGAATTTTTAAAATTGTAAAATGGTTTTTAAATACATTTTATTGTATAATTTATTGTATAATTTTACATAAATTTTGCCTTAAAAATTATAATAAATTTTTTTAAAATAACAATTTATTTATTTATATTAATATTATTTATCACTTATATTAATAATAATCATAATTAATATAAAAAGATCATTAAATTATTATATAAATATAAAATTAAGAATAATATAAAAGTATTTAAAATAATACATTTTTATCATATAATAAATAATATTATATATAACAAGAGTTTGTGTTAAAGAAACAATCAACTATAAGTAAAATTTAGAACAAAAACATTTACAGTTATATATATATATAATTTAACATATAAATGAACTTAAAAAGAAGATACAAAATGAAAAATTAGAACTTCATTTAACCGAATATCTGCTAAAATCGCAATGATCTCAATTTTTATTTGGTACAAAATTTTCATAATTGAGAGAGTTTCATCATTACTATCATTCAAAATTCATTACACCAAATAATATATCAAAATTTTTCTATCCAAAATTATCTCTCAAGTCATTCTTATTTATCAAACTTAGTTCTGTAGAAACTCGATTCATCAAAAGATAGATATGATGAAGGTAAATTAGATCTACACAACTATGTATTCTAGTAAGAGTCTTAGTAAACTAATAAAATTAAATTATTAAAAAATTACAATAAATTATATTTAAAGGCCAATTCGTTCAATCTATTGTGTTTCAATTTATTCCTTTTCCTGGAATTAATGAATTCAAATATGTTTCAATTCCTTTCGCACCCTATTGTTTTTACGCATTGACTTATAATTTGAATTGCAAATCTTTACAATTTTAAAATATTACTCCCAAATGGGTTCCACCAAACAGCCATAAGACAACAAAATTAATATATATATATATATATATCTAGATTAAGCTTATCTCTTTGTTATATATATAAATTTGGATGTCTGTAGCTATTCATCAATGACAACTTTGTTACTTGTTAGATATTATATAACAACTTATTGGATGTCTTTGATGAATAGCATTGAACATCCAAAGTTACCATAAGCATCCTTAAACCTTCATTTGCGAGCTTAAAAGATCTTACAATATCTCACGGGCAACAATTGTTGTAATAGTTAAAAGTATTCCCTTATGATCAAGGTGTCGAGCCTTACAATTTATATCCCTCAATTACTGCAAGTGCATGGGTCGTAAGTTGTAGTATTAGAAGGGTCGATCACACTAGGAGGGTAAACTAATCTAATCCTAGGTTATCTAAGGCTCAGAAATTAATAACATGAAACAAGAATGAAACAACAATATAAACACAGGAATTTGATGATAAGAATTCAACTCAAGAAATTAACACAAAACAAGAATTGAAATTAAGACACAAAAGGTCACTATAGAAACTAATTAAGAGAAATTACCAAGTTATGAGAGAGGAGATTATACCTATTATTAATATTAACCTAACCAATTATGTGTTATCAAGATGTCGGTTCTATAATATCGTAGAGGGAATTACTCTTTCATAAGTTATAATCCCACGCCCTAAATCATTATTCTTAATTAAATTATGGAATTTGCAATATCTCAATTAACAAACGACCCATAGTTAAAATTAGATCAAAAGCTTTCTATTAAACTACCCGGTCTCACACGAGATCCCCCTCTTTAAAAAAACTGATATGATTAACTACGTGGTGTATTGGATCGCTTAACTCTCGTTAACTTAATCCAATCCAATCATTTTTATCCGGCTCACCCTCTTGGTTTGTTACTGAAATATGCAAAATTTGAAGTTAATCGCAACACCCAATCAATAAAACATAAAATCGACTATATTGACATTAAATCGAA
>JAOTAX010000007.1:10395199-10415322 GCA_025629825.1 Erythroxylum guanchezii
GAGGTTCATATTGCATCTATGTATTATTCCTAAAATGTTCCTAGTCATTGTTCTATTAAGATTGGACATTAATAGAACAGAAAAGACTAGCACATGTTTTGTTTTTCCTTACGAAGGAAGTAGTTGATTTTATAGGCTAAAGTATAGAGATACTTAAATAAACATGTGGGTGCTTACTAGAGAACAAGTTCACTGAACAGACCCGATATGAGAAATCCATTTGGAACAGTACTTGTATGTCTATAGAATTCTCATTGTGATGATTGTATAAGTGATCCTTTGACTTGAGGTCATCAAATTTATCTTGTATGAGGATTGTTATGTTTTGATACTACTCGTGATCTATTTTATCAAAGGTCGTTAAACGGTAATTATTGGATATAACATGAACAATATGGAGATAGTTGAATGATCAAGATAGGATTCATCACCTTAAAGTAATTAGGGAGAATGTTCCATTGTTCTCGATTAGTATTGATTCAGGAAATCCTTGGCCAAGGTGGAATGATATTTTGTAAACAGTTTACAAATATCATTAATTGAATCATAGTTAATGACAAAGAACTAATATAATTGGACTCAAAATAGAGTAGACATTAATTCCATGCTCTATGTCTAATTGGAATATTGGTTGATGAAAGGATTGAATTATACGGAAAAATCATGCACGGAAAGGTTAGTAAAACCACTTTGACATTCCTGAATATTTGGGTGGTCATGATGCGTTGCTAGACGTCAATCTTGATCTATGATTATAAATTGTTTAATTGGAGAATTAAAGATAAATTAAAAGGAGTTTTACTTTATCTAATTCTAATTATGAATTAGAATTATAATTTATAATCATTGTCAACATATTTGGGAATCTAATGGGTCACACATATAGAATGGGTTGGAGAGAGCAAAGTTAATTTAATCAAGTTAGATTTGTTTGTAAAGTTTGAGAAACTTTAAGATTAAATATAAGATATTTAATAAATAAGGATCAATATAAGATATTACATTTTATTTGGGCATAATTGGTATTTAATTAGAATTATTTATAATTCCAACTAAAGTTTAATTGAAATTAATATTTAATTTCAATTAAATTGCTAAAACGTCCTAAGCTTATTACTGTATAAATAGGCTTAAGCTCTCTGTAAAAGTTATAGAGTTCTCTCAACCTATTCTGTAGATACCGTTAGAGGCCGGACACTTGTACGGCTATGGTAGTTGAGGCGGATTGATTTTGGGAACGGTTCGAGGGATACGACAAGATACAGATCAAGCTTCGAAATAAGGTACGAATTAAATTTCACTTTATCATGATTCGTGCTAATCATTTTATAGAATTAAATAGATCTTGGTTTTCGGAAAATCAAAAATCACGGAAAAGTTTCATGATTATTCCGCTGCGGTCGGATCGGATCTGGACCTAATTTCCCAACACATATATGTCAAGAGCAGTGTACAATCTCATTAGAATCTCGAATTTTTTTAGCAGAACCGTTACACTGAAAAATGGAGAACAAATCACATTTTCATTCCAACGACTTCTATGATTCCGGCCAATTTAACTGGTTTTTTAACTTGTAACGTAATCAAGTTAAAGTTGAACATGAAAATATTAAGAAAATAAAAAGATTGATCGTGACATTACCATTTATGAATCATAAGGACCTCCAAAAAATAGGGGCTAGGAGTTTTTGGTAAAAGTCAGAGGATCAACTTAAATGGTTTATTAGACTTTTAACCTATCTACTATTAGCTTAAATATGAAAATAAGAGGGAAAAGAAAAGAAGTAAATAAAATTTTAAAACTTTCAACGAATGAAAGTTCCGAGAAATCAATAACTTTCTCATCTTAAATGTCAAAAGAAAACAAAACAGTTTGAGTGAACCACTGCTCCATCTTAGCATTGACGTTGGCAAAAGAAAGAAACGGATATGTCGTATTCGTCGTCCCTCGTAGAAACAAGAAAAAGAGAAGAAGAAGAAGACCTCTTATGCATTGTGTATGTTGGTCCTGTTTTCATTTTTTGTTTTCAAATTTTAAATTAAATAAAAATTTATTTATTTGAGCTTCTCTTTTCTACTTTTAATTTAATTGTTTATGTTTCTATAGTTTATGAAACATCATAAAACTTTTTTGTTTTTATTTTTGCCATAATTTGATCAACTATCAACCAATATATATTATTTAAGTGTTTAATATTAATTATTAAAAATAATTATGAATAATATATCACTTATAACTTTATATCTAATTAAAAACTATTTTTAAAAATAAAAACTTCTGAATCTATAAATTAATATTGTTGGGATCATGATATTTATCTTTTTATAGAGATATTAATTAACCTATAAATTAATATTTATTAATTTAAAGAGATTTTTGTAATCGATTGAAGTTAAATTTTGATTACATAAAAAATCATTGTATTTTAGAAAAATTCATGTTTCATATTAATTGAATGAATCTAAAACATAGATTCATTGTACATAATATTAATGAAAACTAATAAATAATGTTAATTGTTTCTTAATAATTAAGTATTATTCATTGTATTTTTACTAAAAATATTCAATGTTGTACATATGTACGTATGATGGAGATAGAAAATACTTTGTAAACAAGATAGAAAATTTCTTGAAACCATACCCAACAATGGCTCCTCATCTAAAAGATGTCACGAAATCAACAATGACGATTTAAATACGCAAAGAATTATGTGAGTACAAGAGAGATCATTCGACATGCATTCAAAAAGATTTGCAATTATGGCTTGAAGAAAAGTTTCATTTGAAAATTAATCAAGGTACAATTTCAAACACACTCAAACAATCGGCTGAGTATCTTTCAGCCAACTTAGAAAAAGGAAGGGATATCAAGCGGCACAAACTAGCAAAATTTTCAGATATGGAGAAGACTGTTTATGAGTGGTTTCTCCAGTACCAAGATTGTGTGAATGACCGGAGAGTTAATTTTGGAGAAGGCAAGAGATACAATGAAATTTCTATACCCTCAACAAGATTCTGAACACAAATTTTCTCAAGGTTGGCTTGAGAAATTCAAGCTACGACACGGTATCAAGTCATTTTGTCATTTCGGAGGGAGTGGTTCGGTTGATATACAAGACATGGAGAAGCAATTGGAGTCTATAAGAGAAAAAATAGATAAGTTCCCTATGAAAGATGTTTTTAATATGGATGAAACTGGTTTGTTTTACAGGTTACAAGTTAATCATTCTCTTGCTACGAAGCAACTTGAAGGAAGAAAACAAGACAAAGAAAGCCTAACAATTGTTATTTGTTGCAACGAGGATGACTCTGAAAAAATTCTTTTGTGGATTATTGGAAAATATGCAAAGCCACGTTGCTTCAAGAATGTCAACATAAATAGCTTGAATTGTCACTACCGTGCCAACAAAGAGCTTGGATGACAAGTGTGCTCTTTGATGAATATATTCGTTGGTTTGATAAAAATGCATGGTAAAAGAATTTTGTTTGTGGTAGATAACTGTCCAGCACATCCAAGATGTGAAGGGGTTACATAATGTTGAGTTGTTCTTCTTGCCACCCAATATGACATCAAAAATTCAACCTTGTGATGCTGGAATAATAAGAGCTTTCAAAATGCACTATCGTAAGAGATTTTACCATAGAATTTTATAAGGCTATGAGTTGGGACAATCAGATCTAGGTAAGATTAATATTTTGGATGCTATCAATCTTGCAATCTCGACTTGAACAATTAATACTCAGTAAGAGATAATAGCAAATTATTTTCGACACTACAAAATTCGTTCAGGACATAAAGTCTCAAGGAATTTAGATGAACCCATTTGTGAAAACGACATTCATGAACTTGAGCTAATGATTAATGATCTCAGCTATCGCAATAAAATGGATGTCAATAGCCTATTGAATTACCCGGGTGAAAATGATACATGTTCAGAGGTCTAGAGCTTAGAAGAAATTGTGGCTACTATCCTTGAAAATAATGTTGATGATGAAGTTGAAGACGATACAGTACCTTTGGAACCAGTTACGCGTAAGGAAGCACTTATCGCGTCTAGAACTCTTCACAATTTTTTGGTGCAGTTCGAGAATACAACACTAGAAATTTTGGATGCAATAAGAAAAGTTAGAGATGAGCTCCATCTAGACTTAAATTTTAAGAAAAAACAAACAACACTAGAATCATATTTCACTAAATTATCTTAGTTATATTTGTGTAAGTTTATATAATTATTAATTTATGATATTAATGGGACCCTATATTTACATAGAGGTATTTTGAAAATATATATCTTATTATCTTATCGAAATTTGTTAAATTTTCAACTAGCCCAAGTCGAGATCGGAGAAAAATATTATCTTAGAGAGTTTATTAATTTACCGAGTATTAATTTAAAGAGGTTCTACTTTCAAATTAAAATATCTTAGGATGCATAAATTTAAAATAACTTAACAAATATTGAAAATTAAATATTAGTGTGTAAGTAAAATTTTAATAATAATTAGTTTTCTTTTGTTAAAAGATTTAAATCATGAAACAAAAATAACAAACTATTATAAAAACAGAAATAAAATTTTTTTCCTCCCAAACTTAAATCAGATAGAAGACATGCCATTTGTGGTTTTGAAACCACTTTTTCTTCTTGTGTGTATATATATATATTCCTGTTTCCTTTTACCTTCTTTAACATAAAAGTAAAAGAATGTTACTTTTACCTTGTACTAATTAAATAAGAATATTTTTCTTTTTAAAATAAATTTACTATCTCCTTTTCTAAAAATATCTAGAAATTCAATATAAAAAACTAAATAATTGAAATTAAAGGAAATTTACAAAGTTCATAATTTTATTTTTTTTCTTGAATTACCAAAATCAAACAAAAACAAATGAAAGAGTATTTCAGTTACCCTTTTTTAGTTTTTCCTAAATCAAGAGTGAAAAGTAAAAGTAAGTAATGGCCTTGTATACATATAGCTTAAGCTAAATTAAAGAAAACGAAATGTTCTATCTAAGGTTTAATTTATTTATTACTTTGATAATTTAACTATCACAAATTAATGGTGAGACAAAATTAAGTGTCAATACAATTAAAATAGTTTTTACGTTTTCATATGTCTAATCTAAAGACTGCAAATTACTATCTTTAACAAAAACCAAATTCATATGAGAAAATATTAGATTTTAAATATTTACAAATAATGAAAATGGGGAAGTGTAGAAGAAATAAAACAGAAAAGTGTAGCAGGCTATTAATATTAAAAAAATGTTACAAATAGATTTTTTAGGCCTACTTAATATTTTTAATTTTGCATGGCTAATTGTTGTTTTTATTCTTTCAAGTAGATCAATTTTATATAAAGACCTTCTTATTATTATTTTAGGTATAAAGATTATATTAATTCATTGTATTCTTGTTTCAATATAAATAATTCATTGTTTAAAGTTTTTACCATTTTCTTTAAAGATCTTCTTGGTTTAGGAATCCTGCCATTCTAGACATGCAAAATATTTAGGGCTAGATAATATTTCAAATTTTTATGAAGTAATTTAATTGTTTTCTTAATGATTCATCGTATTATTTTATGAGTTATAATATCTTATAATCATTAATTTTTATATTTTCTAAAAAAAATTGATTGTTATTTTATTTTACAAAAAGTTTTATAATTGTCTACATTCTTCCACAAAATGGATATGTTCCCTATTTAATTCAATTATGTCTTGCTTTAGTAAAAAACTTGAAAGCATAAGTAAAGAAATGAATAAAGCATTAAAATGGGTAAAGAGAATAACAAAAATAAAGAATTTAATAAAGCATAAATGCTAATTGAAATTAAAATAGAATAACTTAATTTATTATACTTAAAGTTTGTTAAGCATTAAGACAAGAAAGCTAGGCAAATGAAAAAGTACGTTACAAGAATCTTAAAGTTTTAGCAATCATAGAAAGAAGGTTTTTATGTGGTAGCTTTAGTAAATTAGCAAGAATTTGAGTTTTATTATGAAAAAGTTTTTAGAAATAAGGTTTTAATATGAGAAAATAGAATTTTTAGTATGGAAGGAGGTAAAAGGGGCTTTAGTATGAAAGGTTGCAAAATGAAGAGAATGTACTAGAGATTTTGCTGGGAGTAATTGAAAAAATACGAGTACAAGAGGAGGTGATGATTGAAAAAGGGATGATCCTTCTCCTTGCATTCCCTTCCTTTCTATAAGCACATTCATGTCTAATTGAATAATTTTATACAGGACTTTTTAAGCTTTAACACTTTGCAGAGCATCTTAGCAGGTTTTATAGTGCATGTTTGTAGGCTTTAGCATCTAGGCAAGTTTTGTAGGCCTCAAGCTTTGGTGGGCTTTGTAGGGCATCTTAGCAGGTTTTATAATGCATGTTTGTAGGCTTTAGCATCTAGGCAAGTTTTGTAGGCCTCAGGCTTTCGTAGGCTTTGTAGGGCATCTTCGCAGGCTTTAGTATCTAGATTAGGGTTACACCAAACTTAACTTTTTGGTGTCTAGGCCTAAATCTGCTTCTTTCTCGTTATCTTTAAGGCATAAGTTAATTAAAATTTTATTAGTTTCATTATTTCAAAATATTCTCCCCTAGTTTTGGCTCTAGCTAAGAGAGCATTTGCTTTAGACTTTTGTTGTAAGAAAATTGTGGGCTCTTTGACTTTCTAATTGATGGGATGAGATTTTTGGATCAACCACTCCTCCACAATCCTTGGTGAGGCCTTTTGTCCTTGGATGAATTTATCCCACTATTCACCTTTAAATCTCCTTAGTAATATTAGAATATTTAACTATTGGTCCTGCTTATAGTCTTACCTTCATGTTAATATCTAGGAGATAGAAAACTTTGACACAAATAGTAAAAGTAGAGGAAATAACTTTTTATATTCTTTATGTTGGTATTTGACTTTAAAATAGAACATTCTTAGTTTATTTGTTTTGGAAATATGGATCTGTACCATTTTCACCAGTTGATGAATCAAAAGGGGAAGTTGAATGTAGTTCTGTGCTAAATAAACATAACTATGAGTGGTAGTTTATGGTGTTCATTATTAAGAAGGTATTGAACTAGACTTAGTAGTAATTATAATAATTGTAAGAGGAAATATGAGAGACTGATTGAGATTTGAGCTTTAAATTATTTGAATTTCCATAGTTCCTGTCCACACTCCATAAGGTTGATGACTTTCTTAATTTTGTAGGTAGAATAAATAGGAGTGGTTTTATTAAGTTTCACAAAATGATGTTTAATTTTGACAGAATCTGTCAATTTTAAAAATGTGAAAATAATAACTTTAAGGCTTTGACAAATCTCCTTGCTTGTAGTGTTCCTCTTCAAGAAAGGAATTGTTAATTACTTCATAATGATAAAATTATAAAGACCATTTTCAATTGTTAAAATTGTTTGAAAATAATCTTTTCCAAAGTAACAACTTTGGAAAGAGAATTGCTAGCTTTATAAAATGCTATTTAAAACTGGTTTTGGTTTATGTAAAATAACTTTTCAGGTTGCATTTTTTAGTAACAATTTGTGATGAAATCAATTTACAAGGACTTTTATGAAGGGAGACCCTTAGAGTTATTACTACGTCTTACATTATTGAAACGTGATGGAGCCACTCGTGAATATTGACTTTAGAGAATGATAATAAGGAAGCCTCACCTTAGGTTTTAATGTGATAGTTTCTATTTTTCTTATTTTAGGACATCTCTTTAAGATTTTACTGACTGAGCAGATAGTGGCGTTTGAATTTAGGCTTTAGATTGATTTCATTGTATTTTTAGAGATAGTCTTTATGGTGTTTTGGGTTTTTTTTTTTCTCTCAAAATCATGACCTAGATTGTAAGAATTTTTAGGTTAAGGAATCAAGAACAAAATTTGTTTCACCCTTGATAAATTTAATACCAAAATAAAAATGTTTAAAATAGCTTGCCATTTGGCAAAATTTGTTTTGATGCAATATTTTGAACTTCTTTTAGTAAACCTCTTTCGTGGATTTGCAATCAATAACAAAAATTTTGATTTAACAAATCACTTTGAAGTTTAATAATTCATATAACAATGAAAAGAATTTGCTTTTTAATGGTTTAATAATTACTTTTGAGTAGGATTCCAGTGCTTTAAAGTAAATTGGATTGTTTATTCTTTATTATCAATGATTTACTTTGGCATTCTTATATATCTTTAGTCATAAAAATTAGTCTCCATATGAATATGATTTTTCTTTGGCAAAGATTCAGCTTTGTTTTCGATACTATTAGGGCATGTTTTCCTAATAATATGAGTAAATGTTTGAACATGTTTTAAATGTTATTCTATAATATTTGAGAATATTAAGACATTAACCAAGCAACGGTTCCACTTAAGTAGTCATCAAGACTTTTTAACACAATGCAACCCTACCTCTTAACATTACGAAGTTTATGGACTCACGAGGACCTGAATACAAAGCTTCCCATGCTTTGAGGGACTTAAGAAAACCCCATAAACCAGCTAGATCACCCTTGGAGGATAATATACTTCTATATTTGCCTGTGATCGGTTCTCTACATCTTACTCTATGTATCACTATTAGGTGAAATCAAGATTTAGCTTCTACATTTGAAGTTAAAGTTTTATGAGATCATTCCTTTATGGAAGAGCGTTTTTGTGGAAAGAAAAATATTTCTGATCATGTATATGGTTTTAGTTTTGGCTTAGGGTTACTACTTGTTCTTGATCATACATTCCCTTGACGGATTATCTGAACCAATTTCTAAAAATAGGAGAGAAGGAAAATTTCACTATAATTTGATAATTCTTGGGCTCCTAAAATTTAGCTTGATTCTCATTCCTATATTTCTTTCTTCTTGTTCCTTTTAACTTTAGTGTAACAATGCTTTATGATATATCTTGTTTGAATATGAATAAAATTGCTTATATAATTTTTTATGGTGTCCAATTTAAATACTTACTCTAAATGTCTAAATGGTGGATAAAGTTTGTTGTTCATTGCTACTCTTCCTATTTAATTTCACCCCCCTTTTTCCTAATGTAAAGTCAAATTTTACTACATTGGACAAGAAAACTGGAGTAGTAATGATTAAAAGCTCCAAATGCACTTTAAAGAAAAAGGCCCAATTTGTTATGCAGCTCAGGATGGCATGAAGTTGCCATCATTTCTTGAGTACAAAGTTAGAGTTAGGCACAACTCTTTTATTTGCAAAAATTGTGGTTTTTGATTAAGCAAAGGGTATGAATATGTAGGTTACTAAAAAAATAGAAGATAAATGGTTAATGGTGTTGATCCTTTATTCGAGTGGAAATCAGTGAGGAGGAAATTACAGATAACATTTGAGAGGTGTCATTCTCTCCACAGACATTCTCATTCCTATTGCATTTTTCTTGCCTCTTTCTACTCCCGTATGCTAGCTAAATATTCCCTGACCTGACACCTTTCCCTAACAACCATGCCAACTCAGTCTTCTAGAATCTTGCTAAAAATAAACAAGTAATAAAGCAGAAATAACAAATAATAACGCTCTAATATCGTTCTTAGGAATTGTTGGGCTTTTCCTCATTGTATTAGCTCCTTTTTTTTATTGAGTAGAAAATCTTAATTGGAGGCTTATGAATACTCCTTGCTATAAGTGTTACCTTATCCTCAAGGTGAAAAGTTAAAAATTGTTGCTAGATGGTTTTATCGGGTTCCCTTGCCTCAAAATTTGGCAAATGTTTCCATTTGACCAATATAAAATTTTTAAATAACTGGGTAGGGGCTGAAATAGTGAAGTGATAACTTCTCATTTAATCTCTTAACTAGCAAACTACTGCTTCAAGGGCGAATTTTTAAGTAAACTGGATCACCCAATTGAAAGTGAACATCCCTTCGATATTATTTGCCTATTTTTACATTCGTTCCTATGTTACACTAAATTTCTCCTTCATTTCCTTAAGCATCAAATCTCACTCTTTTAATTGATCCTTTATATTGGTATTATATGTGTGCCTATCTGTGTAGTGTAGTAAAAGCGGTGGCTCCCTTCCATATACAATTTTAAAAGGGGTAATTTTCCAAAAAGAAATTAAAAGGGATAAGCTTGGTGGTTATGTGAAAAGTAGTGTTATACCAATATTCGCATTATGGTAACCACTTACTTCAGATGTGGGACTATTTTTTTGTACAAAACAGCATAGATATGTTTCAAAACAATGATTAACCATTTGGTTTGGCCATCAGTTTGGGCATAGTAGGTGGTATTGCGTTGTAGCTGAGTTTGTTGTAGGCAAAATAGTTCCCTAAAAAAATTACTGATAAAAACCTTATTTCTATCAGACACAATAGATCTTGAAAAACTATAAAGTTTGACAATGTGTTGGACAAATAATTCATCAACGATGGAGGTAGTGTAAGGATTTTTGAGAGCAAAAAAATAAGCATATTTACTGAGTTTGTCTAGTACCACCATTATTGCACTTAAGCCTATTTATTTAGTTAGTCCTTTCATGAGGCTGCAATACTACTATTGGAGAAAATGATATTGTTTTACTTTGTTGAAAATTACACAGCTGTCCACATGTTTCTTTATATTAGTCTTCATCCCTTCCTAATAAAGCTCTGTAATCATTTGCTTGTAAGGCTTCAAGTAGCTCGAATGCCTCCCACCAAGCTGTCATGAAATTCAGCCAAAATCATAGGAATTAGTTTTGAGGTTTTAAAGAGTATCAATATGTTCTTGTAGGGAAGCAGCCTTTAACAACCTCCATTTAGGTTGCAATTTGAATATGTTTGTGAGGTTTGTTTTACTCTGACGAAATCAAGGTAATGGTTGGCCTCTTCTTGAAGAACTGTTACATTAATGCATTGTGCCACTATAATATGTAAAAGTTCGGGCATGCGCAAGAGAGAATCTACCTTTTTGTTTTTTCCTCCTGGTTTATATTCAATCTTAAAATCATATCTGAATAACTTGGTTAACCATCGTTGATGCCCTCAGTGATGAGTCTTTTCTCAAGTAGGTGTTTTAAGTTACATTGGTCAATTCTGACCTAAGAGATAAAATTGCCATATTTGAACTGCAAATATTATAGCCATGGGTTACCTTTCATAAACAACTTTAGACAGGCACACTTTTTCAAAGCTTGGCTGAAGAAATCTAGGGTTCAGTTTAGCTACATTAGTATTGTCACTAGTCTTGAGCTTGATGCGTCTATTTTGATGAACAACTTATTTTGATAACAAGTTGTTCATCAAAATAAGGAAGGGCTAGTGTCGGTAGTTTCACCATGGCCTTTTTAAAATGTTGTATTGTTACAGTTGCTTCTTCGCTTTACTTGAATGCATCCTTCTTTACTGTTAATGGTGCAACTATCTTAACATAGTCTTTGACAAGCCGCTGATAGTAGCCCGTTAATCCAAGGAAGCTTCATAATTCTTTAAAAATTTTAGACATAAACCATTGTTCCATTACCTTCATTTTCTCAAGATCTGTAGTCACTCCCTCCTCAACAATGACATGACCCAAATATTCAATCCTATTTTTGCAGAAACAACATTTTTTAAATTAGCGAATAACTGGTGAGTTTTTAGGATGGTTAGTACTTCCCTTAATTGTTGAAAATGGGCTTCCTTGGAGCTGCTATAAACTAATACGTCTTTGAAAAATTTAAGACCCTCTTTTGTAACATTGGTTTGAAAATGGTGTTTATGATAGACTAAAATGTTGTTGGTGAGTTGGTTAAGCCGAAAGGCATGACCAAAAACTCGTACTGGCCTTATAAGTGCAAAATGTGGTTTTTGGGACATCTTTGATGTATCTTGACTTTAAATCCAGCTTAGAAAATAGTCGAGCCCTTCACAACTCATCAAATAACTTGTCGACCATAGGAATGGGAAGTATGTCAAGGATTGTAGCCTTATTCAAGGCTCAGTAGTCTACATAAAATCTGTCGAAGATAGTGGAATGAAGTATTTCTCACTCGAGAACTCTAATTATAAATCAGAGAGTTAATGTGGAATGGGGCTCGTCAAGGATTGTAGCCTTATTCAAGGCTCAATAGTCTACACAAAATCTTCAGCTGCTATCCTTCTTCTTAGTTAGTACTACTGGGCTCGAAAAGGACTTATGCTAGGCTAGATAATCCTTGCAATTAACATCTCCTTTACCAATCTTTCTATCTCATCCTTCTAATTATGAGGGTATCAATAAGGTCGAACATTGATAGGAGTTCTTTCGATTTTAAAATTGGTTTCACGACTTTTTTCTTGCCATAGAGGTATCTTCCTTAACCAACAAAAAACTTCTTAGAATTCATCTATCAACCTCACACCTCCTTTAAAAGCTGGTCCCTTTGATCCTCCTTCGAAATGGATAACCTACTCATCTCAATCATAATTCCTTGACCTTCTTAGATAATAGTATTGACTATATTTTTTGGGGATACAATTGTTTTGCTTAGGCCAGGTCCTCATGCAACATTATTGTCTTTTCCTCATTGGGTATTATCATTGTTAGAGAGTGTCAATCGAAGTCGATGTGTTGCATTGAAAACAATCACTTGAGCCCTAAGATCACATTAGACCAACCAAGATTGAAAGTGTAACAGCCCATTACCTATGTTAAGGCTAGAATAGTAAACATGAGAGATTACTAAGAAATTAGAAAGTTTGTTTCATGCTCATGCATAATATGTCATATACATACACGTGAATATATATATTTTTGCATATTAAAATAATTGTACATCTATTCATTGACAATTTTGCGGGTATAATTGATTTTTATATATGATATGTGATTTTGTTGAGAATTTTGGTTTAATTATATTGAAAAAAAGAATTGGAATGTAAAAATTGTTGATTTAGAATTGTTGGTGAATTTTAGGAAAATTTTCGAAAATGTTGGACATTATGAGAGTAGGAAAAAATGCCAAATGGCAAGAAAATTGATTAATAGAAATAGAAATGATAGTTAAATGATATTGAAGAATTTTTTATAAATGACTTTGGGATTTATTGATAGATAAATGCCATTAGAAATTTAGAGATAATTGGAATAAAAATTGGAGTTATGGGACTAGTTCAATGAGAACTTAGTTAAAGCCTTAGAAGTTAGATAAGTGACAAGTGTCACTTGTCTAGTTCAAGTTTCATTATACAATTACATTCTAAATGACCAAGTCACGTTTCTTTTAACTTTGAAAGACCAAGTCACTATTTTGTCTTGCTTTCTTCTCTTCTACATGACCTTCTCCATTTTCTTTAAGCTTCTTCACTTTCTTCATGAATTTTGTTGCCAACCCCCACCAACATTGAAGTTAGCTCTCTTATATTTCACTTGCCACTTCCACCATATTGTTTTCTTCATTGCCACAAGATAACCTAGACCTTCCAACCTCCATGAAGATCATATGATGCTTGGGAGCTAGGGATAAGTGTTAGTTTTTGAAGATTTGAAGCTAAATAAAGTAAGTTATGCTTTAAATATCATGGGTATGGTTAAATGAAGCTAGAATGATGAGTAAATTAAGATTTGAGGACTTGATTATGTAATGTTTATGTATATGTCGTGGGTGATGAAACATTTATGTAAACATGTTGCTCTTGTATATGTATGATGGGTAATAATTCATATGCTGTTGTAGAGATTTTTTTGAGGTAGAATGATCATCATAATGGTGTTAGGATTAGTGCAGAAAATTGATGATGAATGGGTACATGTATATGTTCTGTTTTTGGTTAATGATCTAATTTAGATCATGATTTGTTTGTGAATGATATTGAGTTGAAATGGAGTTGAGAATGAAGAGGCAATGAAGTAGAAAATATATGTTAGGTGTAAAATGTTGGAAGTGATAAAATCTGGAAAATTGGAAGAGAGCTGGAAAATGTTAGTATTAACATTTCCACTGATTAAGCATCTGTATTGTGGCCATAACTTGTTCTATAGTTATCAAAATGAGATGATTCTTAATTTGGATTAAACTAGAGACATATGGCTACATTTTTCATGAAGAAATTGAATTTAAATTCTATCTTTAAGAGTCACAAAATTAGACATGAATTTGAGAACTGGGTGTAGCAAATTGGTTGATGAATTTATATGTTTGTGTTCTGTTTTGTGAATATGAAAACCATAAGTGATGAGTTGTATGTAGATGTTATGAATTATGAATTAAGGGTTGAATGAAAGTGAAAGTTAGGTTAACCAAGATGTTGAGTTATGTTCATGAAATGAGATGAATTATGGTAATAGTTAGGAATGAAAAATGAAGAAAGATATATGTAGATAAATTTACGATGAATGTTTATGAAAATATGTTCTATTTTGGTTGTTTATGATCAAGCATGGAATATGAATTGCGTATGGATGATGTTGAGATGAAATTAAGGTATACTTGAAGAAGTTATCAACTTGAAATGATAAATGTTGAATATGAATTGTTTGAGATTTATGAATGAGATATGTTGTGGAAAAAGGGTAGGATTTCATGAATGATGAGTTTTAGTTGTAAGTGATTAATCAAATGAGTAGAGATTAGAGAGTTTAATGAAATCAAATTGGTAGTTGAATTTTTATGAAATGATATTGCATTATAAGAGGTGAATTTGGGAAGACTGGAGTGAAAACAATATTAGAATAGATGTAGAAACCATTAGAAATGCGTTTGAGTGAGTTTTGTTTCACCCATGTCTGTTAAACGGACTTTAGGTCTGCTAAATGGACCTTCTCAGGCCTAAAAAGTCTCTTAGCATTGTCCATGTTCGTTAAACGGACATTAGGTCCGCTAAATGGACCTTCACGGGTCTGAAAAACATTCCCAACCTCGTTCATGTCTGTTTTGGTGAGATGTATGTTCGCTTAACGGACAATCACAGGAAACTTTCAGAAATTCGTGATTTTGACCCTCTAGATGCCAAAATATCTCTCAGGTTCTTCATGAAATTATAGATCTCGAAGTCCTCTTCGAAAGCATCATAGAATAACATTAATCCGACATCTACAGAAAAAGTTATGCCTTTTGTGGCAAGATATGTTTATTTATAGATGATTGACTTATCAATGTTTTTCCCAAAGACATTTAGGCTTGAATGTGATCTTGAATGAGCCTAGTTGATGTTGGATTGAGTTACTAAAGTAAGGATAGTGTATTAGGTATTAAGGAATGATTCCAAGATTATGTTAATTGGTTATGAGATGAGTATTAAGGAAATGTACCGGGGAACGTCATTGAACATGCATCGTACATGTTTCATATACATAAATGTGCATCAATGAATACTTATAATTGTGCAAAATTGTGATGTGTATAAATGTGTATGTTTTGCATGATATAGAAGAACATATAGAGTGCCATCCTCCAGACGTTTCTAGGACTTCGAGGTAATAGCTTCTTGAGCAAACTGTGAATAACCTAGACGGTCTCACTCAATTAATTGTTTGTGTTAAATATGTTTTGAATGATCTTGTGAATGTGAGTTTGATTGTTGGATTTCGGGCACCGAAGGTCTGAGATTTGTGATGCATGAATTTGATATTGAAGTGTTACTTATATGTGAATGAGAAGAAATAAATATTTTCTCAACAATTTTTGTTGAATGTTGGACCAAGGTCCGATGATAAATGTGTTCTGAATGTGAATGTGAAAGCATATGATTGATTGAGAATATGTTAATGTGAAGCATTCCAATACATGAATGCATAAAAGATAAAGGCAGTTGTGACCGGAGTCGCCAGTATAAAGAGCTTAAAACTCAGACTGTGATTAGAGCCTCAGGCTCAGTTGTGAATGTACCCGATATCTGCTAAGGGATATGGGACATTATCTGATACAGCTCAGTATCCACGAGGGATATGGGCTAGTAAAAAGGCACTCGGTCACAATAACAATAATAAATGAAAGTGAGTCTCACGTGCATTGCATTTATAATTGATATGTGTATTTTGTATGAATGGAATGTTCGGTATGATTGTTTTGAAAGTGATATGTGATGCCTTATGCAAAATGCAAAGTTGTGAATTATATAATACGTGTGTTAATGTGTTGCACTAATTGAGTGAACCATCGATGATGGTTACCTCATTGAGTTCGCAAAACTCACCAAAATTGCAATGTTGATTTTTCAGGACTAAAAGAGGACATTAGCTACTGAGAGACTCTACAAGAAGCAGAATTCTTGTATTTTTGTGAAGAAGAAATGGCTCAAAGGTCAGTCAGCTGGGACTGAAGGATTTAGTTAGACATTTTGTATAACTCCTCTTTCATGTATTTATTTTTATATTAGGTTTGGATCATGTACATATTTCAGATGATCTTGTATAAGCTATATTGTAAATTCGATTTTTATGAAATGAAAGGAGGAATTAAAAAAAAAAATTGTGTTTTTCTTTATAAAGTTTTATAAGAGAATATCAAATGATGATGCCATGGTCAAGTGATTGCTCTAACGTGCCATTATCATATGTTATGTACTGGAATGTCTTTAGGGTGTTCTGGTATGTACCCCATAATAATGGGGCACTATAGAAAAGTAGGAAATCTTCTACTACCGTGACTTTTTATAACTGAAGTACAACTCCCTTGCAAATTACGGTGCCTAGTACAGGCTCTCCAGTTCCCATTGCCACCTGATAGCTTATCGTCTCTATGATTGGAATGCCCAATTTTACCACCAACTTGTCACTGATGAATTTATGAGTAACCCCATATCTTAGCATCTTATTGTTTCTCACAGTTTCATCGATTATGGAGAGCTTAATCCAATGATTGAATTTAGTGTCAACTGGATTTCTCCCACCTGTAATAATGCTTCAATATTTGATTGCCCTTTGACTATCCCCAGCTCACTTTCTTTATACATTAGTTTGAAAGGTGAATCAAAGTTGTTAGGTGAACTAGTTGGGAATTTTTAGGGTGGGTTGATTGTGTTGGTAATAGGGCGGGTGGCTGGATTAAAATTAGGTGGGGTTTGTGTAGGTTGGGTCCAAGTGTTGTATCTGTTTGGGTTATAGACAACAGTAGAGCTCAGGTTAACTCAGGACTTTTCTAACTTCTTGGCCACATCATTATCCTAGACTGGGTTCAGGACCATGTTGCCCTCTTCTTTCCTCTCGACTGACTCCATTAACTTTAGTACCAGAGCAATTCATCTTCATTAATTGCCCTTAGACACCTTCATTAAGCCTATTAAGAAATACTGCCACTAATATATTATCGTTTAGATGTTTTAGTGGAATGGTTAATGCCTAAAACTCCTTCTGATACTACACCACAGAAGACATTTACCACGATGAAAAGAGACAATATTGATGAGTCCCTTTGCGATTGGCAAGTATCTTATCAAAAGTTGGGTCTTTAACTTATCCCATTTTAAATTAAGCCGTCAGTTCTCCTCCAATTGTAACCATACTAAGGTAAAGCCTCAAAGGTACACCCTTACTGCATCCAACTTTTATTTTTCACTCAGTTTGTTCAAGAAGAAATATCTTTTTACTTAAAAAGTCCATAAGGTTGTGTCATCTTCACCATTATAAGTGGGCATCTCCAGTTTATGATCATATATGTTGTCACAGACAGGAACATAAGTGCTGGACCCTTTTGTTCCACAAGTTACCTTTGTCATTAGGCCTGTGGCTAGGTTAGGGATCCTTTCTCCCCTTGATTATACTACACTTTTTCCATTAGAAATGGTGCTCCTGTAAAGGGCATTTAGGACCTCATCCAACTTTTGGTTTAAAGGAGAAACCAAAGATTCGAGATAAGATAGATTACTATCGATCACCAACAACTTCTCTTCCATATTTTCTGCTTTGCTTCCATCCTTGTTGCTGACATTCCTTAGGTCCTGGAACCAGCTTTGATACCAGGTTTGGTAAGTTACTAGAAAAATAGAAGATAAATGGTTAATATTGCAAATCCTTTATTCAAGTGGAATTTAGTGAGGAGGAAATTACAAGCAACATTTGAGAGGTGTCATTCTCTCCATAGACAGTTCCATTCTTATTACATTTTTCTTGCCTCTTTACTCCCCTCTGCCAGCTAAGTATTTCCTGATCTAACACGCTTCCCTAACAACTATTTCATCTCAGCCTTTTAAAGTCATGCTAAAAATAAACAAGTAATAAAACATATCTAATATCATTCTTAGGAATTGTTGAGCTTTTCCTGTCATTATTTTAGTTCCCTTTCTTTCTTCTTAACTAGAAAAGCTTAACTGGAGGCTTATCAGAATGTACATGATGTTGAAATAACTGCAAAAATTTAAGGTACAAATGAACTAACTTCAACCAAGTTTTTAACTAGGATTTCAAAATTCAATTGAGGTGTCCCTTATCCCTTGTGAAACTCACATACTTATTTTGAAACCATATACTTCTATCCTCAAATGAAACAACTTTGCATATATGATATTTTTGCCATGAATTCCAAGGTTCAAATCCATGTTAATTATATTTTATATCTGAAACATGATGTTTATCTCATTAAGTTCAAGGTATGTAAGTTCAATACTGAGAAAGAACAGTAACAACAAATATGGTATTACAGGTATGCCGCATAGCACAAATGAGGAGTGATCGTGAAAGGACCAAGACTTAATGGTCATATTTCTAGAATAGATACATTGGAGGACAATTGCTTATTGATGCAAGTTGAACCTTTAGAGATATTGATGGGGAAAGGTATAAAGATGCAGTTGTTAGTGAGCTATCGAGGGAGATCTCTCAAATTCTAATGTCCTACTCAATAAATGTTGAAAGATTAGATGAGTGAAAAACATGACTAATGTTGTTCTTGGAGGATATGGTATTCAAAGTGAGGTATGTCTCTTCTGCAGTTTATCATTTTCTCTCGTCCAGGAGCCAATGATTGTATTAAAAGCATAACGACTTTCACTTTTAAGCCTATAAGCTATTCTCCCATTATTAGGTTGTAGGAACAGCTAGATGGACTGATTTTGCGGCCACCTTCAACAATTCGTGCTTCCTTCCTGTGATTTTGGGTTTTTTCTTCTGAGCTTATTAACGTGTGAAATTCAAACACTGAGGTTTAGGGAGTGTTAGAGGGAAAACGAGGAAATGGCCAAGTCTATAAGTTTATATTATGCGTAGGTGTAGTTTTCTCTTTTTTTAATTTTGGATTTTTTCCTCTTGAACATGTTATTATCTACATTTGAAATAGGACTATCATTTAGCGACTTTAGGTTTAAGAGAAAAATGTTGGCAGTTTGTAGTTGGTGCTACTGCTAATATACATAATTTCTTGATACTAATTTATATTGTCATTTTATATCATATGTTAACAAAATTAGAACGATGTTAAGATTTCTATTAAGCATTGCTGATAAAAAATGAGAAAAGGGGTTAATTACCCAAAAAGCCCAAGCTTTCCTCAAATTTTCAATTATAGCCCAAACTTTAAAAAGTAACAATAAAATGCCCAAACTTTTAATTTGTTTCAATTCTAGCTTGACAATAGTCATATCGTTATCTTTACTAATGTAGCACTTCCAAATGTCAATGGACCCTCACTAATTAGACACATCAACATTATTAGGAGAAGTTTATCTGATTAGTGAAATGACGTTGTTTCTTGATGATAGTAAAATGATGTCGTTTCAATAAAACTAAAACAAGACTTCATCCTTGTCGTTCTCACTCAGTATGTAACCTAAAATCCTTAGTTTTTTCGTCGTTGTTTCATCCCTCTCTTGTAGATGCCCAAAATCCCTCCCAGATGATGGAAATCCGTAAGTTTTTTGACAAATTTTCATCCCTCCCTCACAGCCGTAAGAAATTCCAGAGTATTTCGACTTTCTTCTCACATATGCAAGAAAACACTAAGTATTTCTAAATCTACAATGTTTTTCGAGTGTTGTTTACATTTTTTTTCTGTTAAAGGTTCTTGAATTCTCTCTCCCAATGGAGTCTATGGCTATCATTCTTGTAGTTGAAAAGGGCACTATGTTTTGTTTTTCTTTACATATAAGTTTGATTCTGTTGGACCAATGGTGGTTGACAAATTAAATCCCTTTATGTTTTGATAATAATAAAATATTTAGAATTAGTTAAGAAATTATTTCAGGTATTATTCAATGAAAGAATTGTGCAAATCAAGATGAGCAAGTGTTTAATC
>JAOTAX010000007.1:10422876-10439554 GCA_025629825.1 Erythroxylum guanchezii
AATGCCCTTACACCTTCTTATTCTTTCAATTTAACTAACAACTTACTATTTTCTTAATTTAATCTCAATTTCTCAATTTAATAACCTCCAATTCCATCACTCTAAGCAATAAATCTTCCAACAATTGACATTCTAATAAAACGGTAACCCAAAACAATTTATCAATCAAAAATATCAAAAATAAAATTGAAAACATGCTTAAACAATTGGAAAAAAAATTTTGGGGCCAACAAAGGGAGTCGATAGACCATGCGATTAATCAAATCGATAATTTATACAGAGAGAGATCCATGGTGAGGACCTAGTTGTTCATTAGAACACTTAAGAACTAATTAGGCTGTAGGTTGATTATTAATTAAGAGATTACATTTTTAGTTACTCGACTTAATTAGGGTTTATCATTTAGGGCTTACTGATTATAACTCAAGAGAGAGTAATTGACCCCTCAATATTCTAGAATCGACACCATATTAACCATAAGTGACTAGATTGACATTGATGATAGGATAAATCCCCCTCCTTCATAATCGGTCAATTCTTCTTGGTTGATTTTCAATTGTCAAAGTATTGATGCTCAATTTAATTTCCTTGCTTAATATAGAATTATTGTTTCTATCACTTTATATTCTCGTATTACTTTTCTGTTTAGTTTTTCTTTTCATTTTAATTATCCTTTAGGCCTTAGACAACTTAGAATTCAATTAGTTCACCAACTCCTTGAGGGATGGACACCTCTTATACTACACTCACGAGTTGTGACCTTGCGGTATTTTGAGGGTTTTAAATATATTAAAACTTCCTCAACAAGTTTTTGACGCCTTGTCGGGCAGTTGTAGGATTAGTTTAATTCTTTTAGTCTAAGGAGTTATTACCCTTTCTTGTGATTTTGGTACCTAATCACAAGAAATTTGTATATTAAAAAATGTGAAGAGAAGGAAGTTTTAGGCTTAAAGTAGAGACACATCAAGATGTCACAAAGAAAAAATGAAACAACTAGAGAGCTAAGTGCCAAGAAGAGAAAGAAGGAACGATAATAGAGGATATATATTATAGGGAGCAAAGGACCCTTGCGGACATTGAAGCACAATTTAGCTAGGGAAGTCATCATCCTTATTTGAACATGTATAATCTGTGGTGACAGAACCACCCGGATTTCTATTGGTCTAAAAATGTAAGGAATCCCATGGGACATCAAAACCTATTCGGATTTTAGCAAGATGGGTCTAGTTTATGGGATCCTGAATTGGACAGGATTCCTGGATAAGCTCGTGAACATGGAAGAGGCCCAGAAGAGACTAGAAGAGAAGTTTAAGTAGGTAACAGAAGACCATGCCTCTTCTATTCACAACCTAGAGGTTTGAATAAGATAGCTTTCCAGTTAATTTTGTAAGATAAGTGTGGAAAATTGTCTGTCCAACATGAAAGTAAATTCAATAGAGCCATGTAAGATGATCACACTTAGGAGTGGGGAAGAACTAAGAGAACCAATAGATAGAACAACTGACACCAACCTTGTAGAAGTCTAAGAGAAGCGTAAAAAGGATGAAGAAAAGAATGAAGACCTCCATACATTCCTCCTCCACCTTATACACCAAAAATACCATTTCCACAAAGACTCTAAAAGAACAAATTGCATACCCAATTTACAAGGTTTGGCGAAAAGATGAAGAAATTGAAAATTACCTTGCCCTTTGTGGAAGCTTTGAAGAGCACACCCATCTACACAAAATTTCTTAAGGACATATTCTTAAACAAGAAAACAAAGATGATTTCGTGCATCTTATGTACGACACATGAAAAGAAAAAGAAGTAAAAAAAGAAAGGTTCTTTTTCTTACACACACTTTTTCTCCGGTAGCCAGATGGTACAGACAGTGGTAGCCATTAGCACTAACATCATACTACAGAAATCGAATTTCAAATACCTCGAATCCATCATTCAGAGCAATGGAAATATCTATGATGATATACTACATCGTATTAGATTTGGGTGGATCAAATGGAGGAGTGCATCAGGTATTTTATGTGATAAAAAGGTTCCCATAATACTCAAAGGGAAGTTCTATAAAATGGCGATTCGACCCTCCTTGCTATATGGGGAAGAATGTTGGCTGGCTAAATGTAGACACACGAGACAGTTGGTGGTCGTAGAAATGCATATGCTTAGGTGGATGTGTGGCATTACCATAAGGGATATGGTACGGAATCGGGTAGCGAGAAAGAGACTACAGGTAGCAAGTATTGCAGACAAATTGAGAGAGACAAGGCTTAGGTGGTTTGGACATATGCGTAGGATGCCCTCTGCTGCTCTGGTACGGCGCGGTGAGATAATAGACCTAAGTGGCTACAAAAGGAGGAGGGGAAGGCCTTACAAGACCTGGATGGAAGTGATCAAGAAAGATATGTCAGAGTTGGCCCTTACTGAGGTAGTTGCTAGAAGTAGGAAAGTCTGGCGTGATAGGATAAGAGTAAACGACACACGTATCACATAGGACGCTCAACCCACTGTTCCCGCAGTGGACGCCGAAAACATAGGATTTGTCCTATCCTCAAGGCTGCTCAGTGTTCCTTAGGGCTGCTCAGTGAAGACCCCAGTGCGACTAGCGACGAAACGGGCCGGTCTTTACAAGGTGTAAGGAACTGACAGATTGGGTTATGCATCAGGCATGTCTTCGTCTTTTATTGGAATTATTTTTTTACTTAACTATTTGGCCTGTTTCCTTATTCCTGCATCATTAATTTGCATATCACATCTACATGCAGATCTACCGGAAATAGCCTCTCTACTATGTAAGGGTAAGACTGCGTACTATCAGACCTCCCCAGATCCCTCTTCACTGCGGGATTTCAAACTGGGTGTGATGACGATGATGACACTTTTACTCTCTAACTCTCTCAAGAGTTTTTGTCTTTACTAGCACAAAGAAAGAATTCTAGCCATCTCCTAGTGAGATTTCATCTTTCTATCTTCATGTGGACTTTCATTGAAGACGATCTGAATTAATCATTATGGTTTATAACAACCCAATGTGGAGAAGATTAAAGAACGAAGGAGATCGTCATAAAGGTATGTAAACATCTTACATTTCATGTTTTTGTTTTTATATATCTATATGTATGAGTAGATCTGGTTTTTGAGGTTCTATTTTATTTTCTCTGCGTATATTTGATATATATTACGTATAAGATGCATGATCGGAACTTAACAGATTCTAATTATTGTTTTGATAACAAATTTAATGTAATAATTCAACTTTTGAAATTTAAATTAAATTCCAAAACTTTTTCTAAAAACAATTCCTTTAAAAACAAAATTTCAAAATTGGAAACACTTCATTTAATTTGATTAGGAGTATATAAAAATTAGATTTTTTAAATATTAAAATTATCTAAAAGAGAGATGGGAGGGTGTCTGACGTATGCAATGCATGCGCCAGATGATGACACGTGGGTGCGTGCACTGCATACGCCCACAATCAACAGGGAGGATTGACTGGTGCGTGCTCTCTGCTACAGACGCGCTTTGCAGACAATACACAATTGACTTACACGTGCCCATCATCTTCTACATAAGCTTTCCACCTGTTTCTGCAGCTGCCTCCCTACCACAATTTTCAAACCAATGCTCTCACATCTGCTTCCCTCACATCGTTGTCCCATATTTTCGCAACTTGTCTCCAACTGACACCCATCTCCCACATTTCCCAAATCGTTTGGTAACATTTTAGAATTTTGAACCATCAACTATTTAACCACCTTCGCCATCTGTGTTCCCAACTCTTCGCTATCTTAGTCTCCACCAACGACCCAGTCGACATCAATGACACCCTTTATAGTGTCGACTGTGGCGTCACAAGTGATGCCTAGTAAATGTCACATCGCAAGCAACTCGATGTGAAAATTAAATGGGCGGTAATCGCCCATCTGATTTGTGTACACGCAAGGCAGTAAATTGATAGCAGAGAAAAAACAATCGCGAGAGAAAACACGCAAAAGTCAGAAGCAAAATAGGACAGAAACACACAAGACTTTAAAAAAATGCAATCTTAAAACCTTTATAGAGGAAGTCACAATCAGAAACAATTCAAGGTGAGTTTCTTTGCAATCAGCAAACGTACAGCTGATAGAAAACATTTTTAAGATACTCGCATTCATAAGTCATTGTAACTTTTCACACAATCAATTTTGCACAGCAAAAACATGAATTCGAATAAGAAACCATACCTTTTGAGTTCTAGTTGAAAAACCTTTGAAATTGTTTCCGATTTGTTAATCATGAACTCTTCAATTGTTCGGTCTCTGATGATATTCACAAAGCAATTCTCAATACTTTTTTTAGAGGAAGGAGATAAAGTGCTAGCTTCTAATTGCTCTTCCTTTATTTTAATAGAAAAATCATTAGGATCTTTAATTAAAATTAAATTTCTTTAATTATAATCAAAATCAAAATCAAAATCAAAATCAAAATCAAATTATAATTATAATTATTTTAATTTTAATAAAATCAAATATCTCATATTTGATCCTAAAGTTTCTCAAATTTTATAATTAAATACAAGTTAAATTAAATTGATTTTTTTTACAAATTGCTCTTTGATGTGTGACCTATTAGATTTCTAACAAATTGACAATGATTATAAATTACAATTCTAATTCACAATTAGAATTAGATAAATTAAAACTTCTTTTAATTTATCTTTAATTCTCCAATTAAACAATTTATAATTATAAATCATAATTAAGGTCTAGCAACATGTCATGATTACCCAAATATCAGGAATGTCAAAGTGATTGACTTAACATGTCCATGCATGATTATGATGTATAATTTAATCCTTTTGTCATTAAATATTCTAATTGGACGGAGTATGAATATAGTGTCTACTCTTTTGGTCCAATTATGTTCGTTCTTGCTGATTAGTGATTGATTTATAATTGAAATTTGAAAACGTCTTTTCAAATATCAGTTTACTCTGACTAGAGAATTCTATAAATCATTACTAATCAGTAACAGTATAATATTCTCTCTAATTACTTTAGTGATGAATCCTATATTGACTTACTCAACTTTCTCCAAATGATTTATACTGTATCCAATTACTACCGACTGAATTATCCTAGGACGATTCATAAGTAGTATCAAAATATAGTAATTCTCATACAAGATATATTGATAATCTCAAATCTGAGGATCAATTATACAACCATCATTATGAGATAATCCACAGACACATAAGTAATATCCCATTCAGAATTCTCATAATGAGGTCAGTTTAGTGACTTATTCTCTAATAATCACCTATACATTAGATTAAATATCTCCATACTTTAATTTATGAAATTAATTACTTTCTTCAAAAGAAAGAAATATAATGTGTGCTAATTTTATTGCTTTAATAATATCCCGTCTTGATGAAACTACAACTAGGAACATTTAAGAATAATACATATGTAAATTGAATCTCATAATTATGATCTCATCATAATTTCAATTACACAGTAATTATTCCAAAGATTTTAACTTTAGTATTAAAAAATAAAATATTAATTAAATTAATACATAAAAATAAATAAAGCCTTTTTTATTAATTAAAATAATTTTATACATTAATTTGCATCAAATTGATTGATTACAATGGCATAAACTAACCGTTTGTATCAAAATAGAAGAAGAAAATGAAAATAAAAATCCATGCCGAAACGAGCAAATACATATGTATAACTATATAATAGGACAAGTGTTTTGTGAAAGAACTAAAAATCAGAGGCAGTAACAAAAGTAACTATGATCCATCTTGCAGCGCATCTTCATGCAAACAGCAGTGGTCAACCTGTTTCCAGATAATAGTCAAGGATTCTTGCGGGTTCATATTAACTGAGGATTTATGAGGTACAATGAATGTATCCGATGATGTGATACTATCTAGCTTTTATTCAGTGTCACCAATAATCCCCACAAGAGCATGAACCCCCGTTAAAGTGGTGAAAACGATTATTATCTCGCAAAATTATCAATCGCCCCACAATCTTGGACATGTACTTTATGGCATTATGACAGTCTTCACAAACTCTTAAGTTTTTAATAACACGAATAGGTCTCCCAACAGGAATGGAAAGAATCCCATATGCCACAGCTAATCTCTCACTATGATACTTGAGCATGTGCTCTTTCTCTTCTTCTTCAACATCATGTAAAACTACTTTGGTAGAAGAGACATATCCCTCATTTTTCATTTTCAAATCCATTTCTTCCAGAAAAGCATGTAACTTTTCCTTCTCAGGATGGGAAGAATCACCAACTGTAAATGTGTGAATTTTATTTTGTGCTTCAAGCCAACTATACCCAGGAACTTTTTTCACACCTTTGTTCCTCATTTTCAATCTCATTTTACCAACATCTGGCCATCTACCTTTAGCTGCATACAAGTTTGAGAGAAGAACATACATTCCTGAATTATCAGGTTCCATTTCATTAACAACCTGAGCAGCCTTTTCACCTAATTCTATATGGCAATGCATCCTGCTTGCACCGAGTAAAGCACCCCATGTTGATGCATCTGGTTCAAAAGGCATGTTTCTTATTAAATTCTCAGCTTCTTCCAGGCGACCAGCACGGCCAAGTAGATCAACCATGCAAGTATAGTGTACTGAATTTGCAATTATACCAAAATCTTGACTCATTGAATAAAAATATTCGGTCCCCTTCCCTACTAAGCCAGTGTGACCACATGCAGATAATACGCCAACCTGAGAAACCAAAGTGAAACCTAGAATGATAAATAGATGATAAAGAAATGTAAACAGTTAATTTTTTCTGCTCCTTCTGTTAAGGTGGTGTGTGTTAAAATAGTATTTTATTCATCATGGAGTATCACTCAGTAGCTTACTTTTGGTTGACTTTCTTGTTGACAATATTCATGTTTAGTTGATAGATCCCTCCTCATTCACATCTTTGTTAAGGGAAATTTTTTGTAGATTGATATACAAAGAGAAACAATAACAGATACACACTACAAAAGAATGTTGATAGAACTTCAAAATTGAAAATCTCTTCCAGACTAAAAAATTAACTCTCTTCTTTCCCATGTCATCTATAAATGGCAAAAATATTTCAAGATACCACATAACCTCCGTTTTTTAGTATATAAAAGCAAACCTCCTCCAATATTTGAACCTGTTGATTACTGTACTATGGTATTGATGGAGAATCAACTAATGGAAGAATCAGTTGAATTTAAATGTAGAACTTCAATTGTCTAGTTAAGAGTTATAGTCTTACTTGAGCTATTGGTTTAGACTGCTATACGGAGGTTTTTGTCACTTTGTAGGAGTTTTTTTTCTCAAAAAACAAAAAGAAGAGATGTCTCACGATGGTGGGTGTCCCAAAACATATCTGGAAGTCCAACTAAATGAATAAATAAACTCACCATAGAGGTAGCATCTGGCCTGATACCTGATGTCTTCATTGACTCGAAAACTGCTAAGGCTTCCTCACCAAATCCATGCCTTGCATAACCATAGATTATTGTGTTCCATGAGACTACATCCTTGTCGGCTATTTCTTGAAATGCATCACGTGCTTCATCTATGCTTCCACACTTGCAATACATTGCAAGAACAGCATTTCCCACAAAGCATCCAGTGTGATAACCAGCCTTAACCAGACGACCATGCAATTGCTTTCCCAGCTCTAAAGCAGCAATATCAGCACAAGCTGTCAAAGAACAGGTAAATGATGACCTGTTCAATCTTTCTCCATCTCTTTCCATTTCTACAAAAAGTTGTAAAGCTTCTTCACTACGGCCATTCTGAGCATAGCCAGCAATCATAGCTGACCAAGAGATGGAATCACGCTCTGGCATGCTATCAAATATACTTCTAGCACGATCAATATCTCCAGCTTGAGCATATCCTGTGATCATTGTATTCCAAGAGCTAGTGTTCCTGGAAGGCATAGCATCAAACAAATCTCTTGCCATTTCCATTCTCCGATACTTCACATATCCACCAATCATTGCATTCCATGAAGTTGAATTCTTATCTGGCATCCGATTAAATATACTTCTTGCTTCATTCAACATCCCATGTTGAGCATATCCAGAAACCATCGCTGTCCATGTGAACAAATCCCGACTAGGGGACAGTTCAAACAATTTATGAGCTTCTTCCATGTCTCCATTCTGAGCATAACCTGTAATCATGATGTTCCATGAGACCTCATCTCCCACAGGCATTGTATTGAAAAGCCTCCTGGCCTCCAATAGCCTCTTTGATTTTACAAACCCACCCATCAAACAGTTCCAAGAAACGACCCCCCAATCCATCTTCGACTGAAACAAATTTCTCGCGTCCTCTATCCTCCCATTCTGCACATACGCTGAAAGCATCCCATTCCATGAAATCTCATTCTTACAGGGCATTTTATCAAAAATGTCCCTAGCCTGATCGACAAATCCGTTCTGTGCATACCCCGATAACATTGCATTCCAGGATACAACATCTTTCTCAGGCATTCTCACAAACAAGGCTCGAGCACCACTCAAATCTTTATTTCTGACAAACCCACTAAGCATGACGTTCCAAGAAAATAAATCTCTATCTGACATTTTATCAAACAAGTCCTTGGCAAAACCAAACTTGTTATTTGCTATATACCCAGAAATCATCGCATTGCAGGAGACCGAGCTTCGACGAGGCATAGAGTTGAAGACTCGAAGAGCGGCTTGGCAATCCCCGTTGCGCATGTGGGCGGAGATTGTCATGTTCCAGTTGACCACGTCCACGTCAACAGCGGCTCGTGATTGTCGGTTTCGTGATAAAGATTTTTTGGAAGAAAATGCGGTTGATTGGATTTGGAGCTCATTGATGGGTTGTGGTAGGTAATCCAACTTCTGCATATATATGCAGTCAATGTGCAATTGTCTTCTCCAACGATAAGTCCCGCGCATTGCTCAAAACTTCGTAAAGTCTGGCTTTCTGATGCCCACTGGTCACTACTCCTGCTCCTCCTTAAATAACATCACATCCATTCTCCTCAACAACAACGTACTTCTTTCATACTCATCTTGGTGAAGAAAGAAATAAAATTCTTGTCTTCAAGCTGAATGTGGATAATCCTCATAAAAATGAACCAGGTATAATTAATCTTACTGTTAACTTCTACAATGAAACTTCTAACTGCAATCGCTTGACAGCAGGTTGGCTTCAATTACGAATTAAAAGAATCATCAAGAGGAGACAACTTCTTCTTTGCCATTGCTGATGATAGACTTCTTGCAAATTCCTTGGTGGAGGAATCTGAAAAAGAAATAAGGATGAAATGGGTTATAGTCTTATAGACTTATTTATATCTGATCCAAATCCAATTTCTGCCTGACCCCTCTCAAAGCCTTTCATTGTATCTTAACAAAGTTCGATTAGGCACAAATTTTCAATTTATTGTAAAAATTAATGACGTGCTCATCACATCATATTTTTGTACTTATCATGTAGATATTTTAGAAGCTAAAATCCTTTCTTCTCTGATAACCCATTTGCTTTTAGTTCTGATATTTAAGTCTTCCCGGTAACCCAATTCCCTGGTAACTCATAAAGGATGGCCAGAGAGGTGGGTTATGGCTGCCATCATACATCCTTGAAATAGTTGTGGTGGCAAAGAAATAGGTTTAAGCAGTTGCTTCTGTTTTGATATTGTTTAAGCAGCTGGGCCGGGTTAGTGTTTAACTCTCAAGGAATCTTAGATGAAAAGTTCAAACTTTTTGGTTTCGACTGAAAGAGCATTTGAACCTTAGTAATTATACCAGAATATTTCAAAACTTTGTCGTACGTGCTGAATTTCTAGGAAACACGAGAACGATAATATGTCGTCGCAGGTCCCTAGTTATTTTGTCTGATTTTCTACTTGAATTTTTTCTGCACTATGGTCCCTATTTGTTATGCATAATTTTTTTTTTTGTGAAAGTTAATATGGGATTTCATTAATAAATATTATATATGTACAAACAAGGCTACACTATATCTAGTTAGTATAGGAAAATCTTGATGCATATATCATATACACGCGGTGCCGGAAAAAAAATTTGTTCCGAGACTTTTCCAAAATCCAGGATTTATGTACCTATATAAAGAAATACCATAAAACCTAATTGAATGTTCCCAATTCACATACATGTTCATAACATATATATATATAGGAATTCATAGCATTTATATAAATCAATCATTCATATAATAACTATGTACTTTGTGTGTAGTCTCCTTCATTCTTTGATTTTCTACTTGTTGGGTTATCGCAAACTACAACGACCAAAACAGGCTGTCTTCAATAGTATCCACGCAGAGATCGTAGAAACTAATTGAATCAAACCCTTTGATCTGGAAATGGCTAAAATTAAGACAAGAGTGCTAGCTCTTACTTTTTGTTCTATAGAGAGCAACGTGAAAGAGAGGAGATGATGAAGCTTAGGAGAATGAGAGAGTATCGTGAAGAAGAAGACTTGAAAGATTGTTTCTTAACCTTTTATAAAACCTTCTCACGATTATCGTCTTCTTTTCTAGCCTTTTGTCTTTTCTTGCTTTTATCTTTATCAGTTAAAGACATTAAATGCAACTTTGACAAATTCTCTCCTCTTTTTCACGTTACTCATGCCTTATTAATTAATTATGTATATATATATATATATGTGTGTGTGTGTGTGTGTTGAAGTGGTCCAGTTACACTAGGGCCAGTCCTATCGGGTTCTGGGTGTGGAAAAACACTGGAGACCTGTTTCAACAATATCGATGTCGTGATGTCATCAGGACATATCCCGATTTCATCGGGATCCATATGGTTCTGTTGCTCTTCGTATAATGGATCTCTATCCAATACTATTTTACGAATTCTCCGAGTCACTCTTACGCGTGTGACTCATTAGGTTCTCGGTTATGTTGGCCACTTAGATTAATACTTAATCCAAGCAAGTTATGAGCGGCGTCTAGCAACACATCATGACCCCTAATTGATCGGAAAGTAAGTGGTTTGACGAACGAACCTGTACTCATCATGAACCATCTCACAAACTCTCCCATAGACAATTGCTGTGCAATTCGTCCTTTCACCATGCTATACCCTACTTGGTTATGAGTATAGGTAAAGTGTCAACTCTCATTAGATTGACTACATCAAATCTAGTCTAAGTGATATCAGTTCTCGTCTTGGGACTCATTACTCTCTATGTCAATGAAGACATTCTTTATGACACATGTACTTCGGCCAAAGATTTCCAAGTAATGACCCCAACAAGAGGCTGTGGGTATCATCTTCTGCTATAACAGAAGTGGTGAATCCTCTATTAGCTACTCAATTACCTTCAAATACCTCAAGCTGTGCCTAATCACCACCCTATGAGCGACCTCTACAAGGCAACAAGGAATAGAGTCAAAGCACATAATCAATATCCAAGATATCCTTGAGTACCTCAAGTCTAAAGATACTTGCACCATTGATATGATGAGATTATCACTAACATTAGAATAGGACATCCATGTGATGATCTCATAGTATGTCATCCAATGTACTTACTATCTCTAGTAAGCTTTCACATCTCAACTCTAAACATCTCATGTTTATAGTTTTTGAGATCCACTGCTTGATCAAATCAAGGAGTTTGACATGTTTTTGTCTATTCGGATTAACGATATCCAATCTCATTAATCCTATGACTAGGAATAATTTAGATACTGATATAATTGCGCATGATAGGAATCTTAGTAGTATGATCACATCATGATTTCCTTCATGCTATGTTATATATCACGGACTTCATTAATTTGCTTATATATCAATATCAATTCTTAAATAATGAACACCACATTAATGAAATATGCCTTTCTTTATTATTGAAAATAAAGTCTGTACATAACTTTGTACAAAACGCGCTAAAGGCGATTGCCTTTATGGCACTACTCTAACAAATCTCCCACTTGACCTAAACTCAATCGCCTTAGAATCTAATACCATAGGTGAGTACATGAGAATCAAAGCTATTCTATGACAATGGCTTCGTCAACGGATCAGCAATATTATTCTTCGTAGGAATTCTCTCTATCTATACATCAGCTCGACCAATGATCTCCCTAATCAGATGATATATGTGGAGTACGTGCTTGGATCGTTGATGAGACCTTGGTTCCTTCGCCTGTGCAATAGCCCCATTGTTGTCACAATATAGTTGTATGGGCCCATCACAGCTAGGAATCACACCAAGTTCAGTAATGAACTTCTTGATCCAAACTGCTTCCTTTGCTACGTTTGAAGCGGCAATATACTCTGCCTCGGTTGTTAAATCGACAGTCGTCTCTTATTTAGATTTCTTCCAACTGACTGCCCCGCCGTTCAGTGTGAATATATAACCTAATTAGGATTTAGAATCATCCTTATCAGATTGAAAACTAGCATTTGTATGCCTTCTCACTTTTAGATTTCCATTTCCATATATCAAGAAAAAATCCTTAGTCCTTTGTAAGTACTAGAGGATGTTCTTGACAGCTACCTAGTGACCCTCACCAGGATCCGATTGGTATTTGCTCGTAACACTTAGAGCATATGATACATCAGGTCTCGTACATAACATAGCGTACATGATAGATCCTTTTGCAGATGCATACGGGATCATAATCATGCGCGTCCTCTCATCTTGTGTCTTAGGACACATAGATTTCGAGAGTGTTTTCCCATAAGTCATGGGGAGATACCCTCTCTTGGACTGCTCCATGCTAAACCTCTTTAGCATCTTGTCTATGTACGTTGATTGTGAAAGACCAAGTAACCTTTTTGATCTATCTCGATAGATCTTTATCCCAAGGATATAAGTTGCTTCACTAAGATCTTTCATAGCAAATTATTTGGACAACCAAATCTTCACAGATTGTAGCATAGAGACATCATTTCTTAGTAATAATATGTCATCTACATATAGCATAAGCAATACGATTGCACTCCCACTAACCATCTTCTACACACAAGGTTCATCCGGATTTTGTGAGAAATCAAACTCTTTGATTATCTCATTAAAGCGGATATTCCAACTCCTGGATGCTTGTTTCAATCCATAAATGGATCTCTGAAGCTTGCATACCTTTTCGCCATCATTAGAGATGAAACCCTCTGTTTGTGTCATATACACATCCTCGGCTAGATTTCCATTCAGGAAAGCTGTCTTCATATCCAATTGCCATATCTCATAATCATAATGAGCGGCAATGGCTAGGAATATCCTAATAGATTTAAGCATTGCTACTAGGCTAAAGATCTCGTCGTAGTCAATTCCTTATTTTTAATGAAAACCTTTAGCCACAAGCCTTATTTTATAGGTAATCACATTTCCATCTATGTCGGTTTTCTTTTTGAAAACCCATTTACACCTATGGGTTTTATTCCTTCGGGTGCTTAAACCAAAGTCCATACTTGGTTTTCATACATGGAATCCATTTTTGCTTTCACGGCGCTAAGCCATTTCTCATACTCTGAACTTTTCAGAACCTCTTCATAGGTAGTGGGCTCATTATCTTCTATTAGCAATACGTCATTTTGTTCACTCACGAGAAATCCATATCTCTCGGGAACAAAGCGTATCCTACGTGACCTACGAACTTCCTGTGTTGAAGAAGGTTGAACTATTACTTCATCTGTATGAGTCACAGTCTCAAGTTCAGGCTGTTGATCTGCATCTGTTCGAGCATCTTGAACTTCTTCAAATTCAATTTTGCTCCCACTGTCTTCTTTTAAAAGAAACTCTTTCTCTAAAAAGACAGCATGCTTTGAAAAAAACACTTTTTGTTTCTCAACAAGGTAAAATGATATCCTATTGTTTCTTTAAGATATCCTACGAGCAAACTCTTGGCAGACTTTGCATCAAGTTTATCTGACTGTATTTATTTCACACGGACAACCCAAAACTTTCAAATGAGAGAGATAGGGCTTTTTGTTAGTCCGCATCTCATATAGAGTAACATAAACTATCTTTGATGGAACTCTGTTTAACAAATAAACAGTTGCCTCCAGTGCATACCCCTAAAAGGATTTTGGTAAATTTGCTGTTGGACCCTGAACTTTTCTTGGAAGATTAGAACTATTAAATAAGAAATTTTGGTGATTAGTCACGAAGAAAGAACAAATGAATGAAAGTTTTTGAACCAAGAAATGATAGACAAGAGTAAAGTAAGGAATGATAAATGTGGATAGATTCATGATTTGCTATGATGTTTTCGGCGGATAAGAGATTTTGAAATGAGAAGAATTAAGGTTAAAGTAGAAGTGGAATGGAAGCAAAAATGAAGTAGAAAAGGTGATCTTGATATGAGTTGCGTTAAGGAAAGATTTTTTTGAAATAAAGAGTTGATCTGGAAAATGTTCACTGAGTGTGCTTCGGTCTATTAGCCATAGCTTTTTCTCTAGTTATCCAAACGAGATGATTCTTAATTTGGATTAAAATAGAAACATATGGCTACATTTCTTATGAAGACATCGAACTTCATTTCTGTCTCTAAGAGTTTCAAAATTTTATGAAGTTAAGACTTGAGTACAATACATTGGTGTATGAATGAAAAAAAAATCATCTTCGGACTTTAGAGGCAACTTTGGGTTTGATCTAGATCGATTTTGGCAAAGTTGCCTTCTTGAGAGTTGTAGATCTTTCTTTTACATTTCCAACGGTATATAGTAAGAAAATTTTGGACATCTGAGCTGAAAGTTATGATTTTTATAAGTGGAAAAGTTTTGGAGAGTGAAAAAGTAAGACGAAGCAAAGTAAGACGAAGCAAAAGTAAGACGAAGCAAAGTAAGACGAAGCAAAGTAAGACGAAGCAAAAGTAAGATGAAGCAAAAGTAAGACGAAGTAAAAGTAGGACGAAGCAAAGTAAGACCAAGCAAAAGTAAGACGAAGCAAAAGTAAGACGAAACAAAGTAAGACGAAGCAAAAGTAAGAAGGAAGAAAACCCAGAAGATAGAATCTGTCTTCAAGGTCTTCATAAAAGTTTAGCTCTTGAAGTCCTTTTTCTAGACATCCAAGGAATGCCGTAATCAGAAATTTCTAGAGAAAGTTATGGCTATTTCCCCGAAACAGGTTGAGTATGAATGAGAACAAAAATAGATTGCATTCTTTTGGTCATAACTTCTTCTCTAGACACCTAAATGATCTGATTCTTGAACCATTGGATTCGTAAGACATTTCTTTACATCTATACCAAAAATCATAGTCATCTGAAATGAATGGAGAAAGATTGACTGAAAAGATTGGGATGGGTACAGTGAGTATGCTCTTAAGTAATATGAACTGGTGTTATCCTACTGAATATACTTTAATATTTTGATGATTTCTGGAGCTCTACTGATCCAAATGATATTCTTTTTGAATTGTGGTACACTAGAGACATAGAGTTACAAATTATCTGAAGAAATTGAATTGTAAATCAGTCTATAAGACTTTCAAATTTTAGGTGGAAGTTGTGCATAGTACACTATTTTGGACAAGAGCAGTCCAAAAATGTTTGAAGTATATCTTTTGAATCACAGAACCAAATTGAATGATTTTGGAGGCATTGTAAACTTAAGACAATGGAGGATATTTTTCTAGAAGAAAGTGTTATGTTAGAATGTTTAAGGGTATTTTTGACAAGACACTTTAGTTTAAAAGAACATAAGCCTATAAGGAAGGATAAAATGGACGTTTTAGGCTCACTAAGGGCATAATTGGAAGAAGAAGTATTGTTTAGCTTATAAATAAAGGAGAAAACATGAATAAGAAGATTCTAGAGAAGAAAAAATGCGTGGATTGAGGAAAAGAAAAAGAGAGAGTGTCATGATGGAGAAAGAGAAATATGATGAGAGCGAAATATAAAGGGAAGGAGAGATAGAAGAGAAACAAGCTAGGGTTTCAATTATGTTAGCCCTCAAAAGAGATTTTGAGGTTGTTCAAGAAGAGAAAAAAAGGTAGAGGAAGAGAAGAGCTTCCAATTGAGCCAAAGATTTCTTCAGTTGGTGAAGAACCAAGGGGAGTCAAAGAGGCCTATTTCAGTTAGATCATCTCACAGAGTACACATTAAAGATATAGCAGGAAAGAACCTTTGATACCTCAGGTTGTTTGCAAAGAGAAGAGCTTTCTTTGGAGATAAAGATCCCTTCATTTAGTGAAGAATAAAGGGATCAAGAGAGGCAAGAGGAATAAGAAAAGAAGCTTTTTGAGCAAGTCAAGTCTTTAAGCACGGAAAAAGACAACCTTGACTTGGATCTTAGCAAGGAAAAGGGGTGGGTAATATGTTTATAGTTTGTATGATTGGGCAAATTCTTGCCTATGTGTATGTATAAAATATGTGTTAAATTGGTTGAAATGGATTTGTTGAAAATTCATAATGAATCTTGATTTTGTCATATCGTGAAAGAAGCATGATATTTGATATAATTAAGTTATGGTTTTGATCAATGTTGTGCCTTGAGTTAGGTCATGGCATTTTGTATAAATAGGAAGGAACGAACATGGAAAAGTATGAAAGCATTTTCATAAAATGATCTGAGCATGCTTATGTGCTTCTGTTTGGGCGAGAGTGGAACCATTTGTTCGTAACGTGCACGTTGACAAGAGCCTTCTCCCGGCTGCCCGCTTGTGGCATATGAGCTCCGAAATGGACTCATTCTGTTCATG
>JAOTAX010000007.1:10451085-10467605 GCA_025629825.1 Erythroxylum guanchezii
TGCATTTCATTTCATGAATGCATGAAACATAATGACAGTTGTGATCAGAGTAGCCACCGATTAGAGCTTAAAGCTCAGCGAGTGAAAAAGAGCCTCGAGCTCAAAAGTGATTCAAAGCCTCAGACTCAACGTTTAATGAGCTCTATATGGGACAGTTATCAATGAGTCCTATATGGGATAGTTTGGGCAGTCGGTCACAACAAAGTAATAAATGGAAGGTGAGTCTCATATGCATTGCATATGCATAATATGAATTATTAAATTGTATTGAATGTGAAATGATGTGAATGTGAATTATGTGTTATGTCACTGGGTGAGCCATCGATGATAGTCACTCATTGAGTTCGCAAAACTCACCCAAAATTTGTAAATATTTTTCAGGACTCAAAAGAATACCCCGTTAGACAAACGGGAGTATCCCTACTGCATGTAATTGAAAGAAGAGGTCGGGATCAGTTCACATCTGTATTAGTGTTTTCCTACTTTTGTATCGATTTGAGTCTTTTACAATTGTTGTAACATGTTTATTTGAAGATTTCTGTTTGTAAAAACTTTTCAAATTGGAATGGTTTGTAATTGATTATGAAGTGTACTAATATTATGATTATAAATGCTTTGTCTCAAAAAAGGGGCCCAAGTGGAAAGTGAAATTTTGATGATTTATGTAATGGTTGAAATGTACTTATGAATTAAAGTGTGGCCAATTTTAGGCTTGATTTCCACATACGTGTGTAATGCTTTGTTTTGTAAGGAAAAAAAATCGTACTGAATGTCAAGTGATTGAGTGTTTGAGCACGCCACCCTCACGGGGCACGGACTCGGATATCCCTCGGGATGTCAGGTATAGGTTTTGCAGGAGTGGGGTGCTACATGCATAATCTTCTTTTTAACAATTTCTCTCTCGTATACACATTATGTCGTTCCACCTTTAACTTTAGACGAAACTCCTCTTTGTTCGAATAGGAACATACTACATATACATATAATAAATAAATAAAAGTGGGATGCGTGCATGTGAAGGTGGAGATGTCTAATTAGGAATTGGATATTAGAAGTTATGGTTAACTTAAATATTTTGGGGCTCGTATTTTTCTTATATATATAGGTATTATAAGAATAGTTTCTTCTTCTTCTTTTGGTGTGTGCATTTGGTAGCCTTTGCGTAGTGCAATAGTATTTGAAGATTAATTGTTGAAAGCTTTTCAAGCATTCTCAATCAGGTGAAATCTCTTAATTATTATCTTGTTGTTATCAAGAATTAATTTTCTTGAAGATTTATTTTGAAATTGCCTCTACTGGTGCTAGAGAAGAACAATTTGTATTACTCATTATTTTCATATAGCAAAATATTCAACTAGCTTATGCTTGTATTTTTTTACTCCTTACATTGGGGTACGTTAAAAATTGTTTGTTGATTATTAAGATGTGTGATTTTTGCAACATAGAGTTTCTTTCAGAGATTCCTCTTCTTCTAGAAAGAAAATTTTATTGGATTTAGTACACTCTAATGTTTGTGTTCCAATGACGATAAGATCACTTGGTGGTGTTCAGTATTTTGAGAGTTTTGTTGATGATCACTCTAGGAGGATTTGAGTTTATACCTTGAAGACAAAGGATCAAGTGCCTCAGTTAAGAGAGAGATTGGGAAAAAGTTAAATGCATTCATACAGATAATAGTGGAGAGTATTATGGCTCATTTGATGACTATCGCGAATAATAGAGCAGTGGGCATCAAACCACACCTTCTAAGACACCTTAGTTGAATGGAGTAGCTAAGAGGATTAATAGAATAATGATGGAAAGAGTGAGATGTTTGATTTCACATGTGAAATTTCCCAAGTCTGTATGGGATGAAGCTTTGAGTACAGTTGTGCATATATGAAATAGTTCTCCTTGTGTTACTTTTGAGTTGGATATTTTAAAGCGAGTTTCGTTAGGAAGAGATGTTTCCTATGATTATTTGTGATTTTTTGGGCTCAAGGAATTTGTATACATGCCAAAGGATAATAGGTCTAAACTTGATGTCAAGACAAGTTAGTGTGCGTTTAATGGGTATGGTTAAGATCATCTTAGCAACATGTTTTACAATCCAGTTTAGGAACTCGTAAGAAGCCATGATGTTGTGTTTATTAAGGATCAAACCATGAAGGATATCAATAAAGTTAAGAAGAGTGATTTTGAATCTAATAGTGTCATAAGTTGATATTTTTGATATATTTTAGCTCTATTTTGTCATTATTTTTGTATTGAATGCTGTTAAATTGCCTTTAGTTTTTGTGGATTTGGTACTGTTGCTTTGTTTTTCGTGTTTGCAAATGTTTCGGGAGGAAATTGAAGATCAGAGGATTACACGGTCTGATAGTGTGAATAGACACGGACCGTGTCTTCCAGCAGCCAAAAGCACAAGCAAGACTCAAAAGGCACACGGGCTGACCATGTAAACCAACACGGGTTGTATGTGACGAAGCGAAAGCACAAGCTGAACCTAAAAGATACACGGGCCAACCGTGTATGTGCACATGGACCGTGTGTGACGATGTTGATGGTTAAAAGGCAGTTAACTGAAAGAAATTTAAAAGGGGGAGACGAGAGGAGATTCGTGGAGGGTTCCAGATAAAGAATAGGGAAGAGATAAGAAAAGAATAGAGAAAAAAATCATAAAAGGAGACTTGAAGATTGAGAAATCAAGATTCAAAAATCAACTGGAGTTCTTTCTTCTCCTCTTTACTTGTTATTTGTTTTGGATGTTTATGTTTATAATTTTTACTTTTAGGTTGAATTCAGTTATGACTCTATAAATTTTCTTATTCTACAATATTAGTTTCAACTTGGGATTTATCTATTAAACCTTATGCTTTTACTTTTAAAATCAATGTTGCCTTGATTTTTTTAGTATAGTATTTTGATCTAATGAAGATTTGATCTTTCTAATCTAGGGTTTCTTATTGAATGTTGATAGATGTTGAACTAAATACTGAAAAGTGATATTTAATGTTTGAATTACTAGATTAGACTTAATTGAAAGAATATCTAGAAATAGAATTCTTCATTAAGAGTATTTGAGATTAACCATTGAGTTCATTGAGTTGGATTCGATTTAGTCTAGGAAACTAGTTCAAAAATTGAAATCAACACGTCAATTACTTCGAGAGAATTAATTCATAAGAGTGGGTTAATGAACTTAGATCAATATTTTGATTCACAAGGATAACATAAATTCTTTGTAGGAATAAATTCCTAGAATATTAGTTTAAATTCTGTTAATTGTGTATTGACATTTCCCTCACAAACGAATTTTCACATTCAATTGCTTAACAAATTTAGAAGGTATAAATTTAGTACTTTAACCTAGTCCTTGTGGATCGGCACTTGATTGTTACAATTAAACCCGTACACTTGTGGAGCCTATCAAGTTTTTGGCGCCGTTGTTGGGGACTTGGGTCAAATATTGAATTTTTCTGAACAAAGTTGACTAAGCTTTACTTAATTCTATTCTAGTTATAGGTTTCTTTTTATAATTTTTTTATATAAGTCTATTCACTCATTTGTGTTTCTAGTGTAGTGGTGAATTGAGATTTATATGCAATACACTTTCACAGCCACATTTGATCCTGAGATCGATAGAACATACCACAAGAGAAAGAGACAGAGGTTTGCAGATAAGAAGAAAGTGACCATTGCTAGCAGTAGCAATACAATGGCTGAAGGAGTAGGACCGCGACTCCATGATTATGTAGAGCTAGGAGTTCAAGAAAATACTTCGGGGATTCTGAATCCAACTGTGGAAGCAAATAATTTTGAGTTGAAACCAGCTCTTATTTCTATGGTGCAATAGTCGCAATTTGGTGGGTCACTTGTCGAAGATCCAAATATGCACTTAACGATCTTTCTTGAAGTTTGTGACACTCTAAAAATGAATGGAGTAACTCTCGATGCCATTCGTCTTCGCCTTTTCCCATTCTCTTTAAGGGATAAGGCAAGAGCATGGCTTCATTCACTTCCAGCTGGATCTATTACTACTTGGGATCAACTCTCCAGGGCGTTCTTAGCTAAGTATTTTCCTCCGTACAAAACGGCGAATCTAAGAATTCAAATCTCAACATTAACATAAGAAGATGATGAGATGTTGTATGAAGCGTGGGAGCGTTATAAAGATTTACTTTGGTTATGTCCACACCATGGCTTACCCACTTGGATGGTCCTTCATAACTTCTATAATGGATTACTGGTAGCGCCCCTTTACCGTAAGGTACACACTGAGACACCCGAAAGTCATTCCAGTACATATCCTACGATAAGGGCGAGCTACGATCGATCACTACATTCACTTCATATGGCATTATATAATAATTCACTTATAAAGCATCATAAGAAAAACCACAATATTTTAAAACCAACTTTTTCCTCATTTCAGTTCACAAAACCGAAAGTCTACATTGTGTCTTTCACCATTTTCCATATGTACATCATCAAAACCTAATACAATAGTACTACATGAATGAGGACAATATGTACAATCTAACTAATCCGTCCAAAAATCCCATCTGACCGACCTTTGAGCCATAACAAAATCCAAAAGGGGGCCTTTTTATCCTGTCTAAAGCACTAGGTCTCCTGTCTCTTACTTAAAAAGCCACATTGCAATTTTTGATGAATTTTGCGAACTCAATAAGTTAACCATCATTGATGATTTCACCGGATCACATACACACATCATATATCACATAATTAGTCGTTCTAAACATACATTTATTACTCAGATACTCACATAACAAGGCATATCATATAGTCATTCAATACAACTTTGCAAAATATTGATGAATTTCAATCTTAAATGAATGTTATATGCATGAGACTCACATTCGTTCTTATTGTTGTGATCGAGTGCCTATCACAAACTTATACAAATACTGGCCCATAGGGCTCCATCAAAAAACAATCATGAAGCATAGCTCTACATGCAGAATCAGAAATCATGGAGCAAGGCTCTACGTGGAAGCGCTTCATACTAGCAATTCAAGTCACAACGCCTTTATCTGATCATGCATTTTATGAAATGCATCAAATACATATATGTCATATATCATATATCGCAATCACATATGATCCTAACAATCATCGGACCTTAGTCCAGCATTCAACTTTCGTTGAGAATCAAATGTCATTCATATCACGTCAAAGCACTTCCAATACATACCCAACTATTAAACTCCTTAGTTTTCAAGTCTAGAATTCAGAAATAATTCACAAACAATTTAGTAATATGGAAGTTTAACAAATCAAGTCAATTCAAAACAAATCAATCCTAGGAAATCATCTAAGTTGACTCACAGTATGCTTCAATATGCTATTGCCTGGATGGACTGGCAATGTCTGGAGGTTGACGTTCCAATTGCTCCTCTATATCAAACAATATACACAATTATCATAATTTGTACAATCATAAACAATAATGCACGTAAATGATATGAAATATGTACAATGCATGTTTATGACAATCTCGGGTATCATTCCATCAATTTCATCACAAAATCATTCTTATATCCAAAACTCATCTAAGTATAATTTATACTTAGGTTTATGCCTCACTAAAACTATTAAAATCTCTATTCCTATCTCATTAACTCTAAAAATCACCCAATTTTTTTTAGTAATTTGGAAGATATATCTCAAACATTATCGGGTTGTTCATATTCAAAAAAATTACTATACACAACTATCTCAACATCTTAGAGGCCAAATCATAATTCGACTTCTTGAGACAATTTGTAAGCCTATACCTTTAGTTTACTCCAAAACCAAAAATCATCTCATTTGGAATCCTATAGATCCAGATAAAATCAAAATACTGAAGTATGTTCAGTGGAATATCCAATTCTTGCTCTTCCAACCGATACCCTTACTTTGATTGGATTAATCATTTCCGAGTGGAAACCAGAAGCTATAATTTCTATGGAGGATAGAGAAATGTGTTATGAATCCAATGCATAATTTGGAGGTCGAACTACAAAGTTATGGCTGAAAGAATCAAACAAGGTTCTGTCCATATAAGACGAAGCAGATAGCAGACGAAGCAAAAAGCAGACGATAACAAGAAGAAGACGAATGGCCAAAAGCAGACGAATGCAAGAAGTATACGAATGGAGTCAGCTTAAGACGAAGTAAAGTCAACTTAAGACAATGCAACTCTTAAGACGATATGATGTCATTACAAACGATACAAATGGTCAATTTAAGACGAAGGAGAAGTCAACCTAAGATGATACAGATGGTCAACTTAAGACGAAGCAGAAGTCAACCTAGATGATACAGATGGTCAACTTAAGACGAAGCAGAAGTCAACCTAAGACAATACAGATGGTCAACTTAAGACGAAGCAGAAGTCATCCTAAGACGATACTATCTATACTCCTCAACTCAAAAACCTTTTTCTTGAACATCTCTGAGTTTTCATCAACTCACGTATAAACACCTATATACTCATACATGCACAGTGAAAAAATAGACCATGTTTCACCTTTCCAACTTTAATCTTCTACACTAACCCTATACACCATTTCAATCTTACTTCAACTCCAAAAACCATTTCCACAATATCTGATCACTAACCATCCATCAAAAACCAAATAATACCATATCCACAATTTTTATCCCTTTAACATAGTGTTCAACAATATAAATGTACGTAAATGCCATAGACATACACTGACAATAAATTCATCAACTTTATTTCAAAATTCCACAACTCTAACAATTTTATTCACTACTTACTTGTTGAAGACTCCAGAAGCTTCAACTATCTTCACGCCCTAACTCCATACAAAATACGTAATCCACTATGAGCATTAACCATTTTTAGGTTTTTCTTAAACACTTTACAAGGTGCGATTGATTTAGGAAAAGGGAGAAACACTGAAATCTCTTAGAAGGTGTTTGGAGAAAAACTGTGTATTGGGAGGAATTTTGAAGAAGGTGATTATGACGAAGTCATCTGAACACAACTTATCCTTTCAACTCTCAGAGAATAGTAACCTACTTCTAGCAAAAGTACAACAAGCAACTTGACACTTGTCACTCTCCTATGGTCTAAGCTCTAACCAAGTTTCTTTTAAACTAAACTTCATTAATTCTATCTTTACAATCCAACTATCTCCAAATCTTCTTTTCCCTATTTTCCATAATACTCTATAATTTCTGAAAATAAATCCTCAATTCACCAACATTCATAATATATATATCTATAATCCCACTAGTTAATAATATTTCCAATATAGATAAACTTAAAATTCCCTAAATTTCAAAAAATCCTAATTCAATTCAATTATACTCGGAATCATTCATGATTCCATGTACAATTATGTTCATGTGCAGAAAAATTCATTATTCATGTATATGTGTATGCCATATTATGTATGAACATGAAGAAACATTCCTAAGCCTCTCATAAATCACTCACATTTACTATTTTACCCTAATGAGATGTTACAACCCTCCCCTCCTTAAAAGAAATTTCGTCCTCGAAATTCTTACCTGTTTGTTCGAATAGGTGGGGATATTGTCTCCTCATATACTCCTCTGTCTCCCATATTGCTTCTTCAGTTGAGTGGTTTATCCAAAAGACTTTTACCAATGGAATGACCCTGTTCCTCAGCTGCTTGATCTGCGATCTCACAATCTTGATCGACTCCTCTACATAGCTTAAGTTACTAGCAACCTCAATCTCCTGAGCTGGTATCACATACGTCGGATCCGATTGGTATCTTCAGAGCATACTCACATGAAACACATTATGCAACTGAGATATCTCATTCAGTAAAGCCAAAAGTCCAATCCTCTTGATAATCTCATAAGGACCAACGTACCTAGGGCTTAACTTGCCCTTTTTACCGAATCTCAAAACTCCCTTCCAGTGTGACACTCTCAAGAATACTCTGTCTCCCACACTGTGCTCCATATCACGTCGATGTTGATCCACGTAACTCTTTTGTTTGTCTTGACCTGCTTTAATTCGGCTTCAGATCAACTTTACCTTATCCACTGTGTCCTCTATCAACTCTAGGCCTTCTATCATTCTTAAGCCCTCTTCACCCCAATACAACGGCGATCGACATTTTCTATCATAGAATGCCACATACGGCGCCATTCTGATACTACTGTGATAACGGTTGTTATAGGCAAACCCTATCAACGCCATATATCGATCCCAATCTCCTCTAAACTCTAATACATAAGCTCTGAGCATATCCTTGACAGTCTTAATTGTCCTCTCGCTCTGTCCATCTGTCTAAGGATGAAATGTTGTACTGAAGTTTAACTTAGTCCCCAAAGCAGACTGCAAACTCCTCCAAAACCTCTAAGAAAATTTGGAATCCCTATCTGATACTATGAACACTAGAATCCGATACAGTCTCACCACCTTATTCACATATCTCCGGGCAACTAGTCAAGTGAGTTATTCTCTCTCACTGGTAAAAAGTGGGCCGATTTAGTTAACCTGTCCACTATGACCCAGATCACATCATGTTGCCTCGGAGTCTTAGGCAATCCCATGAGGAAATCCATAGTCAGTCATTCCCATTTCCATTCTGAAATGGGCAACGAATGGAACTTCCCTACCGGAGCCTGGTGCTCATCTTTCACCTACTGGCATGTCATACATCTAGATACATATTCCACCACTTGCTTCTTCATTCTGAGCCACCAAAAATGCTGCTTCAGTGTGTTATACATCTTAGTAGTACTAGGATGCAAAGCATAGATGGCCATATGAGCCTCCTCGAGAATCTCCTTACTCAAATTATCCACATTAGGCATACACAGCCTTTGTCTCAACCATAATGTCTCATCTCTCAAATCAAACTCAGAATTCGGATCCACCTTCACATTCTCCAGAAGCTTCACCATATCAAGATCTTTGCCCTGAACTTTCCTAATTCTGTCATATAGCATCGGTCTCAACATCAAAGTAGCAATCAAGGCCCTATCCTGCTCTAGCTTCAACTCCACATTCATAGCTATCAAATGAATCAAATTAGGTAGCCTCGATAACTGAATCTGAGCTGCACTGATAATAGACTTCCTGCTCAAAGCATCTGCCACCATATTAGCTTTCCTCGGGTGGTACTCAATAGTGCAATCATAGTCTTTTAGTAGCTCAATCCATCTCCTCTGCCTCAAGTTCAACTCCCTCTGACTCAGTAAATACCTCAGACTTTTATGATCTGTGTATATCTGGAAGGTCTCTCCATACAGATAATGTCTCTAAATCTTTAAAGCAAAGACAACTGCAGCTAGCTCTAAATCATATACTGGATAATTTATCTCATGAGGCCTTAATTGTCTCGATGCATAGGCGATCACCTTGCCATGATACATAAATACACATCCCAACCCTTGATGTGATGCATCATTGTACACCATATATCCTCTAGTCCTCGATGGAATAGTTAACACTAGTGTAGTAGTCAACTGATGTTTCAGCTTCTCAAATCTCTTCTAGCTCTCCTTATTCCATCTGAACACTATATTCTTCCTCAAAAGTTTTGTCAGAGGGGCTGAGATTAGAGAAAACCCCTTGACAAACCTCCGATAATATATGGCCAATCCTAGGAAGCTTCAGATCTCTGACACATTTCTCAGAGCTTCCCAATTCATGACTACCTCAATATTCTTTGGATCTACCTGTATGCCATCTCCAGTCACTATATGCCCCAAAAACATAACCTAATCTAGCCAAAATTCACACTTATTAAATTTGGCATACAGCTGCTTCTCTCTCATAATCTATAAGATGACTTTCAGATGTTCAGCATGCTCCTTTCTGCTCTTCGAATACACTAAGATATCATCAATGAATACAATCACAAATCGATCCAAGTGAGGCTGAAACACCTTATTCATCAAGGCCATAAAAGCTGTGGGGGCATTTGTCAACCCAAACGGCATCACTAAGAACTCAAAATGCCCATACCTGCTCCTGAATGCACTCTTTGGTACACCAGTCTCAACTATCTTCAACTGATAGTACCCTGACCTCAAGTCCAGCTTAGTAAATACCTAAGCTCCCTGCAATTGATCAAGTAAATCATCAATTCTAGGCAGTGGGTACTTATTCTTCACTGTCACCCGATTCAGCTTCCTATAGTCGATGCAAAACCTGAAAGTCCCTTCCTTCTTCTTCACAAACAGCACTGGAGCTCCCCAAGGTGAAACACTAGGCCTTATAAAGCCCTTTTCCAACAACTCTTGAAGCTGAGCCTTCAAATCCTTCAGTTCCACAGGTGCTATCCTATATGGAGAAATGGATATAGGAGCAATACCTAAAACTAGATCAATTGTGAACTCTGTTTACCGATCTGGTGGTAAACCAAGTAGCTTATTGGGAAACACATCCAGTAACTCCCTAACCACTAGAATGTCCTGTACACTCTGCTCAACCCTAGTATCAATGATATGGGCTAGATAAACCTCACATCCTTCCTGCATAAACCTCAATGCAGTTATAAAGGATATCATCCTAGCTGGCATTACTTAACTAACTCCCCTGAATACTGCCCTCGGCTGACCAGGAGATTCCAATACTACCTCCTTGGTGTAGCAGTTCATGATGGCCCTATGAGTAGTGAGTCAATCCATGCCTAGGATCACATCTATCTCCCTTAACTGTAATACAATCAGGTCTACCTTCAACTCTGCTTGATCAATTTTAATCGAGCACCCCTTACAGAACTCTCCTATAATAGTAGTACTACCTAGAGGTGTACTCGCCTCTAGTCTAAGCTGTAACAACTCCCTATCACAATGCAGTTTACATGCCAAATGCGGTGCGATAAAGGAGTGTGTGGATCCTAGATGTAGCAGTGCAAATGCCTCAAAATCATAAATGAGAAGCGCACCTGCAACCACTTCTGGTGAGTCCTGAGCTTCCTACCTAGTCATAGCATAAACCCTGGTATGGGACTGTGGTCGGCTACCTTGTCCCTCAGTCCTTTTGGAAGAACTCTTATAACTCACTCTGCCTCCACCCCGGCTTCTCTATCCAGATCCACCACCTCTGCTCTGCTGGACCATAGCATCACTCCCAGATCGCCCACTCACAGTAGACTGAGCTCCCAAAATAGTAGGATAATCTCTGATATGATGGTCCATGGAGCTGCATTTGAAGCAAGCTCCAGTCAACCTCCAACACTCACCACAATGCCTCCTTTCACAGTGCTCACAAACTAGAAACTGATTCTGAGCTATACCCCTTCCACTGCCAGTCTGTGAAAATCTACCCCTCTATCTAGATCCTAACTGCCTGGATCTACCTGATGATCTGAAGGCTCTATTCTGGCGTTTACTGAAGCTCCTGCTAGAACTACCCTAACTCTTACTAGGCCTTTTCCCTCTAGATCTTTACCCAGTCTCTGCTTGTCTCTCACTCAATAATTGCTCGATCCTAATAGAAGCAGCTCTCAGCTTAGTGAAACTACTTAGGTTTGAGATGGCCAATCTTGTTTTGATCTCCATATTGAGGCCATCCTCAAACCTCCTACACTTGTCTTCTTCTATAGGAATCAGAGCAGTAGCATAGCCCATCAGCTTATTAAACCAAATCTCATAATCAGCTACTGATATCCTACCCTGCTTCAACTCTAAGAACTCCTTCATCTTCCTGTCTAAATAGATCTTGGGCATATAATTATCTCTGAAGACCCTCAGAAAGTCTTCCCACTTCAATTGGCAAGGCTTGGTGGTACTGCCTGGAATTGTCTTCCACCACTAATAAGTTGTGCCCTACAGTAAGGACACTGCATAATCGAACCTCTCATCAGGCTCCCAGTCCATCTAATCTAGAACTCTCTTAGTCCTTTCCAACCATCCCTCAGCTTCAGCAAGGTCTGTGCTACCATAGAAATCCACAGTTCCCTACTTCCGCAGTCTATCATACCTCCTCTCCCTTTTCTTAGGAACTCTAGGAAACATCTCCTCATATCGAGGTACTTAGGACTTTCGACTAGCTCCTACCGATCCTTGGTCAGTTGCTTGATCAACATAATCACCTAGAGTGGATGACCTATAATAGATAATAACTTCAATCATTATCTGCATTTCTCACAATATTTCATGCTTAACATTCCTATATGTCCAACAAATGTCAACCATGCTCTGATACCACCTAAATGTTCTGCCCCTTTACCATAGGGTACACACCGGGATGCTAGAAGGTCATTCCAGTACATATACTACGATAAGAGAGAGTTACGATCGATCACTACATTCACTTCACATGGCATGGTATCATAATTCACTTATAAAGCATCATAAGAAAAACCACAATATTTTAAAACCAACTTTTTCCTCATTTCACTTCATAAAACCTAATACAATAGTACTATTTGAATGAGGACAATATGTACAATCTAACCAATCCGTCACAAAATCCCAGCTGACCAACCTTTGAGCCATAACGAAATCCAAAAGGGGGCCTTTTTGTCCTGTCTAAAGCACTAGGTCTCCTGTCTCTTACATAAAAAGCCACATTGCAATTTTTGATGAGTTTTGCAAACTCAATATGTGAACCATCATTGATGATTTCATCGGATCACATACACACATCATATATCACACAATCAGTCGTTTTAAACATACATTTATTACTCAGATACTCACATAATAGGGCATATCATATATTCATTCAATATAGCTTTGCAAAACATTGATGAATTTCAATCTTAAATGAATGTTATATGCATGAGACTCACATTCGTTCTTATTGTTGTGGCCGAGTGCCTGTCACAAACTTATACAAATACTGGCCCATAAGGCTCCATCAAAATAGAATCATGGAGTATAGCTCTACGAGCAGAATCAGAAATCATGGAGCAAGGCTCTACGTAGAAGTGCTTCATATTGGCAACTCAAGTCACAACGCCTTTATCTGATCATGCATTTTATGAAATGCATCAAATACATATATGTCATATATCATATATCGCAATCACATATGGTGCTCTTAATCATCGGACCTAAGTCCGGCATTCAACTTTTGTTAAGAATCAAATGTCATTCATATCATGTCAAAGCACTTCCAATACATGCCCAACTATTAAACTCCTCGGACTTCAAGTCCAGAATTTATAAACAACTCACAAACAATTTAGTAATATGGAAGTTTAACAAATCAAGTCAATTCAAAACAAATCAATCCTAGGAAATCATCTAGGTTGACTCACAGTACGCTCCAATATGCTATTGCCTGGATGGATCGGCAATGTCCTGAGGTTGACGTTCCAGTTCCTTCTCTATATCAAACATCATACACAATTATCGTAATTTGTACATTCATAAACAATAATGCACGTAAATGACATGAAGTATGTATAATGCATGTTTATGACAATCCCGGGTAGCATTCCATCAATTTCATCACAAAATCATTCTCATATCCAAAACTCATCTAAGTATAATTTATGCTTAGGTTTGTGCCTCACTAAAACCATTAAAAACTCTATTCCTTTCTCATTGACTCCAAAAATCACCCAATTTGTTTCAGTAATTTGGAAGATATGCCTCAAACAATATCAGGTTGTTCATATTCAAAAACAATGTACTATACATAACTTTCTCAACATCTTAGTGACCAAATCATAATTCAACTTCTTGAGACAATTTGTATGCCTATACCTCCAGTTTACTCGAAAACCAAAAATTGTCTCCTTTGGAATATCTAGTTCATGCTTTTCCAACTGATACCCTTCCTTTGATTACATTAATCTTTTTTGAGTCAAAACCAGAAGCTATAATTTCTATGGACGGATAGAGAAATGTGTTATGAATCCAATGCTTCAAAAATCAGGTCATGTGGAGGTCGGACGACAAAGTTATGGTTGAAAGAATCACACAAGGTTCTATCCACATAAGACGAAGCAGATAGCAGATGAAGCAAAAAGCAGACGATAACAAGAAGCAGACGAATGGCCAAAAATAGATGAATGGCCAAAAACAGATGAATGCGAGGAGCAGATGAATGCAAGAAGCAGACAAATGCAGAAGTCAACCTAAGACGATACAGATGTCAACTTAAAACGAAGTAGAAGTTAACCTAAGACTATACAAATGGTCAACTTAAGACAAAGCAGAAGTCAACCTAAGACGATACTATCTATACTCCTCAACTCAAAAACCTTTTTCTTAAACATCTCTGAGTTTTCATCAACTCACGTATGAACACCTATATACTCATACATGCACAGTGAAAAGACAAAGCATGTTTCATCTTTCCAACTTTAATCTTCTACACTAACCCTATACACCATTTCAATGCTACTTCAACTCCAAAAACCATTTCCACAACATCTGATCACTAACAATCTATTAAAAACCAAATAACACCATATCCATAATTTGCATCGCCTTAACACAGTGTTCAAGAATATAAATGTACGTAAATGCCATCAACATGCACTGACAATAAATTCATCAACTTTATTTCAAAAATCCACAACTCTAACAATTTTATTCACTGCTTACTTGTTAAAGATTCCAGAAGCTTTAACTATCTTCAAGCCCTAACTCCATAAAAAATACATAATCCACTGTGAGCATTAACCATCTTCAGGTTTTTCTTAAACACTTTACAAGGTGCGATTGATTTAGGAAAAGGGAGAAACACTGAAACCTCTTAGAAGGTGTTTGGAGAAAAACTGTGTATTAGGAGGAATTTCGAAGAAGGTTATTATGACGAAGTCATCTGGACACAACTTAACGTTTCAACTCTTAGAGAACAGTAACCTACTTCTAGTAAAAGTACAACAAGCAACGTGACACTTGTCACTCTCATATGGCCTAAGCTCTAACCAAGTTTCTTTTGAACTAAACTTCATTACTTCTATCTTTACAATCCAACTATCTCCAAATCTTCTTTTTCCTATTTTCCATAATACTCTATAATTTCTGAAAATAAATCCTCAATTCACCAACATTCATAATATATATATATATATATAATCCCACTAGTTAATAATATTTCCAATATAGATAAATTCAAAATTCAGTAAATTTCGAAAAATCCCAATTCAATTCAATTATACCCGGAATCATTCATGAATACATGTATAGTTATGTTCATGTGTAGAAAAATTCATTATTCATGTATATGCGTATGGCATATTATGCATGAACATGAAGAAACATTCCTAAACCTCTCATAAATCATTCATATTTACTATTTGAACCTTCCCACAAGTAATGGGATGTTACATTAGTCGAGTCAATGAGGACATTAGTCGATGCTGCAGCTGGTGGAGCAATTTTGAATAAAACTTATGCTGATGCATACAATCTCATTAAAAAGATGGCTCTCAATAACTACCAATGGTCCAATGGACAAGGAGCAGCAAAACGTACTCCAGGTTAGTATGATGTTGATGCACTTACTATGCTTTCTGCTAAAGTCGATGTTATGAATCACAGGTTAGATCGTTTTAATGTTAATTCTGTGAATGTTAGTAGTTCTACTTCTGCATGTGAAATTTATGGTTCTGTTGATCATATGTCTGTTAATTGTCAAGTCGGTAGTCCTTTTGCTCAAGATTAGGGTAGTGACGAAGTTCATGCAATTAACAACTTTAATCACAGACCTTAATTTGACCCACATTCAAACACTTACAACCCAGGTTGGTGAAACAATCCCAATTTCTCCTGGAGGAATAACCAAAACCCCCCATTTCAGCCAAACATTAGACCACCTCCTAGATTTCAAAAACCTTCCAATCCACCAGGACCTCAAAAATCAAACTTGGAAAGTATGATGGAATCCATGTTACTAGCCCAAAGACAACAAGAAGAAACCATCAAGCAATTAACTTCTAAAGTAGACCTGTTAACCACCCATAACAAGTTGCTTGAAAACCAAATTGCACATCAGGCTAGTTCATCGACCACACCATCAGGGCAATTACCTAGTCAACTTGAAACCAATCCTAGGGAACATTGTAAATCCGTAACATTGAGAAGTGGAAAACAATTGGCAAGACCCCCATGATCTTAGGAATGAAGTCGCTAAAGAAGGAGCAGTAGAAACTCAGGACAGGGCTAGTAGAAAGTTAGAATTTGAGAAGGAAAAGAAAAGTGAGGATGATTCTTCTAAGGAAACAGACAAGCAATTCCACAAACCATACACTCCACCAATACTAGGGGTGTTCAAGAAAACCCGCGAACCTGTGAACCAAACCTGAACCGCATGAATCGAACCTGTAAATAAGGTTAATCGAACCTAAGTTCAGGTTCGGTTCGAACCGAACCTGAAAAATTAGGTTCATGGTTCAAGTTCAGGTTTCTAACTTGCAGTTCTAGGTTAACCGAACCTAAACCTGTTGGACCCCGAACTTTTATTGGAGATTTGATTTATTTAAATAGAATTAAATGTGGAAATATAGTATGATTTCTTGAAATAAATGGAAGGTATAAATGAATTTATGAGCATTTAATGAAATTCAATGAGTGTTTTGTATATGTATTATGTCATAGATGAAATT
>JAOTAX010000007.1:10508154-10518169 GCA_025629825.1 Erythroxylum guanchezii
AGATGTTTTTTAATACACAGATACTCACTCAGCCTTCCTTGCTAATATTAAAAAGATCTATGAACCAAGAATGTACCATGAGGCAAAGGCAGACCCAAATTAGATCAAAACAATGCAGGAGGAGCTAGAAGCCTTAGAGAGGAATCAGACTTGGCATTTGGTTTCACTGCCAAAAGGGAAGAGAGCTATTACATCTAAATGGGTGTTGAGGCTTAATATGCCCCTGATGGATTAGTTTCTCGATGCAAGGCTAGGCTGGTAACTCAAGGATATTATCAAGAGTTTGGCATTGATTATCATAATAGCTATTCCCCTGTCACTAAGATGGGCATAGTCAGGGTGTTTTTATCAATTGTAGCTTCGAATCGATGGTCAGTACATCAAATTGACATCAACAATGCTTATTTGTATAGGTCAATTGATGAGGAAATTTATATGCTTCCTCTAGATGACTACACTAAGGAAAATAAGAATCAAGTCTGCAAGCTTTCAAAGTCACTATATGGACTGAATTAGGCGGGAAGACAATGGGATAAAGCTTTTACTGACAAGACTCTGCAGATGGGATTTGTGAAATCAATCCATGATTACTACCTTTTCACCAAAAATACATCAACAAACTTTATAGCTCTTATAGTCTATGTCGATAATATTCTTGTTATAGGAACCTCCATCCAACTGATCCAGGATGTGAAACAACAGTTGGATGCTTGTTTTACTATCAAGGACATAGGAGAGGCCAAGTTTTTTTTTTGGGAATTGAATTGGCTAGATCACAATAAGGGATATTAATTTCACAGACGAAATGCATTTGTGACTTGGTTCAAAATTTAGGATTGTTGAATGCACAACCAATCACCAATCCTTTTCCTTCAGGGTTTAATTGACTGTTGAATATGATTTGTATGATAAACTAGATGGTTATCGAAGGTTAGTGGGCAAGTTGTTGTATCTGGGCTTTACCATGCCTGATATATCCTTTGTGACTCAACAATTAAGTCAATACATGAATGCTCCCATAAGAATTTAGATGGATACAACCTTGCATGTTGTTAAGCACTTGAAGGTACTGATTTTATGGGGTTGTTTTATGTAGCTGACAATGGCTTTGATTTGCAAGCCTACTGTGATTCCGAATGGGGGAGGTGCAAAGTTACTCGACAATCGGTGATAGGATATTATGTATTTCTTAGATCATCACTAGTTTTATGGAAATTCGAAAAGCAAAATACTATTAGTAAAAGTTTAGTAGAGGCTGAATACCGTGCTATGGCTATAACCTCATGTGAATTGAAATGGTTGGCATATCTCCTTGGTGAATTTAAACTTAATCCTACCCTACCTATACCTTTGTTATGCGATAATCAAGCTGCTATTCATATAGCAGCCAATCTTGTCTTTCACGAACGCATGAAGCATGTCGATATCGACTATCACAATATAAGGGAACACTTGGTTTCAGGTTTTATTAGCACATCTTATATTTCTTCCTCTGGTTAGATTGTTGATTTACTTACCAAGCCTTTAACTTATGCACAAATGCATTCAACATTAGCCAAGATGAAGTTATTTCAATATAGTTCATCTTGAGGAGGGGGTGTTGGTTTCATGCGTGGCTGTAGGAATGCAATCATTACCAACATATTAGTTAAATGAGCTAGCGTGGAGGGAAAAGTAGTCAAAGGAGTTGAGGAGCTGTTGTAATTAGTTACATGTCTGTTATGAGCTGTTAAAGCAGTTTAGATTCTAATGTAACAAGTTAGATTCTAGTACTTCCTAGCTCATTTAGCATGAGCTACCTATGTAAATACATTATATCACTTTTCATTATTCAATACATACAATTCAACATATTCTTCTTCTTTCTTCTATATGGTGTCTTAGATGCTAGTGAAAAGAAGTTTATGGTTAAGGAAGAGGAGCGTTGACTTGCTGATGATGAAGATCATGATGAGGTAGGGCAATTCTTTGGCTATTATTCTTATGGTGAGAATTAGCTAAATAGTTTGGCGCTCCATCCATCTCTTTTATGTGAAAATTCCTATGGCATAGGTAAGCTACACATCTCAATGATTCAGGTTTGCCGTCCTCACCACTTGCCATAAATTCTCCACATCCATCCACGACATGTCCTCTCATAGTTGCACTATGGTTCTTTAAACGTTCCCACTAACTAATCGTTGGTGCTGTTAATGTTAAAATGCCCAAAACGAAACGTTTACATAAGAGGTGGGACCACCTCTATTTAAAAATATCCTGTAAACTTTTGTTGGTCCCATAGGTCTTAGCGGAATTCTAGAGAGTCTATTCGGGTCTGAACCTAGCCTGGACCTTTGGTTTTCGACGAGTGGTACTCGAGCTGGACTCTCTCATAGTTAAGGACCTGTTGTCTGACGCTTCACACCATACTACGTTGCTCAACCCCCTCGTACTAGGCATCCATGAACTACTTACTTGCAATTGGGTCCTTCTTCCACGCCACACGTACAGAGAGGAACATTGATGCACTGATTGGCTTGCTAACTTTGCTATTAACCTCTCGGGTTCACCACTTTTATTAGTGTACCCTCAAGATGTGACACTATCCTTCTAGAGGATATGGCAGAGGTTAGCTTTCCTTGGATGATCATGTAATTTTGTTTCTTTTCCTTGTATACAAAAAAAATTTGAAAAACTAATATACGTTAGCAAATTTTTAGCCACACATAAGAGGATAACTAACGATACTTTAACATTGTTAGTGACCAAGGTTTAATCTAAATATTTTTAAATGTTATGGTTCATTTGAACGTTTTCTAAACGTCATGATTCATTTTAAACACCGTAAAATGTTAAAATCTATTTTATACACCAATATAAACTTTAGGGTTAATTTAATTCTTATGGCCAATGAAATTTCCAATATCCCTAAACATTTGGCATTGATCAAGGTTAGTATTGCATTTGATTCTATTACTGATTAGTAACATTAACCTCCGCAGAGAAGCATCTAACCTAGTTGTCTGTATGAATGTACGTATATAAAATGCAGACTTTGAAATTCCCCACTAAGCTCAGTCAAGTCTCCAATTCTCAAGATGCCACGACTTTCTGAAACTTACGCTTGCGTCCCTTCCACCGAGCGTGGCCGAGGCGTCCTGATCTCCGGCCACCCCAAGTCCAACTCCATCCTCTACACCAACAATCGCTCGGTCCTTATTCTTAACCTTGACAATCCTCTCGACGTCTCCGTCTACGGCGACCACGCTTACCAGGCCACCATTGCCCGCTTCTCCCCCAACGGAGAGTGGATCGCCTCAGCCGACGTCTCCGGTACCGTCAGGATCTGGGGCGCCTACAATGACCACGTCTTGAAGAAGGAATTCAAAGTCCTCGCTGGCCGGATCGACGATCTACAGTGGTCTCCCGACGGCTTGAGGATCGTAGCTTCTGGTGATGGCAAGGGCAAGTCTCTTGTTCGCGCCTTTATGTTAGTCAGACTACACTTCCCACTCATTCATCTGTCTATGTGCATGCCTATCTATCACCTTAAGTTTCTCTCTCTTTTGTGTAAATTTTTATTAGGTGGGATTCGGGAACTAATGTGGGGGAATTCGACGGGCATTCAAGAAGAGTTCTGAGCTGTGCGTTCAAACCAACTAGACCGTTTCGGATAGTGACGTGTGGAGAGGATTTTTTGGTCAACTTTTATGAAGGCCCGCCATTTAGGTTCAAGCTATCTCACAGGTCCTTTTTTTTTTTTTCTCTTTTCTTTCTACAAAGAATCGATCGTTATCTACTTGTGGATACTATGTTGGATGCTTGTTATTGATGCTGCATTTTGTTGTCTAACTGCAGGAACCACTCTAATTTTGTCAATTGTGCGAGGTTCTCGCCGGACGGCTCCAAATTTATCACTGTAAGCTCTGATAAGAAGGGAATATTGTTTGATGGGAAAACTGGGGAGAAAATTGGGGAGTTATCATCTGATAATGGACACAAGGGTTCCATTTACGCTGCTAGCTGGAGTCCAGATGGCAAACAGGTACTCGATGATGCCTTATATTTTAAATATGTATAAATGCATCTTTGTTCGTTTTCTGGATTTATGCTTGGTGGCCTCTTCTGATGTTTAGTTACATATTTGTAGTTTGTTTTGAGTTTGATTGCTGGTTGATATAAATGTGGAGCAAGACGAAAATCTCCCTTCCTTGGAGTCCTTTGTTGTCAGATTATATAATTTGGGCTTTCCATAGATATTTGTTTTATCATATTGTTGATCTAAAATCACACACGTCTGTGTGCTGTAATTGTTCTTCTTATGCTTCTACTTTCTTTCCTTGTCCCTTTTTTTTTTTTGGTCACATATAATTACTAACTTCAACTTGTATAAGTTTCATCATCTACCTTCTTCCAATATTCTACTCAATAGCACATTGCCTTGCTTGACAACAGAATATGTTTTCTGTGTAGGTGTTGACTGTGTCTGCAGATAAAACAGCAAAAGTATGGGAGATTTCAGATGATGGTACTGGAAGCTTGAAGAAGACATTGACTTGTTCTGGATCAGGTGGAGTGGATGATATGCTAGTTGGTTGCCTTTGGCAAAATGATCATCTCGTCACAGTTTCTCTTGGAGGCACATTTACGATTTTCCTTGCAAGTGATCTTGATAAAACTCCACTGCAAATATCTGGGCACATGAAGAATGTTAGTTCATTGGCTGTTCTTAACAGTATTCCAAAGTCTATAATGTCATGCAGCTATGATGGTCTAATAGTCAAATGGATTCAAGGCATTGGTTACAGTGGCAAGATACAGAGGAAAGAGAATTCTCAAATCAAATGCTTAGCTGCTGTTGAAGAAGAAATTGTTACATCTGGATTTGATAACAAGGTAATTAACTTGTTTACATGTTCATTTTATGCTGCATTTGGTTCACATTCATTATAGCTCCACTTCTTAGCTGTAATTAGCACAGAAGGTGATCAATTACAAACATATTGAATATTGGCAGCTTGATTTTCTTATATTTTGTGATACTGACCTTGAAAGTAATTCATGTGAAAGGGGAACAAGTTCAAAGCTCAATATTTTCTTTATTAACTGTTAGGGTAATAACTTTATGAATATTGTATCTTCTAAGTGACAAAAGAAAACTGCTATAACTTGAGAACAGTCATGTGACTGTCATTTTCAACTGTCCAAAACATAGAAAATTGTAAATAGAGTTTACCTCACGAAAAAAATTTCTTTCATGTAAGTTTGGATTATGCGAGTAGCTAGACTTCTATATCCTTCCTTATGAATTCATTCATGAAATATCTTCATAAAAATGTGGGATCTTCTTTATATCAACAGAAGGATCGATTCATACAAACATATTCTTACTTGAAGGAAGCGGAACATATTTATTTGCCTGCTAATTACAAATGTTGAATATTAACTACTTCTTGTTCTTACTTTTGTATCTTTGCCTATTGTTTTGGGCAAAAATATTGTTTGTTGGCCATGTACTGTTCAATGTATTCTTCAAGGTGTCAGAGAACCATGAAAATATTGTGTGCTTCTTTGACATTCAAAGCAAAGCTGTACTTACACTTCAAGGTTCATAGTGTTGGTGACAGTCATATTGATACGCAGCTTGCTAAGATTAGCCTTAACCTTTTCTTTCTTTTGATAATTTGGAAGCCACTTACTCCTCTATATTTTTAATCCATGTTATCCTCAAATGGCTCGTCAATAAAATATCTCCAACTTTTTTCTGAGTTTTTAATTGCAGGAAATGAATTTTTTTTGTTTTTTTGTTTTTTGTTTTTTTTGGTATCATCGTATGATGTTTTCCTCTCTCCCTTTTTCTCATTCTTGTTTATTTCAATTAAAAGAACTTGTATGTTAAACATTATTCTGAATGAAGTCAATTTTTTTCTTTTATTTAGTTGGAAAAACAATGTGCTTTCTCTCTTTCTATGATTATTGATTTTTGTGAATTCTGAAACGTAGATATGGAGATTCCGTTTGCATGGGGATCAGTGTGCAGATTCAGATTCAATTGACATTGGCAATCAACCAAAAGACTTGAGTCTTGCCCTTCAATCTCCTGAGCTTACTTTGGTTACAATTGATTCAGGTGTTGTCATGCTACGTGGTAGCAAAGTAGTATCTACAATAAGTCTTGGTTTTACTGTGACTGCATCTGCAGTTGCACCAGATGGAACTGAAGCAATTATTGGTGGGCAAGATGGTAAATTGCACATATTTACTATCATGGGTGATACACTTACTGAAGAAGCAGTCCTTGAGAGACATCGGGGTCCTATCACTGTAATACGCTACTCTCCAGATGTTTCAATGTTTGCATCTGGTGATGCAAATAGAGAAGCTGTGGTTTGGGATCGAATCTCTAGAGAGGTAAGTTTGCACTCATCTGAATGGGTGATCTTTTTAATTTTATCTGTTCTTGAGAATTACTGTTTTAAACGTTCAATTTAGTTGATAAGATGCAATGGAAGGGTGACCTAGGTAATAGTGATTAGATTATTAAAGGGTTTGTACTTATTAATGATATACCTTGTCCTTGATTTGAGATAATTTTATGGACCATAATGTCATAACCCTCAAGTGTCCTTGATGTCCCAGCTTGTTGAGCTCTTGAAAATTTTAGGCCTTCCGTTTTTGCCAAGAGTTGCAGCATAGCAATTGATGTCGCAGAAATGATTTTGGATGACAGCTGTTCTATGTTGCCTTTTCTTTCAATTCCACCCTGCTCTCCCCTTGTTTTTCTTTTGTTTAGTAGCTGAAGTTTAAACCTAATTCTGCACATGATATATGACAGGTGAAAGTGAAAAACATGCTGTATCACAGTGCCCGTATAAACTGTCTTGCATGGTCTCCTAACAGCAGCATGGTTGCCACCGGATCACTTGATACCTGTGTCATTATTTATGATGTTGACAAGCCAGCCTCTAATCGGATGACCATAAAAGGAGCTCACCTTGGTGGTGTTTACGGGTTAGCCTTCACAGATGAACACAGTGTGGTAAGTTCTGGAGAGGATGCCTGCATTAGAGTTTGGACACTGAGCCCACTGTGATAGAATCAAGGATATCCCATTGTGAAGACATTCAGTTGGCACCTGCTTTGAGATTTCATTTGGATTTGGTTTGTTATCAATTTTGGATTTCAGTGGGATTAGTGAAAAGAAAACTGCGATTACAACGAACCAAGTGCTCCCATGAAAAGTAAACTAGCGCTTTCTAGTGCTGTGATTGGATGAGAGTTTATATTTCTTCCATTTTTGCAGCTTTGGTGTTGTTTCCATTTAGGTTGAAAAAGAGTATTGGGAGTCTGTATTGCATTACTCCTTGTAGCAACAACAAAATTTGCCACCCCTCTTTCTATTTATTGGCGCTGCAATTTAACATTATGTGCTTCTATTAGCTATTCCAGACGACAGTAGATATCTGAGCCTTTAAGGTAACTTCTGGCAAGTATCTGCACCAGCTTGTGAAAACCCCCAATCTCATTGCATCTGGGGTAGGAGGGACTTTTGAGTGCCAGTTTGTTGCTTTATTGCCTATAGAAACGATACTAGTTTATGTTGTTGATTATGATAATTTCGTTTCCTTTCACCCTAATTGTCGTTGTTGCAAGTATAATAGGTATATGAATTTTCCATCCAGTCACCTCTCTCATCTTGTCCTCAGTAGAAATCTACTATTGTAACAACATATTTTCTGCCCATTTCATAGTTTCTTTGTAGGTTGAACGAACAGTAAGTTCACATCTTCCTTGTGATGAGAAAGCCGAAACAGAACCCTTTATGTTTTTCAGGTATTTATTGGTGTATAAGTTAAAAGGTGCTAACGTTCTCTTTCATCTGTAACGAGACAGGCTTAAATTTCTAACTTCTTAGAAGGGCTTAACAGGCCTCCAACCAAAATAGTTTCTAGTGATTTTTAACGTTTGTTCTGTGAACTGGGCTTGTTAATGGCCCAAACTGTAGTATTATGAGAACTGGGCTCATGTCAAAAAGGAAAAATACTTGAAAACTTTCTTTAAATTTTCACTAGTAACATACAAATTAGTGACGTCATAAGAAACAAATGAACCAAAAAAATAAGGCTTAGTTTGCAATAGCCTGAACTCTCTTCTATTTTGACCTGAGTTAGGTTAGGACAAAATTAGGTAGCATTTGACTCGAGTTCAAGTTTGATTAAGTTTTGATGGTCTGAAATTCAAATCTGTTACGTAAATCAACACTTTCGTCACGAAAACAATGCACTCGAGTATTCAGATAACAAAATTCGTTGTAAGAAACTAGGGAAAGAGAAAATCACAGAAGACGGTTCATAAAGAGAGAGACAACATGTTTCATTAATCCAAACATGTTGTACATTGTGAGTAATATCCGTAATATATATCGTCTAAGAATCTTTCTCTACGCTCGCGTGCATACTATGATTCTATAGTCTTATTCTTAAACGCTGCGTATAACGTCTTGAAACTCAAGATGATTCACCGTTCCCTGCTTTAGATTCCTTCATCTTCATTAATTGTCGTAACAATCCCCTTCCCCTTAACATCTTTGTCAACCAAATTAATTTTCAAAAATCACTTCTGAAGATCAAAGACATATTCCCCGGTTGCATTAGCTTGCTCTCCATCAGACCATTGAATTAACCACTGCATGACCGCCCGATTGTTCCTTTTAGTGATTCATCTATCTAATATCGCTACGGGTACTCGTTCAATCGGAGTTAAGAACTTCGGTAGTACTAAAGTCGTACGGGTTTGTCTTTCATAGGCTTTCTTGAGTTGCGAGACATGAAAGACTGGGTGTATCATTGCATGAGCTGGGAGCTCCAACTTATACGCTACCGTCCCAATGCATTGGATCTTTTGGTTGCTTCATCGTTGTAGCGAAAATTGTTTGTACAGTTGTAATTTGAGTAGAACCATATCTCCCACCTTGAACTCTTTGTCTGTCCATTTCGAGTCTACATGCTGCTTCATGCGATTCTGAGCTCTTTGTAAAAGAAATCTTGTCACGTTAAGCATTGCCTCTCGATTCTATAAAACTCTGTTAACTACATAACCTTCAAGTCACCTGCAATATACGGAGTATACACCGAGAGTGGATAACCATACAATACCTCGAACGGCATAGTATTGACGGCTGTCCAGTGAGTGGTATTATACCACCACTCTACTAACACCAACCACTCAACCCATTTCTTAGGCGTTTCCCTGCAGAACCAACGCAAATAAGTTTCCAAAATTTTATTCACTGCCTCTATCTGTCCATCCGTCTGTGGATGGTAGATCGTCGAATACTTCAATGTAACCCCTTGTAATCTCAAAAGTTCCTGCCAAAACTTGCTCAAGAACTCTAGATCTCTATCACTGATTTTGGATTCCGGCATTCCATGTAACTTGAATACATTATTAACAAATAACTCAGCTATGTCGCAGGAGGAGTAAGGATGCTTAACAGGGACAAAGTGGGCATATTTTGTAATTCTATCAACTATCACCAAAATCACAGACTTACCCTTCGAATTTGGTAACCCTTCCACAAAGTCCATGCTCGCCTCCTTCCAGCTTCCCTCTGGTATTCGGATAGGTTGCAGTGAACCCGGGTATAAAGAGATGTCATACTTATTTCTCTGACAATTCATGCAATTTTGGACATAAATTCTCACGTCGCGATCCATTCCTTTCCAAAAGAACACTTGTAGTTTCTTCGTAGTTGCGATCGCACCTGCGTGGCCTCCCATGGCGTCATCGTGACTAATCCTTATAATTTGTTGACGGAGGTTTGAATTAGCCCCAACCACTAGACGTCCCTTCTAATACAAAGGTCATCTTGGGACTCGAACTTTCACTGAAGTCTATCGCCAACACCCTTTGCACGGCAGTCTCACCTAGATCCGCTTAAGCAAGACTCAGCCCTCAATGAACCCTCGAAGTGTTTACCTCGCACACACTCGAAGAAATAATGCTAAGAAAGCAATAAGAACAAAGGCAACAAAGA
>JAOTAX010000007.1:10524980-10548192 GCA_025629825.1 Erythroxylum guanchezii
TTTTTAATTGAAAAGATATTTCAATCAATCAACCTAAGGATATGAGTTATATCTTTTCATAAATAATATGGTATAACTTTAAAATTTCTACCGATCCAAGAATTGGGGTTAATAATTAAATTAAGATAAAGTATAGAAATTTTATAAGCGAGATTCCATATATGGATCTTTTTATTCAATTAATCACTTTATTCTTATTTATTGCTTTTATTTGTAATTTTAGATTGGTAATTTAGTTTAGTTAAGCCGTCTTTTTAAATTAATATCATTTTTAATTAATATTTCATTTTGTTAAATTAAATAATAGAAACACAATTATTACTAATATATGTAGTTCTCATGGGAACAATTTTTATATTAACTAGATTATACTATAAAAATGATCGGTACACTTGCCTGGTTGATTTTTAGTACTATTTGAAAAATATACAATCATTAACCTTAACTCTAATAATATTTCAAGAATTTTATAAAATATGATAGACTAAAAAGTTACTTTATTATAAATAAATTTTTTTATAAAATTTAATAAATTGTTAAATTAAAAATATTAGTAAATTTTGGTCATGAATAGATAAAAGCATTGTTTATAATGATTTTGTTAAGTAATTGGTAGCTATACATGGAGAGATGGAGTTTCCATAGAAAGCAAGGCATTAAAAACTAGTAAAAAAATAGCTTAAAAAAATATTAGTTATAAGTGCAACTTCAAGAAGAAAAGTTGTATTTTATTTACAAGGTATAAGACCCGATTAGTTATAGAAGACTATAACTAGAAAACGATAAGTGATTTTCATGATACCTTTTCTTTAGATCTAAAACACACACATATATGCATTTTATATATACATTTTTTTTATTCTATATGCTGAACTTAATTAATTGATAAGTAGTAATTTAAGGAGCGAATTCATATAAAGTAACTTAAGAATTTACCTGAAAAGTTCTTATATAAGTTGAAATAGTCACTCATGTATTCATATAAATGCTTTAACTTAATTATGATTGATTAAAATTAGACATAATAGTCATTTTGTTTTTGAAAGATAATAAGTAATTTGGTTTAAAGAATAAGTTTACTACACCAACAAAACTAATACATCTAAACCAAGGAGCTCCATAACTGCATCACCATCATTATTTGCTCAAAACAGGAAATAAGTTAATAGCTTAGTAACCTTACAAGCGCCATCTTTCCCCCATTTATAGAGTAATTTTACTTATGTCGATCTCTGGCTATTGCAACAAGTCTGATGTGAAGTAGAATCTTTTGATAAGTTTCATTCGTTGTTCATTAATGGTTCAGCTCCAAACAATCTTGTGTTCTTTTCTTTCCAAATGTAATAGATCACAGCCTCAATTTGACCAGCTTTAAGTCACCCTTCTTATGCAATTTGAGCTTAGATCCCCATATAACTATCTCTAACCATTCATTTAAGTTACAATGGACTCCAAGTTGAGAAGAGATTCTGTACCAAAGTTGTGAAGAGAACTCACAACAGAAAATACGTGATTAATATTTTCAAAGTTATTCGAGCAAAGTTCACAATACTACGAACACTAAATTTAATTGAATCTTTAGTAGGCTATCAACCCCCAAAAGTAAGTCAAAGTATGAATGAGTGGGCATGACTCAAACTCGAGTCCCATACCAAACCACACCAAATATTGTACTTCTAACAAATTTGAGGTTCCCTATATCAGGTTCTAATAGGACCTCATTGTGAATTTTGGTGAATTGTCTACATTCTAGTGAATGATATCTGCAGTGAAGGAGTTCAAGGCATAGTTAAGTAGCTTGTTGATAATGTCAAAGAGTCCCTACTATATCTATATATAATATTGTTTTCTAACCATATGTATACATCTACATATCACATAATTATATGTTCATCAACTAAAACCCTATTTACACTCAGTAATAATAATTCACATAATGTTAGCTGCATGTAGATTTGTACTTAATCCTAAAAGGAAATATTGACAAATTATAAAGAATATTTAAGATATTTTTTTCATAAATATTTTTAATACATGAAGATCGATAAGTATAGTGTGTAAATTACTAAATTTGTATTTAAAAGATTTTAAGATACTTACGTGCTTATTAGTACATACTTAAAATTTAGAAAGAAATAAGAAGGATAATTCACAATTAGGGATGGCAACGGGGCGGGTATGCTAACCTCGTACCCGCCCCATGAACCTGCCCCCACCTCCATTCACGCCCTCATCCCCGTCGGGGATTTTTTTGACACCCCCATACCCGTACCCGTTGGGGGTTTGACCCCCATCGGGTACCCGTTTACCCTCCTCTTTTTTTTTAAAGATAAGCTTATTTAATATGAATGTATATATTTAATATGAATGTATATATTAAATATGTATATATATATATATAACGGGTATATAAGTATGTATATATATATAATGGCAAAATTGTAATTACTATATAACGAGTAAACGGGTATGGGGGATGGTATCCCCATACCCGCCCCATACCCGACGGGTATTTTTATTAACCCCCTATACCCGCCCCACGAGTAAAAATTTGTTCCTCATACCCAACGGGTATTTTTGTTAACCCCCCATACCCATCCCACGAGTAAAAATTTGCTCCCCATACTCGCCCCCGTTCGGGTAATTTTATCGGGTATCCATCAGGTTCAGGTACAATTGCCATCCCTATTCACAATGTGAGTTAAGATTACATAGGCCATCTTGAATCTTGATAAAAGAAAGTTACTTATTTATTATATGTTCTAGTTATATCTTTGGTTGGAAAGCAACTTTCAAAGTAAAATTTAATTTTTAAAATTATTTATTTTAATAAAATAAAATATTTTATTGATAATTTATTAATAAATATTATGAAAGAAATTAAAATAAATTTGATTAATTAAAATAATTTATCTATAAAGTTTTATCTAATATGTAATTATCATCACTAATAAAAATATAACTACAGTAATATTAAGAACCAAACAAACTTTTGTTTTTATTGTTATTGGAAAGAAAAATATAAAATAAAAATAAGTTAAAAATAAAAATTAAAAACTACGATAGAAAAAATATATCATTATTAAATGTAGTAGTTTAGCAATTCGATACCCACCAATCGTCAACTGCTTAATTTTTTTTTCTTATATAAATATTAAGATATTATTTGACAACATTAGCTGTACCTGTACGTGATACAATATTAGTTTGGTGTCGCATACAAATTAAATGGGAGGTAGTTCTCAGGAGATGCAACAACAACAGCAGACCAATTTACTCGTCTCCTGGTCTCAAATAAAGGGGAATACAACTTCTTGGTGTGGGCTCTGAATCCCAAACTGAGAAAGCACTTGAAGACCTCATCCATTTCTTGGACATACCAGGAAAATGGCGATTAATCACTTCCTTCAAGCTCTCGGTCTTGTTAACCCACTCTAGGCCTTTCTTAGTGTATGTTTCATTGTTGAAATTGGTAGTGAAGAAGCGATCAGCTTCTAGCCTCCTGTTTATCAAAAATATCATCTAGTTTCAGCAGATACAGACACAAACTGATTTAATGACAACGTCAAAGTGACTTTTTTGCCCCTAATAAATAGATAGGGTTTTTTTGGTCTGTTTAGTGGATCCAACGAATTAAACTTACTTACCTTGATGCCATAACTAAGAAGATAAAAAAGGCAGTCTCGCTAATGGCAAAGCCTTTGATCTTCTTTTCTGCGTGTAGGCCGACAAGCAAGTCTAATTTTTCGACATCATGTCCGTAAACTTGACCAAGGGCTTCAATGGCCTCTTCATCATCTGTCAGGTCTTCCCACTTATTAATAGGAATCATTAACATATTCCTACGGAACTCATTGTACCGAGGGACTCCCCTTTCCCTATCCCTATAAACTAGTACAAGGCATGCAATAAACAGTTAATGTTGTGCATGCAAAAGATGGTGATAAAAAGTAATTTGTTGAAGAAACAGAAATGAAAATTTTGTAAGTGATCGATTACTTTCTAGAGCTGCCAAATCAACAGGATCTGGTCTATCTTCTCCATTGCTATCTTGAGGAACAAGGTTTCTCATCCATGATGGATAGTTCCATAATGTAAGAGCTCCACATGCCTGATGTCCCATAGATACCATCATTTGTTCCTTTCCAATTTTTAACAGCCTTCTCTGCCCTTTTTTCCCTATCATTTCTTGCATAGGCACCCTGGAAAGTTCACAATAGAGAGAGTCACGAATGATGTAAACATGCTTAGCATCAACGAATTCTAGTCGAAAGCTACAAACGAAGATTCCGTCTATCAAAATTCAATTTCTGACGCCGTCATTCGGAATATGGATGTTATAGGTACATAAAGATACACATATATTATATTGCACGTTAGTTCAACATATTATGTTTTGAGCACGATTAAGCACTTGAAGGGGGAACAGGTAGAGGCATTACTCTTCTAGGATTGGTGGGGTTTGGTATTCTGTACTAGTAGCGGATTCGATATCCCTTAGGATGAGCGTTTCAGGTTGAAGTGAGTGCATCCTGTAGACACTTACGAACTCTTCAGTCAGTGAATAGGGAACTCCATGATCTTCTGGTTGTTTATTACCGACGAAGCCACTTAGGACTGATCCACCAACGTGTCCAAATAAATCCTTGAACTTCTTCCCTAGAAGTCCGTACCTGTAGCACAGTGCATCCGTAATTGTATTATATTCTGTAGTTTCGAGATTTAAGGCAAATGTAATCAGGTTATTCGAGGGCAGTCTATCGAAACAACAATCTAAGTTCATTCATTTCCCTTGCTTTTTTACTATGTGATGAAAAAGTGTCTCACCAGTTGGCTCTCATTCCTGCAAGGAGAGTATTCGTCTTTAATAGTTCAACAGTCCAATCAATGGTGTGAATTTTAGCCATTACAGCCGAAGTTACCATCCTTGCATGACGGTACAGCTTATCATCGTCAAAGTCCGGGTAATTTTCCTGAAAACAGTAGCAAATACATGCCATCCTGATCTTATTAAATATATCAATCCGTATTTTTCTAGTTCTAGGAAATGAATAAATTTGGTAATTCAGTTACCTTTTTTTTTTCCAAAGTCAATTCAGCTACATTTCACGTTTAAAACAGTAAAATATCTTATGTGCAGCTTGAATTTAATTTTCTGGAAGCATGCGTTGAAATTTGAGTACGTAAAGTGGATAAGCTATAAAGGATTGACTACCATCCTGACTTGCCATACCAATTTTGTGAAGGGTTACTTACTTTAAGCATGTCACATACAGCGTTGTGCTCTTGGACAAACAAAGCCTGCAATAAGGTTAAGCCTGCCCATGAATTTTTTACGTCGCCTGTGACAGGAATCCAGTGTTCATCATGCTCAAGGAGACCGTTTCCTGAAATTTTTAACTTGCCGCCTCTGCATGTTCTGACCCTTCTCAATCCATGTTCATTGTTTCCATAAATCACACTTCCGTCCCTGTTTTAATCTTTACAGGCTCAAATACATGTAATATTTAGTCGAAACATGTGTATATATATTTACCATATAGAGGACTTACCACCAGGATGTTCTCGTATTCAGAGTTCCTGTCTCAATAGGATAAGAACCTGTGGAAATTTCTTTGGTCTTGTAGAACTTGAAAGGCTTATTCAACGGACACCCAGTTGCAATTTCTTCGATTTCTACCTGCTAGAAAAGAATGTGATACGATAGACATCAATTGAAGTCTGGTTATAGGTGTCAAGTCTAAAAGTTACTATATGCTAAATATTGACATGTTGCCTGTTTGGTATCCTCCATATGATCAATCCAATCATGAGTCATGAATTGTATCCAAGTGCTCGCTATCATATTGAATTGCTTTCCATAGTCTTTGAAAGTTTTCCTCGTCAAAAGTTTGCTGGCCACCAGTGTTGGATGGGGATCTAGCAACTTCCATTAGAACAACAATTTGACGATTGAAAAAGAGAAGAGAAGCACTAAAAAATTTGTGAAGTAGACAAGCATTAATTAAGAGGACTTTTTTTTAAATTAGGGATACTTTTTTAACATCACTTGGGACCAATCATATTTGTGAACATTCTTAAGAATTATTCTAAAAATATTTTCCAGTTGAAAATTATAGCTATATATTTTAATAACTAAATATTGAAGAACTAAATATACATTTAATAAATAAATAATATTTAAAATTAAAATTAAAATTATTTAAAATATTTTGAAAATTAAAGGATGTATTAAAAAATCCAAAAGGAGAAGAGTGACCCAGGACATCTCCAACCCATTCCTCCGAAATGGAGCTGAAGCTACACTACTTTTTACTCTAATCTATAACTTTATTTTTCACACCAAAAAAGAATATTCTCAATAAATTTGATTTTGCCTTTTATTTTTATTATTAAAATTACTTTATAAAATTAACCAAACTTTATTTTTTTTGCGTGTACATTTTTATTCACAACATTATTGTTGATATATTTTGTGTTAATAAATAATAAATAATAAAATTTCAATTAAACTATAATTTGTTATTTGATAATACTAAATGAAATAATATATGAGATATATTGCACTATTTCATTTTATTTTAATATATTAATGACAATATAATTATGTAACATCAAACATCAAATTTTATTGAATTTCATAAATAAAAAACATTTTGACATAAAAAATAGGCACAGAACAGTCATTACACCAAAAAATTAAATGATAATATTGCCACTAAAAATAGACATAATTCTATTACTCGACTATTAATATTTATATATGTGTGTTTTAATTTATCTTTGTTTGTAATTTATTATGTCATTCGGCTATTAATGTAAATGTATTTGTAACTTACTTATTTGATGTTTTCTAATAGATATTTTTTAATTATTTATTCATAAGTAAGTAATTGTAAAATATTTATAAATATGAGACTAAGTTATAAAATTACTATAAAGTTATAATTATTTAAATAAACATATAATGAAAATATTGGAATATTGTTTAAATAACAAAAGAAAGAAAGAAAGAAAGAATTAAAAAAGGATGAATGAAAGAAAGAAAGAAAAAAAGAAGAAAGAAAACTGCCACCCAAAATGGAGGACAAAAACGTTGGATTGGAGCTGATTTTTCCTCTATTTTAGAGGAGGCTTGGAGTTGGTCTTACAAGTGTCATTGACATCAGCAATGTTCTAACTATTTATTAATAATAAAATTGTATTTTATCAAGAAATACTATATCATAATTGATTAATTTACTATTATAATTAATTTTTAAATAAATTACAATAAATATTCTTATAAAATAAAATTAATAAAAAATTGTTTATTTATTATTATATTATATTAAAATCTAATTAAATTTATGGATATAACCGATAAATATATATACATAAGGGTTATAGCTCATTTTTATTATAATTACTATTTTAGAAATTATATTAAATAAAATTAATTAATTTAATTTAAATATTATTTATTTTATTAATAAAATACAACTAAATGGTTATTAACAGTAAGCAAAGTGTAAAACCAAACTATTATTTATTTTTATAAAAATGAAAAACAAATACAAAAATTGTAGAAACAGCATTTAAAATTAATATAAAAATAAAACCGAATGAGGCTTAAGCCAACTTTTTAAAAATTTAATTAAGATGACATAATTTCTTTTCTGGATAACCTAAATCATAACTAATTATTAAAAGTACAGATATCGTCTAATAGGACCATTAAGTTATGTGATACAAAAACTTCAAAATTGCGAATGTTGTATTAGAATCTGTACTAGCTTTAGTATTAATTATACGATACAGTAACAATATCGGTTATTATCAAATATTTTTTAAAATCATAAAATAAAATTTCAATTTTATATAATTAAAACTTATCCTGCTATTATGATTAAAAATTGAAAAAATATAATTTTAAATTTTAGCTTAATAATATTCTTTATTAAAATTAACATAAATTTTTAATAATTATTCTTAAAGTATTTTATATTTAAAAAATTGAAACATAAAATACATCTTTTCACTTTAATCTTTTCATTTTTAATTTATAAATTTGATTTGATATTTCAGCCAGTACAATTGGTACAATTTGATACAATAATTCTCTATGTTATACAATAACTTTATACCATTTTTTGATCAGTAAAGTCGAGGCTAGCATATTTAGAAATTCATAATATTGAGATAATTATCATCCTAATGTCTCATAATATTTATATACGGAAGTTTATTAATTTTTTAATATAATTTTATAACTCAAGTTATATCGTCTTCAGCTGTGAGTTGGGACAAACCTTAAGTTAGAATGGTAGAAAACAAAATCCACCAAGATGAACCCCATATGTATCCTAACATGCCACATTTAATTAGAAATTGTATAAATAAGCTCGAAGTGTAAGCTGTATTTCTTCATGTTTGAAAATTTCAAGGAAAAATGTCTCTTACTGCATAGTTTGAAGTGGATTGGAGCATATTGCGGCCAAAAAATGTTTCAGAGCTCCCAACAATGTCATCTGCAGGGTCGTTGTATCTTCCATCGGCTGTCCGGTAAGAGAATTTGTTGGTATCATATGTTTGACCTTTAATATCTCCAACATTCAAAAGATTATAACGTTGATGCAGGTGCCTTCTAATTGCCAAGTATGCAAGTCCCATAAAAACCGGTAGTTTCGGCCATAACCCCTTCTTGTCCGCAGAATGCATAATCTGTACAGATTAAGATAGTAAGGCGATACATAATATATTGGAAGGCGTAAGGCAATAATAGTACTATTAATGGATCTGACAGCTAAAATATAACTAGTGATACTGATACAGGATAAACACGAACGAGAAATGAGAGTTGTACTTACATGGAAAAGCAGTCTGTCAAGAAAAGTCATTTTGGCAACGATATCCCTCATTTGAGGATGAAGAGATGAGGGGGAGCAATTAAACAAACCAAATAAAGTCATGATTCATATACCGACGACAAATGATACTTTTATCAGCGAAATGGGACGAGAGACCATATTGCTGTGGGAGGGTTTTATAGAACTTCCAGATATATTTTGGAGGTTGTTGGCGAAAGGTTTTGGTATCACATAGGTATACGTATGTCCAAAAGATTTCGGTATATTAATGCATTAGAATAATCGTATGTAGTATGAACTTTAAATTGAAGTGATATAGTTTGAAATTTTAAAAATTTACATATTATAATCATTGGGATATTAATTATTTAACTTCTTTTAATTTTAGTGATCATTAGTCCACATCACAAAGGATTGCATTACTATCATAAGTATACTAATCCATACTAAAAATTTCAAAGAAAACTTGTTCATATTATCAATGTTTTAGAAATACATAATAGGTAATAAGAAATAAAAGAATATGTTGCTAACAATCAAATTTTATACAACATAATCTTGCTTAATGTATTATAAAATTATTATACATAGGGTTGAGTCCAGATCCTCTGTCCAGAGTTTTACTCTGTCTTATAAAATCTCAGCTATTTATTTTGCAGACTCTACGCAGGTCTCATGTAAAACTCATATAAATAAATGACTGAAATTTATTAAACATAATAAAATATCATAATATTAAACGGAAGATCTTATCAGTGAATGCAGATGCACACTTGTCGTTGTCTAGCTTGCAAACTCTATCTTCAACGTGATACCTATAGGCTGGACAAGACATAACTAACAGCTTATTTGACAAGAAGAAAATAGGTTGCAATTTAATTGCAGTTTCTGTCCCATCATCCCACTAGCATTTTGTCTCTTACGTAGCTCTCGTTGTAATGTTGTTTATATTTTTATTATAGTTAATACAATTTTCTAAGACTCGGAATAGGCCACGTAACGCAGCAACAACCAAAGAATTGACGGCAAACGACGTAAAACTCCAGTCCGTTTTTCTCCATTAATGCAATCAATCGATCGATCAATTCCGAGGGTTCATAGTTTGTCACAATAACGTTCTATTTGGCCTATCATGCTTATTGGATAATCAGCTATCACCCCGAATTTAGGAAACTGAAAGGGTTTACAATTACGTACACACATCAACTGATTTTCACGTTCCTTAATAAATTTATCTTTTCGTAATTATTTAGCTTAGTAAATCTTTGAGAGAATTGTCTTTTTCAAGTAGCGGAAACCTACTTTAGCGTAAGAATCATCTCCAACACAATAATTTTTGGTAAACAAGTGCATCTATTTCACACTATTTTAACTAATGAATCAATTAAATGCAAACTTGAACTTGTTTGACCAAAAAAAAACAATAAAATGCAGGCCTCTAATATCTTCTACTGAGAAGAGGATCTTGTCATAAAGCAATAAATACTTTTCGTACAGAAGCAGATTGTAGTTAACTATCTCAATCCTTAGCAAGTTGTACTGAGAAAGAGGATCTTATCATAAAGCAAATAAATAATTTTCACGTGGAATCTCAATCCTTACCAACTTGCACATCTGTTGGCTATCTCATCTCACCGTCAAGGGGCGTCTTGAATTACAAAATTCATATGGAATGGTCAGAATACCTCTTATGGAAAAGGTCCTAAGATTGAATAATTAGAAAATTCATATGGAGTAGATAGCTTATGCAACCTCAGGTCAAGAATTTTATTGGAAACGGCAACAATACAACATTTTGGTATGACAATTGGCATCCTCTGACGCCATTATCTCTCACTCCATACTTTCAAAGTTTAAGAGGATCTATACTTGTCAATACTAAGGTTCAAATGCTTATCCAAAATGATAATTGGATTTGACTTTTGTTGTGCAAGTTTTAATCTTATAAAATCCTTAATATTCTACAAGTGCATTAGTTGTAGCATAATATATGAGATGTCAATCTTACGAGAAATTAGTGAACTAATCGAATCCTAATTTCCCTAAGGCCTAAAACTGTAAATAAAATGAAAATAAAAACTAAACAGAAAAATAAACAATCAAATGTGGAGTGATTGAAATGAGAATGCTAAATTAATGCAAGAAATCAAATTTAAGTACCACCAATTGACAATTGAAATTCAAACAAGGAAGAATAACAAATTATGAGAAAGGAGATTTATATTATCACCAATGCTAACTTAGTCACTTTTCTGTTAATACGGTGTCGACCCTAGACTTTCAAAAGGTGGATTAGTCTCTCTCGAGTTGTAATCACTAAGTCCTAAATCATAAACCCTAATTAAGTTAAGTTACCGAACATATAATCTCTCGATTAACAAAACAACCCACAACCTAATTAATACTTAAGCGTTCCAATAAGCAACCATCTCACACGAGATCTCTATCAGTATAATTACCAATTTGATTATTTGCATAGTCTATTAGATCGTTTAACTCCCATTAACCAACCTAATCATTTTGCATTTAGTTCACTCTCTCGATTTATTGCCAAAGCGTGCAATTACAACACATAATCACAACACCTAACATCACTAACAACAAAAACATCTAAATTAACATTAAATCAAGTATAATTCCCTAACAGAAGATAGAACATCCTTAAACCAAGGTTCATCATCATCAATTCATAGATCAAATAAACAAAATAAAAGATGGAAAGAAGAAAAGATAATTTGGGAGGACCAGAGGTTGAAGCATCCCTATTCTTCTCTCTCTTCCTTTTTCCCCTTCCTTAGCTTTTTTCCCAAGATGGCAAATAGAGGCTGTCATTAGGGTTTCTTTCTTTTTTTATATAGTTTTTTTTCCATTTAGGGTCAAAATTAGGTTTTACCTAGGCCCAAAAGTTCGGAATAACCTGTTAAAAATTAAGTTCGGAAAGCTGATCTGCATCTATCATCGCACAAGCCACGATCATGGCCTACTAAAATCAACTTCTATCTTGGCCCACGATCATGGCCCTAGGTCCTCTGCCGACCTCCAAATCTTCTCCATTCTTCGATATCTGATATCGAACACTAGCAAATACATTAAAGCACCCCAAACACATAAAATTAAAGCTCAATAACATCCTTTAACCCACATAATACTTAAAAAAAATATTTAACCAACTAACATAATTCTAAACCTAAACAGACATTAATCAATTAATTAACAACTAAAAACATACTAAAATGCCTACTAAAACATCATGCTACCCACAATTATCAACATCCTCACACTTAAAATTTTGCTTGTCCTCAAGCACGAACAAAACAAACAAAACACAAACACACCAAACAACAACACACATATATGCAATAATGGTACAATGACATTGAACTTCATGACAAAAATTTAACTATAAACACAATCCTTCAAGTTGTTCTAACTTATTAACTTATGAAATATGCATCTAAGTGCTTCGGACTAAATATACATATTAATCAAGACTTATTCACTCCTATCAGTCTCTCACACACACATTGATAATTAGTTAGACAATCAAAATTATAACTGTCCTTAAGTAGCTTTTCATGAGAAGTCATGCTATTTACAAAGTTCGGTAGGATTTATTAAACAATACACTATTTTTGTTAATTTTCATTAACATGAACCTAGCCTTTTGACGCAAAGGCAAACATTTATGATGAATGTCCATCGATTACTCAATTGGATTATGTTTTTATTAAATGGCTTGGTTGGATTTCATTAGTCTTTTGACGTAAAGGCAAACATTTGTGATCAATGTTTCCCAGTTACTCAACTACATCACATTCTCAACTGGCTACTAGCTCTATTCATAACCCGATTTGTTTTAAAAAGGCTCAGTGAACTAGTTATTTATTAAACATAAACATGCACTTCTTATTTTTTAATATATTTTCTTGCCTACCTTATTTCCTTAGCTAATCATTCTCATGAAAAGATACAAACGATGCTATTTATTCAATTAACCTAAAATTATAAATGAATGTGTCAAATTCCTAGGGTGAACAAACTAACATCATATCCTAATTAACGTGCATATTTAACCAAAGCAACCTAGAATACTAAATTCACAAGCTAATAAATCTTAGAAACCTAAAAGACTGTGTTCAAAGCTAAACCAATTATGATAAATCCTAGTCATTGACATATTCACACGAGTCACATCATGCAATCTAAACAAAACTAATATATAATGTGCAAAAGTGACACTTAAAATAAAAACATACAATGCATATAACAAAACCCTCCCCATACTTGGACAACACATTGTCCTCAATGTGAGAAGGACAATTAACACATAAGGTGGTGATAAAACAAAATAATAGCAAAAATATAAAAATAAAATAAAATAAAAAGATAAAGGTTAAATTATAAAAACCCATCATGGTGATTGAGGTGGTGATGGCGATAGTGTTAGAGGTGGGATCTCCATGCCTTAAGCAGCAAAATATTTGTGAATGCTTCGGATGTCTCGACGTTGTTTTCATTGCTCCTTCGCAATCTTCTTCAACACCTTAGCATTATCTGCAATAGATTTATTATTGTTTGAAATTGCTTCTAGTACCTTCTCCCATCCACCTGACTCTTCGCTAGTTGATTGCTCCTCTTTATTTTGTTGTGGCACTAAGCTCGAACTAGCCTATCCTGCCCTATTCTTAACATGAATTTTTTCACCGATATCTTGGAGTTCCATCTGTTAGACCTCCAATATCTTTGCCTGCCTCAAGTGTTAGTGGTTAAGAAATTTAGGAAGATGCACATTTAGTCCATCACAATTGACACCATAAACTCTACAATAGTTGTAACCAAATATCCCATGCCTAGATTATTGCTTCTCTTTTTTGGAGTAGCAATAATAGCCTTAAAGATGTGGGTGGAGGTGCAAACTTAGACATTATGATCCATACACTACATCAAGAAAAGTTCTTTGACTGAACATTTGTTACTTTCAAGTTTGTCAAACTCGGTTTGACACATAAACTTGTGTAATAATAAGTGTTCAAGACTGCGAATAATATTGTTGTGGGCATTCTTAGAGTCAAAGTTATCTAGCCTAGTCAATTCATTCCAATAATGTTTGGCACGAAAATCCTTATATCGGTCTACTATGGTCAATTTTACGAATCTCTCAATTTCACACAAAGTTTCATAGTTCAACTCATATGGTTGACCCCACAATTGAAACCATAGATCCTAGGGTTGCCAAGCTCATTTGGAGGGAGGTGAAGAATTCTAGGGTGAGTTCTTCATAGATAACATAGTTAAAGCACATAAACTGTTCCCATTGGATTCTTCCTCCTAATGAGTCGACCCGTTCTCTCAATCCAATTTGTTCTAATGTCTTAAAATCTAAGTATCTAGGCACAAAATAATTTTTAGATTAAGGGTTTGGAAGCATTTACCTTCTTCTTCTGAGTAAATTGAAAAGGGTATTCCATACTCCGCAACTCGGTTCCTTTGTCATGGCTTGACACTTGAATTTTGCCCTTCAATTAAACTCACTTGATTGTTTTCTTAATATGCAGTCAAATTGGAATTAGAGTTGTGAAAAATTTAGAGAGAAAAACTTTTTTAGAAAGAAGGGAGAGGATTTAAGACTTTGATTGCTAGAGAGAGAATGTAGAGAGTGGTGTGGGTGAGAAAAATGAGGGTAAGGATAAATATATAGGTTTAGGGGGAGAAAGGAGGGGTAAATTTGGAAAAAAGACTCCTAAAAATCCTGTGTCCAAATTGCCCTTATCATAGGCCATGATCGTGGCCCTGAAATTCTTGCACTCTTTCCCGTTTTTGCTTCTTTTCCTTATTTCACTCCTGAGGTCCTTCCAACCTTGTAATAGCATCATCACCTCATTATTTCCCTTGCTAAACCATTCTCATCCATTACGAAAAAAAGGAAAGTAAGAATTTCCAAGTCATACATATGCTTGATCTCCTCAAGGTGTTCAATTTATTTCGAAAACACACACAAACAGAATTGGAAACCTATTCTAATACGAAGGATAAAATAACTAAAAATTGAAAATCTTAGGTTGCCTCCCATGCAATGCTTTGTTTACCGTTGCTAGCTGGACATTCTTTGTTTGCTTATGGTGGTTCAAATGAGTCATATGATGGTAACGCCATTATAACTTTCATGAACTGTATTTGAGCTATCAGATTATGCTTCTTACCACCTTTCTTTTTCATTTTCTTCTTCTTTCGAGTGTTTTTTCATATTTGTGGTTGTTCTAATTAGTCCTTACAAGTATAACCTTGCTCAAATTCTTTATAAAATTTATTGTTCTTTATAGCATCTATAGATTTGAGAGAATTGTGATAGTAATATCACTTCAATGGAGTTCTTTTTGCTTAACAATTAATTCTCTAGCTTCTCTTTTATAGATTATGTACAAGCGAGTCGTGCTTTTAATTGCTCTATTATATTTAGAAGTTCATTCAATTTTTCTTCCTTTGATTTCCTTATCACTCGAATAGGGTATGGAATTAGAGGTTGATATTTTTTTTATTTCGGTCAGGTTATAGTTAACTTACAAGGAACTTTCATTGGTCTTCCCCCTTTCTTCTTCCCCAACTTCTTTAACTTGATTAGGCATTTATTCAACGGCTTAGGTGATTACCATTATCCTTTCCTTTAAATTTGTCTCGGTATTGCTAGGAAGGGTTCCCGCACTTCATGTCAACAATGCGTCTGCTAATTGACTCATTTCGATTTCTAAGTTGTGTGTGGAGGAGGCATGGTTCTTTATTATTTGTTCAAAATTTCCTTCTAGCTTTTTAAGAGTTTCATCCATATTCGTGAGGTTATCCAAGATTCCTGTTGGAATTCAGGTATCCCTTGAGATAATTGGCCTCATACATTGTTTGACCAAAAAAATTTGGGTGGTTTTTCACCCAGGATAGTAATTATTAGAATAAGTGTTGTTTCCTTGTCCTTAACCAAATTGTGTGTCCGTGTAAATGAGTTGCTCCATCTTGTCATTTTGCATTGAAAAAAATCAGCAGTAAAATGATTATTTTTCCCACACAATTCACATCTATACTGAATTGCTTTGCCGAGAGATGATGAAAAGGCTTGGAGGCTGTTAAGCTGTCTTGTCAAATTGTCAATTTCAGCCTGTATTGCTGTTACTGAATCAATAGCAATGACGCCTTTATGATCTAGGAAAGTTGACTTCAGTCTACTTCTGTCCGACAACCAAAAACAACTGTTACTTGCCATCTCTTCTAATAATTCCTCCGCTTCCTCAATTGTCTTCTGAATAAAAGATCCTCTAGAAGCTGCATCTATGATGCCTCTTATGGGTGGATTGACTCTATGATAAAATGTTTGCAAAAGAAATTCCTTTGGTAGATTATGGTGAGGACATCTTCTTTGCAAGTCCTTGTAATGCCCACACGTTTTGTATAATTACTCCCTGTCGTTTTGTTGGAAATTCACAAATTCCTTTATTAACCTTGTTGTCTTTGTAAAGGGGAAGTACTTATCAAAAAATGCACGCACCAACTGCTCCCAAGTTTTGATGTTTGCAGGTTTTAAAGAATGATACTACCTTAGCTTGATCCTGTAATGTGAAGGGAAAGAGCCTCATCGTCTTCCAACATCCCTTGATATAAGAAAGTATCACATATTTCGAGAAAATTCACTAAATGAGTCTTAGTATCCTTACTAGTTAACTCATAAAATTGTACATTGATTTGCAGCATGTTCAGCAAAGCTAGCTTAATTATGAATAAGGTTGCTTGCACTGGTGGTCGAGTGATGCATCGGTCTGCAGCATTAAATCTCAATCTCATGAAATCCATCAAAGTTTGTTGTTGTTCTTTTTTATTGTATTCTTCCTCCATTATTTCTTTAATTTCTTCTTCTAGGCATCGTACTCTTCGGAATACTCCTTCCAATCAGGTGATGTCAAGTGTTAGAGTTTCGGTGATCCTTCTGAACTCCGAATGATTCTTGAGTTCATGTAATTGCACGGACACAAAGGAGGTGAAAATTCCTCAAACTAAAAGAATTCAACTAATCTTAACTAATTCATTAAACATGGTGCTAAAAACATGTTAAGTAAGTTTTAATCTTATAAAACTCTCAATATTTCGTAAGCGCACGAGTTATAGTATAGTATATGAGGTGTCAATCCTACGAGGAATTAATGAACTAATCAAATCCTAATTTCTCTAAGGCCTAAAAGTGTAATTAAAATGAATATAGAAACTAAACAGAAAAGTAAACAATCAAATATGGAGTGATTGAAATGAGAATTCTAAATTAATGTAAGAAATCAAATTTGAGCACCACCAATTGAAAATTGAAATTCAAACAAGGAAGATTAACAAATTATGAGAAAGGATATTTATCCTATCATCAATGCTAACTTAGTTACTTTTATGTTAATGCGGTATTGGTCCTAGATTTTCGAATGGTGGATTAGTCTATCTCCAATTGTAATCACTAAGTTCAAAATCATAAACCCTAATTAAGTTAAGTTACTGAACATGTTTTCTCTCGATTAAGAAAACAACCCACAACCTAATTAGTTCTTAAGCGTTCTAATGAACAACTAGGTCCTTACACGAGATCTCTTTCCATATAATTACCGATTTGATTATTTACATGGTCCATTAGATCATTTAACTCTCATTATCCAAACTAATCATTTTGCATTTGGTTTACTCTCTCGATTTATCACCGAAGCATACAATTACAGCAAATAATCATAACACCCAACATCACTAACAACAAAAGCAACTAATTAACATTAAATAATGTATAAATCCCTAAAAGAAGTTAGAACATCCTTAAACCAAGGTCCATCATCATCAATTGCATCTAATACATCAAATGAATGAAATAAAATATAGAAAGAAGAAAAGATAACTTGTGAGGACTGGAGGTTGAAGCAGCAACAGAAGCTCCACCTTCTTCCTCTTCTTCTCTCTCTTCCTTAGCTTTTTTCCCAAGATGGAAAATGAAGGCTCTCATTAGGGTCTTTCTTTTTATTTTATAGTCTTTTTTCCATTTAGGGTAAAAACTAGTTTTAACCGGGCTTAAAATTCCAAAATAACCCGTGAAAAATTAGGTTTGGAAGCCAGTCCACGTTTGTCATCACATAGGCCATGATTGTGGCCCTAGGTCCTCAGCCGAGCTTCCTCCAAATCTTCTCTATTCTTTAATATGTGCTTGAGTTCCTCCAAATCTTCTCTATTCTTTAATATATGCTCTCAAGCACACAAAATTAAAGCTCAATAGTATGCTCTAACCCACTTAACACTCAAAACACAAATATTTAACTAACTAAAACCTAAACCTAAACATGCATGAATTAAGTAACAACTAAAAACATACTAAAATACCTACTAAAGCATCATACAACCTACAACTATCAACTTTTTCATTCATCAAGGGGCTCTTGTATTATCATTGAAAATCTTTTAGGTTATCTTCTTGATCAACTCCAATCTGACTCTGTACAATGGGAGTTACAAAAGTCCAAATTATTCAAAACAAATTCATTTAAAAGGTTATTATTAGGATCCCTTGACAAATTCTAATATCATAAATTCATGTGAGATTCAAAAATGGCACCAAATTCCTTGACGAATAAATGTACCTTTTCACAACAAATTTGTTTAGAAGGTTATTATTTGTCGTGCAACCTTTATTTCTAGCTTTCTCTTCTCCTTTTGCAAGCTAATTGTTATCTCCCTCTCATTTCTCAAATCTCTATCTATCTTTTGGATATCAAATTCAATGAAACCTACAATAAATCTCACGTCATGCTAAAGATCAGGCATTGGGACATCATTCTCCCTTGGTTTCTCTTTCGTATTCAGATTATCCAAATTCATCAACACCCTTATCTATGGTCCACACATATCAAACACCTTTTGTACAACTTCAAAACTCTCCTCTTCCTTTTTTGCTAGCAACTCCTCCATTGTCACATACTGGTCCTACTTCTTCTTCCTTCCCTTCATCCATAGCCTCTCTTTTGCTTTGTCCATAGTTCGAGTCTGGATCTTCTTCTCATCCTCTAGCTGAGGTAATTTATTCGATGCTTCTTTAAAATCATTGAACCCTATATCAATATTCTTTGATTTAGGGATTTCAATCCTAAAATGACGTAGTTTAGTTATATTAATCAGTTAGTTTAATTAAACGATTAAACTTAATTAGTAGTTTACTTAGGTCTGATGTGTATAAGTGTTTAAGATTTTTGCAGCACATGACAAGTCACGTTAGCAAACTTAATAGAGACATTAACGTCAGGCTATAATTGAAAAAAATTAAATATTTGAATATTTAATTATCACTTTTTAAGTTTGAGTTATAATTACAAAATTGAACAAAGTTTAAGATTTGTCTTGTAATTAACCCTAAAACTAACCATAACAAATGGGAGACCAAACTAGTGAAATATACACACTAGTGGTAGAGTTAGTTATTTCAAGTAAAAGACTTTTTTTATAGAAACATTTTTTGAGAAAGTCAAGTAAAAGACTTTATAGGATCGAAAACAAAAATAAGACTCTGTGGATCGATATGTGTATATATATGTATATATAAGTAGAAACTATTTAGAAAGATGTACGGACTATGTACCACTAAGGATATCAGTTTTAGCTCGACTCAACCCGATTAGGCTAAGCCCGATTTTGGTTCGAATTAACCGAGCCACGGTTTAAAATTGTTAGACCCGATCGAGCTACGAGCCGAGATCGGGCTAAACATGGCCTAACTTGGCCCGACTCATAGCTCAACTGAAACAGCATTAAAAAAATAAAAATAAGTCGGGCTGGCTAGCTATGACCCGCAGGCCAGGTTGAATCAGAAGTGACTCACGACCGACCACCCATTGTCCATAACAACCACAGAATTGTAGGCAAAATACACTAGTAAGACGATTCTGTCCATTAAAAATAATCAGTCAATCACTGTCACTGTCAAGCGTACAAGGTTTGTCGTTCGAAGTGAACGCTCTGATGGCCCACTGGACTCATTAATCATCATATTTCTCTCCGAATTCAAGGTGTTCTTAAATTAAATATAGCCATGATTTGTAAGGAAAAGTAAATGAAAGTGACAACTACACGCCAAAAGCCAGGAAATTGTTAACACGGTGCTTCTATGTTTCAACAGCAGTTGATGTGCATATTTTTCTCAAGTTCGCGGGATTCAACAGATTTTCACGTGCTTTACTAAATTTTTTTCCCCGTAATCCACGGTTTCAAAATCAACTTTTCAGGGACGAAAACGTTAAATACTTGTTTTTTTGGACGAAAAAACGTTAAATACTTCATTCACGTAATTTAAGAAAACTACTGTACGCATATTTGAGATTGAAATTTTATTTTTAAATCTTAAACATTTTACACGTGAAATTTTCCTTAGGTCAATTCATTCAATAAGGATTTGGAACAAAGTTATGAATATCGTACCGGGCTCGATATCGAATTGAATTTTGAAACTGTATTATACCGATATCGGTCAGTACCGGATACCGTTCAGGTAATTTTTTAAATTTATTAAATAGTCTCGAAAATTTTTAATAAATAACAATACTTTACTTGTTTACTGTTTACAACAATCATATTTTCAAAAATCTTAATAATAAATAATAATGACAATTAATTTTACAATTTCGCATTTAATTATTAATTTCACATTTGATTATCAATTTTACATTTATGTTTAAATGTTGATTAGCAACTTTCAATTTTAATAATCAATTAATCAACATCAACACTTTAACTTTAACACTTACTGGCTCCCTCACCACCACCCTCACCTCACCTCACCTCACTTCACCTCACAGCCATAACCAAATTACCATTAAATAAAATACATAAACAATTGAACTGAACATCTCAAATTCTCAACTAAAGCTTAACTCGATCTCATTCATCAATAATTCAATATCACCGTAAATCACAAATCAAAAAATTTATATATTCCACTTCCAAAATTCAAAACCAATTTCAGTTCAACAATTCACAAAACCCATTGAACATTTCAACTTCAATATCAATTCCCAAAAATCCAACATGCACGCAAAATTTCTTACCCAAAATTCACCATCCACCATCCGACATCGAACATACACAACACAAATCCATCATCCAACACACCAACACAATCAAAGATTCAAAATGCTATGAAAAATGAAAAAAAATCGAAAAACACACACCCAAACAATCAAGTCTTCGGGTTGACGTCAAGTCGCCGAGGGGTTGGTGTCTTGGTCGTGCACCTGAGCCTGAGGTGCGATAGACGGTGCGGGTGCAGTGGGGGTGTGATGGCCGGTGACGACGTGCTGCGGTGTGGAGGAAGACGAAGATGTGGCCTCTTCAACTTCAAGACTTCAACCGACGCCAAGGCTCTAGCCCAGGTCGAAGGAAGATGAACCTGTATGGGAAAAAGAAAAAGAAGAAAAAGGAAGGCCATTCTATTTCAACAAAAGACCCACACCCAAGCTCCATAGCTTTGGGTCTGCTATCCCGATCATGATTTTCCTACCTCCAGGAGACGGCGAGAGGGAGAGTCGCGAGGGAAAGAGCAGAGACAGAAGCAATTTGGTCCTTGCAATTTTTTAAATTTACGGTACTGGCCGAAATTTTTGGTTTCGACAAGTACTGACATTTATTGATTTGATACCGTTTTTCAATCGGTACGGTACGAAGTCCATATCTTTGATTTAGAACATAAGCGTTGGTTTTGCGACTAGCCTTCTCTTCTTTATACCATCTTGTCTATTCGAATGCCTCAAATCGACTTTGATTTATGTTGAATTAGTATTGGGCTTTGAGGTAATACTAGAACAATAATTCCCTATTAAAAAATTCATTGCTTTATGAGACATTTAGAGTAAGGAATAAAGTTTTGCAAGATCTTATAAACTTTTGTTATAGTTAACAACAAGATGACGAATATATTATTAAACAAAAAGAGTTTTAACATGAATAAGGATATACGGTCAAGAAAATATTATTGTAACCCTAATTGTGACTAACGGAGAAACGAAAATTAATTTTCAAGGAATTACGTTATTAAAAAAAGAGAGAAATAACAACTTCATTGCAACTAAAATGGTAAGAAGCTACTAAAACAAAAATGACAATTGCTTACGAAAAAATTTGTCACCAAATATCTCAAAATCGTAGCTAACGCTGTGTTTGGTTACTGTCTCCAGTATGCAGAGACGAAACGAGACAAAAATTTCGAGACAGAACTGAACAAAAATTGGAGACAGTGAGGTATTTGGTTGTGATGGATAAAACAGATACAACTGTCTTCGTTTTAAGGACAAAAATGTGTTTGATTGCAGTTGACAGAACATAAAAATGGTGTCAATGACTAAAATACCCCTGTAGTATAATATGATTGGAAATATGTAATTCATTGATTATTTTAAAACGAATGATTTGTACTAGTAAAAAAGTTAACAAATAATAATAATAACAATAACAATAAGAAAATAATTTTCTATAATAATAATAATGATGATTATGATGATGATGATGAGGAGGAGTTTAATAATATAATTAAGAATAAAAAATTGCTTATGTGGGGGGAGCGATATTTCTGAAAGTACTTATGTGTTTTGTTTCTGTCATCGGGACAAGAAATCTTGCACCATAGTCTTGGAAGGAACAAAAAATTTCTTTCTCTGTGCTCTGAAGACGGAACAAAAATAAGTTAGGACAGCAAGCAAATACTACCAGGCACAGGATTTTTGTGTCCCTGCCATCATCTCCACCAACGGAGACATCAACCAAATGCTGTGTAATAGTCATTAGTGACGATTTATATTCGTTGCCAAAAACGTCGCCAAATTTCCATAGCTGAAAAATATAGGCGACGTTTTTCACTAATCGTCGTTAATAGTTTTTGCCTACGTTTTATTTTAGTAGCGAAAAACTATTAGCGACAGTTTTAAGAAAACGTCGCCAATACATTTTGGCTACGTTTAAGTTTCGTAGCTAAAAATTATTAGCTACTTTTCTACTAACGTAGCTAATTGTTTTTAGTTACGTTTCTAAAAACATAGCTAAAAAGTTTTAGCTACAATTTTGAAAATGTAGCCAAATATTTTTAGCTACGTTTTATAAAATACAGTCAAATTTTTAGTATACGTCTTAGCATATTGTTGAATTTTGTGGCTATTTGTGTTTGAGTATGATTTGCAGCATTTCTTAATTCGTATACATCATTGTCGACATTCTCTTTGTCCGTAACTGTGCACGTACATGTTTACTTACCTACTTCAAATTGTACTTGCGTACCTTGACATTGAGGACAATGTCCTATCTGAGTTTTGGGGGGGGGGGGGGTTGAG
>JAOTAX010000007.1:10564860-10577428 GCA_025629825.1 Erythroxylum guanchezii
TTAAGTGAAGCATTGTCTTACCAGCTGATCCTCATCCCTGCAAGGAGAGTATCAGTCTTCAAGAGTTCGATGGTCCAATCGATAGTGTGAATCTTAGCAATGACGGCAGAAGTTACCAACCTTGCATACCGGTAGAGCTTCTCATCATCAAGATCAGGATAATATTCCTACAAGTAAAATGTTCACATAATTATCATCTTTCATGGTACCCACTACTAATGGCATTTCTCATTTTACCAACATAAATAACTTTCTATATTACTAATAACAAGTTAAACCCTATTTTGACAAGCCTATAAGAGTAGAAGATTTTTTTCCCCCTCTCTTTTCTTATTATAACAGAGGATCCTAGCAAAATGAATAGAACTTCTAGCTCAAATTCTGATAAATCTGATTTGCATATGAGATACGTTAACAAGCAAATGCTAAAGAAAAGTCTTTTATATCCAAATTCCTTGTAGATATCTGTTGCACTTTGGGGCTCAAATTTCCTTAAAAATCCATGCCTTGGAATAAGGAAAAAGAAGGAAAATCCATACTTACTTTGAGCATATCGCATACGGCATTGTGTTCTTTGACAAATAAGGCCTGCAATAGGGAAAAGCCTGCCCAATAATTCCTAACATCGCCAGAGATTGGAATCCCTTTCTCGTCATGCTCAAGAAGACCATCCCCGGCAATCTTTAACTTTCCATCTTTGAAGGTCCTCACCCTTCTCATGCCATCCTCATTATTCCCGTAAATTACACTGCCATCCCTAAAATTGAAAAAAATAAGTTCAAAAGTTGTGCATAAAATAAAGTCATTATGTTAATAGAGTCTTAAGCATTCTTTTAGTAGTCATATTATGTTAACACAATCCTAAGCATTCTTGTTTTCTCCTGGAAAAAGACTGAAGTGGAGTCAACTCGTTTCATAAGTTTGTTTTGTGAATGAAGGTGCTCTCGTTGAATTTGTATAGTGTAAGAAGACTGTGTAGTGTTTTTCATTACATTACGATCATCATGAAAACCATCCCAGTCAGTATCCCAATAACATATAAGGTAAGGGACAAGGATTTGGTTAAGAAAATGCCATAAAAATGAGTAGAGAGCAAAGACATCGTAGAATTTGTTTAACAATAGTCCAGTGATTGTCAGTAAGGCATTGTAAAAACTGAGAGACTTTGCTGACAAGGAATTAAATATTAAAACGAGCAAGACAAAGGTAGGGATAATGGGTGTAGTGGTAGGCTAGGATTTGTCAAGGCCTATACGAAGAAGGGGGTCCTTAATGTATTTGGTTTGGGTATAGAAAATCATAAGGTGTGGTAATATCTTTGATTCTAAGGAAGTGATGAATGGGTCACAAATCTTTAATAGGAAAGGTAGAGTTAAGATCACGAATGAGAGAGGTAATGAAGGATTATGAAGAACCTAAAACCAAGATATCATCCACATGAACCAAAAGAAACATGGTGTGAGAGGGGTGACGTGAAGAAACAAAGAGGTGTAAGACTTGGAAGAGACAAAGCTAAGCCGAAGTAGCTTCTAACTCAATCAATAGAACCAAATCTAAGGAGCTTGTTTGAGACCACAGAGATCTTTGTGAAGATAACAAACATAAGTGGGATGGTGAGGATTTGTAAAATTAAGAGGTTGAGATACATCAAACTGGTTCGTAGAGATGACCTTGAAAAAAGGCATTATTGACAAGAAGTTAATGAACGAACCAATTGTGCTAGAGAGCCAGAGTGAGAATAATATGAATGGTGGTGGGTTTGATAATAATGCTAAATGTTTCAGTGTAATCAATTCCTAGAGCTTGGTGATATTCCTTGACAAAATTAAGACATACTTTATATCGCTAAATAGAGCCATTTGGGTTTTTTTTTACAGTGAAACACTTATTTACAACCAATGATATTGATATTAGATGATGGAGGAATAAGAGTCCATATGTTGTCATAAAAAGAATTGAACTCATTAAGCTTGGCTTGGTACTAGTATGAAAACTTATTGAACTCATTAAGCTTGGCTTGGTACTAATGCGAAAACTTATTGGCTTGATTAAAGGACATGGGATCATTATAATGAGGGGTGCTAGAAACGTAGAGTAAGTGCCATAGTCAAAAAAAAAGTTTTGACGAATGCGTGTGTGATCACAAGTATGTATGATCATAGGATGTAATCGTGAAGGCAAAGGGGTTGGTGAGGAAACAAAAGCAATATTAGAGGAAGATAGTTTAAATGTAAAGGTAAGGATATGAGGCAGCAAGGAGAGGGACGTGAAATATTATAAGAAATGTTAACGTAAGGAAATTTATGCTCAAGGAAGCGAACATGACAAGACATGTAAAGTTTAGAAGTTATAGGATCAAAACAATGATAACTTTTGTATTGAGTGAAATAGTCAAGAAAAACATATGGAGTAGATAGAGGAGGCACCCTTTTTGAGTGTATAAATTCATTAGTAATGATGGAGACAACACTCAAGAAATCAACGATAGAGGAGGCACCTTCTTGAGTGTATAACATGTCAACAAAGGAGAGATAATTAGGAGGATAATTGTGATACGACCCATAGGAGTCCAGAAATCAAGTTCACTTACCATAGGAGGAAGGCCAAGGCATTGGAGGGGTAGGCTTTGTCATATTAGGATAAGGGGTGGACAAAGTTGTCATAGGGAATGGAAAGTTCATTAGTTATCTGACAGGGAATAAAATAGTACAAGTAGGGTGAGAGAGGGACATGCAATCTTCTGTCATTTTCACGTAGAGTTGAGCCTAAGGCTGGAGGCGCTAGAACCTCTAATTCTAGCATAATTACTTTGTCAATTACTAGTCTTGGTGAATTGATCAATATAAAGACTATTTCTGCCATTGTTGTCTTGTTATACCTATGTTTGCCTGTGTGTTCTGTGCTGTGGGTGTAGAACTTGTGCAGGTTCTATCATTTGGTATCAGAGCATACGATTCTGGGCATGGTAGCAAAGAAGCAGGATACAAGGTTGGACGTATCGGAAAAAGAAGTGGAAGAAATCAAAGTAGGGCTGTAAGTGGAGAGGGAAACCTTGAGGGTGGAAGTTAACCAAAAACTCGAAGGGGTAAAGGCAGAGCTGAAGGACGAAATCAGTAGGAGGTTTGATCAGCTGATGCAGGTGATCGCCACTCTTTAAGTGCACCCAGATCTAGCACAACATAACCCAGCGAAAATGGTTGAAGGCGAGTCTTTAGTGACGGGAATGAGGAGAGGCTGAAAAGAGGAGAATAGGGAGGACGTTTATACGGGGACAGAGACGGGTCATGAAGGAAGAGTTACTGGGTGGGTCGGGTTGGCTCCAGATGACCATGGGCGACCCGCGGGGCTCCAGATGCCAGCCATGTATGACCCGACTATTAAACATTTAGTCGGGGAGCATTTAGGGCTCGAAAGAGAGCTAGAAGAGGGACGAAATTGAAGGGAGGTTCGGCGCGATGGTGAGGACGCGAGAAGGGAGGAGCGTGGCGTCGGTGAAGCCAGGGCAAAACACGAGATGAGGGGATGGTACCGATAAGAGGAGGGGTGTCGGCGTGATGAGCGCTGGAGAAGGGGACACACGGACGACGATCCCCAACCACCTGACTAGAGGCGCGATTGCAAGCCCAGACGAATTGAGATGGCCATTTTCAAGGGTGAAGATCCAAATACATGGGTCAACAGGGCAAAGTGTTTTTTCTCTGTTGGGAGGTTTATGGAGGAGGAAAAGGTGAGCTGGCGACACCGAGTTTCGACGAAAAAGCCTTGGCATGGTATCGGACGGTCGAAGCTACGGGTGTGAATCCGAACTGGAGGGAGCTGAAAGGTATATTATTTCGACATTTTCGACCACTCTATGAGGGCAGCACCTGCCAAAGATTTTTATCGATCAAACAAGAGGGAACAGTCCTGGAATACCGGAAGCATTTTTGGGTCCTAACCGCGTCCTGCCACGAGTTAACGTCGGAGATGATGAAATGCACCTTTATTAAAGGGTTGCAACCACACATCAGGTATGAATTGACTCTGATTAAGCCCTAAGGGCTGACTGAGATCATTGAGACTGCTTTGGGAATAGAGGAGAAGAATCGGGAAATGAGGAATTATAGGAGTAGCAGGCCGATCAGCACGAGCAGAATGGGGGAGGCAAAAGGAGGGTTCATAGAAAGGGAAGGTCGAAGAAAGGGAGAAAAAAATGGGAAGAGTGTTTGGGAAACGGGGTTTAAAAGGCTCTCAGCCTCGAAATGGCAAGAAATGAGGGATAGGGGATTGTGCTTCAAATGTGATGAAAAATTCACTCTGGGGCATTGATGCAAAAATAGGCAGCTGTAAGTTCTCTTATTGTTAGATGAAGAGGAGGAAACCAAAAGTGAGGGAGAGGAAGAAGAGAGTGCTGAATTGGCAGCGAGTTCAGTGCTGGGATTAACTATGCCAAAAACTATGAAGATGAGGGGGGAAATAAGGGAATTGGAGGTGATTTTCTTGGTGGATTTGGGTGCCTCCCATAATTTCATTTCCTTGAGGTTGGTGGAGCAATTAGGTTTAGAATTGGAGGACACTAAGGGTTATGGAGTAGTTATGGGGAATGGGGTCACTATAAAGGGTAAGGGAGTTTGTAGGGGGATCCCATTAGTGGTCCAATAGTACCGAATAAGTGAAGATTATCTTCCTATGACCCTCAATGGGTGTGATTTGATACTAGTGGTCAAATGGTTACAAGCTTTGGGAGAGATGGTGATTAATTGGGTTGACCTGACTATGAAGTTTTGGGAGAAGCAGAAATGGGTGATATTGAAGGGGGATCCTAGCCTTACCCGAGGGCTGATTGGTTTGAAGACATTAATGAAGAAAACCGAAGAGGAAGATGAATTGTTCATGTTACAAGTCAGCATTTTGGAGCAGAATAAGGATATGGAATCTGGTGTGTTACCCGAAGAGGTGCAGTCACTGTTGAGTGGATATGAGGATGTTTTTGACATGCCAAGGGGGTTGCCACCATCTAGGGAGATAAAACATGTGATAAATTTAAGGGAGGGAGTAGAACCTATAAGTGTCAGGCCATATAAGTATCCTCAATGCCAGAAAACAGAGATAGAAAGACTAGTGGAGGAGATGTTGACAGCAGGAGTCATTCAGCCCAATGTTTGCCCTTACTCAAGCTTTGTCTTGCTAGTGCGGAAGAAAGACAGCAGTTGGAGGTTTTGTGTAGACTATAGGGTTTTAAATCAGGCTACGGTGTTGGATAAATTTCCCATTCCCATGATAAATGAGTTATTGGACGAACTCTTTAGATCGAAGGTCTTTTCAAAGTTGGATTTAAAATCTAGTTACCATCAAATCAGGGTGAGCCCAAAAGATGTGGAGAAGGCAGCCTTTAGGACACACCATGGATATTATGAGTTCTTGGTGATGCCTTTTGGGCTCACTAATGCCCCTGCTACTTTCTAAGCCTTGATGAATAGGGTATTTAGTAAGATTTTGAGGAAGTTCGTGCTAGTTTTCTGCGATGACATACTAATCTATAGGAAGACCATAGAAGATTATGTGGGCCTTTTGAGGGTAGTGTTGGAGATATTACGAGAGAATCAATTATATGCTAATGTGAAGAAGTGTGTCTTTGCCAAGTTGGAGTTGGAGTATTCGGGGCATGTGATATCGGGAATAGGGGTTTCAGCTGATCCATATAAACTCCAAGTTATGATGGAGTGGCCTAGACCCAAACAAGCCAAGGAATTAAGAGGACATTTGGGCTGACCGGTTACTACAAGAGGTTCGTGAAGGATTATGGAAAAATTGCAACCCCATTGACACAGTTGCTGAAGAAGGAAGGGTTCCAATGGTTAGAAGAGGCAGAAATGGCATTCCAATAGCTAAAGAATGCCATGTGTACTCTCCCACTTTTGGCCTTACCCAATTTCCAACAACCCTTTATTCTAGAGACTGATGCATCGAGAATTGGGCTGAAAGTAGTGCTGATGCAAAATGGTAGACCAATCACTTACTTCAGCCAATCTTTGTCAACTAGAGCCCGTGGGAAATCAGTTTATGAGAGGGGGCTCATGGCCATTGTCCTTTCGGTGAAGAAGTGGCGACCCTATCTTTTGGGGCAACAATTCATCATTAGAACTAACCAACAAAGCCTCAAATATTTGCTTGAGCAGAGAATGATTGCGGTGGATCAACAAAAGTGGGTTACTAAACTGTTGGGTTATGACTTCAAGGCGGAATACAGGCCAGGAAAGGGGAGATTGTGGGCTGCCAAGTCATGGGAGTCTCCCAAGGGGTAAATATAACCGAAATCTTACAAGAGGTAGAAGAAGATGATCAGCTGAAAGCTTTGAAGGCTGAAATCTCCAAGGAGGCCTCCAGTAAGTTGCCTTTTGCTTTGGTATATGGTAGGTTGATGTATGATGGAATGTTGGTGCTTAGTAAGACTTCAAAGTATATTCCCCTTCTTTTACGGGAAGCACATGAGTCGCATCTAGCTGGGCACGAGGGAACTTTAAAAACCTATAAGAAGTAGGCTAAAGAGCTCTATTAGGAAGGAATGAAGAAACAAGTAGCTACCTATGTAGCTGATTGTGTTACTTGCCAACAATAGAAGTATGCAGCTTTGACTCCTGCGGGATTGTTGCAGCCACTGCCAGTCCCTAATCAGATTTGGGAGGATCTATCTCTTGATTTCGTAAAGGGATTACCAAGATTAGGAGGTTATGACACTATCTTAGTAGTGGTGGACAGATTGAGCAAGCTTGCTCATCTGTTGCCTTTGAAACACCATTTTACAGTAGGGACTGTAGCAGTGCTTTTCACCAAGGAGATTGTTCGACTCCATAGAATTCCAAGGTCCCTAGTGTCCGATAGGGATAAGTGTAACATCCCGTTACCCAAGTTAGGACAAGAATTGTGAATTTTGATAAATTTATGAGAAATTAGAAAAATGCACGTCATGCATAAATTAATTGTGACATACACATTTTTGCATATTCATATGATTGTACATGCATTCTTTGGCATTTCCGGGTACAATTGAATTGTTAAATATGATTAAAATGTGTTTGGGCAATTTTGGTATTATTTAGGATATTTTGGTATTTTTGGTGAATTATTTTTTAGCCGAAAAATTATTTGGAGAATCATATTATTATTTCGAAATTTTTGGTAAATTTTAGAAATTTTCAAAAAAAATTTGGGGTATTTTAGAAAAAAATAATAAAAGGATGACAAATGGAAGAGTGACATGTGGGATCCTTGCATGTTGACACATGGCCCACATGCAAGGAACACACGTGGTTAAATGGAGAGAAATTGTTAAATTATGCTTTTATATTTTTGTTCTTTCACTGAAACAACTACTTTACTAAAACTCTTCTCTGGCTCATCCTGAAACATCAACTGTTGCATTATTTTTGCTATTGATTTACTCTTACCTGCTAGAGACCCTGTGCAACCAAGTAAGTAGTTTTGATGTTTTTTTTCGGTGTTAATATAAACATACATGCATGGGTTTAGAAGTGAGGCTACGGTCATATATGAGTTTAGAATTGTTCAAAACTGCAGTGAGTTATAAGATGATGAAGAAAAATGTGTTTCTGCTATGGTTTAAAAGATTATATATATATATATGGTTGGGGTTTATGCTCTGTTTTTCTTATAGATATGCATGAGTGTTTTCGGAAATGTTTGTTGGAATTAAAATGAGTTTGATGGTAAGTTATAATGAAAATGGGAAGATTTAGAGGGGAAAAAAAGAAAGAAAACTAGATGATGAAATGAGGTTGTTGTTGTTGGATAGTAACAACTAGAAGACATACTCTGTTTTCATTATATATATGCATAAATGTTTGGGTAAAGTGAGTGATAGATTTTTGTGAGGTTGGAGTCAAAGAGAACTTAGAGGAGTGTAGTGTTGTGTTTTAAGAAGGGTTAAAATAACAAAAAGAGGAGAAATGCAACAGATGAAGATGGGAGAAAAATGCAGAAATATGGTTTTTGCTTATGTGAACAGTACAAGTTTTGTTGTGTATGTATAAATTTTTGATTTATGATTTATTTGTGTTGGGCTTATTTGTGATGGAAGTAGAAAAAAATGGTGGTTTATGTAGCAGATATAATAGTTGTGATGTATAGGAATGAAGCATAAATAAAAAAAGGAAAAGAAAACAGAAATGAAACAAGTGCAGAATTTTGCAGGAAAACTGTATTATACCATTTGGTTGTGATGCTATATGTGATCTTAAGTTTTGAGAGGTTTTAATAGTAAGTTGAATTGTAATGGGAGCTGAAATGAAGAGACAATGTGAGGGTATAAATTAAAGATGATGGGGTAAGTGGAAGAGAGGAAGAAGAGTGAAGAAAATTGCAATTTTCTTAGTGCACTTTAACGAAGAAGATGAAGGTTTGTGTTGTGGAGAGAGAAAAGGTGGTGGTTGCTTATATGGGTTTATGAATTAAGAGTATTCTACTAAACAACTTTAAGTCTTTTGGCTATAACTTTTCCATCCGAACTCCAAATGACTCCAAACTTGAACCAATAGATTTCTAAGACATTTTTCTTTCTCCTTATAAAAATTTAGAGCTATCTAAATTAATTTGAAAATGATTGATAGGGTAAAAGTGTGGAAGTCTGCTGGATGTTATGAATTGGAAAATTTTTCATGATCACGCTTCGGTTTTCTAATTATAACTTGAGCTGTAGATTTTTGAATGATTTCATTTTTTATTCATATTAAACTAAAGACATATTTCTATAATTTTTATGAAGAGGTCGAATTTAAATTATGTCTCTATGATTTTCAAAATTGGCAATTAAATGAGTTGTAACTTAAGTTGAAGCACTATCAGGAACAGAAATTATGTCCTGTGGTTACTTAATAAACTGTATTGATATAGGCTGCATTAGTTTGAGATGTCTTCACCAAAGTTGTAGCTTATTCTCTTAGCTTTAAATTGGTATAAAGTTTGAAATTTTTGAATGTCTGAGCTGAAAGATATGAGTTGCACAATTAGAGGGTATGATCATATACTAGCTAAAAGTTCAAATGTGCACAGTCTGAGGTAATTTGTGCATAAATCATAGAATACTAAATAAAATTGAATGATGTTATAGTTGTTAAAAACTTAAGACACTGTAGAACAACTTTCTAGAAGGAAGTGTTGCCTAATTTTGTCATTTACCCTATCAGATTAATTATGCAAAGTTAACCCGAAATTATATAGGTAGAAAATCTGAAATGGCCAATTAAGTTATGTAATGGATTTCACATTTACTTTATTATGATCCAATTTATAAATACAAATGACATTAATAAGGGCTTTGATATCTGATCGATTTGATGATGAGAATTTCACTAAGATACCCAGAATTGTCATTGAACATACATTGTGTATACTTTCTATACATTGATGTGCATAAAAGAACACTTGTACATTTGTGCAAAAATGTGATATTTGTGAATGTGCTGTGTATGTTTTAGAGGAGCACATCGGACGTCAGTCGGACATTGTCGGACCATCTAGGCTTATTAGAGCATACAGTGAGTCAACCTAAATGATTTCCTAGGATTGATTTGATTTGAATTTAATTTGATTTATTACACTTCCATTATTATTAAACTGTTTGTGAGTTGTTTCTGGATTCCGGACCTGAGGTCCGAGGAGTTTAATAGTTGGGCATGTATTGGGAGTGTTTTGAATTGTTATGAATTTGACATTTGATTCTCAATGAAAGTTGAATGCCGGACTTAGGTCCGATGACTGTGAAATCTTGTATGAGCATTTGTATAAGATTTCGATATATGAGATATGCAGAAATTGTTGCATTTCATAAAATGCATGTTCAGATAAAGGCGTTGTGACTTGAGTTGCCAGTCTGAAGCGCTTCCACGTAGAGCTTTGCTCCGTGATTTCTGATTTTGCACGTAGAGCTATGCTCCGTGATTTTGTTTGACTGAGCCCTATGGGTCGGTATTTGTATAAATTGTGATAAGCACTCAGTCACAACAATAAGAAAAAATGTGAGTCTCATGCCTATAACATTATAAGACTGAAATTTATTGAATGATTTGTAAAGCTGAATGAGTGATGAATTGATGTGATTTATTTGCTATGTTTAGTAATGTGAACTATGTGATCTTATGATATTACCATGTTGTATGAACATCTAGAATGTGTTTATGATCTGAATGAGTGTTTGTAAAATATGTATTATGTGTATGTGATTCGGTGAAATCATCAATGATGGGTCACTCATTGAGTTCACAAAACTCATAAAAAATTACAACGTGATTTTTCAGGTACGAGACAGGAGACCTAGTTCTTAGACAGGACTAAAAGATCCTTTGGATTTTGTTATGGCTCAGAGATCTATCAGCTGGCTCCACGAGTGTTATGTCTTGTATTTTGTAGTTTTTGTTAGAACCTATATGAGGCTATGTGAATATTTGTTTTAAGGAAACCGTGAAAATTTTATGGATAAATGCAATGAATGTTTTAAAAATTTGTTGACTTTCAAATGATGTTAGTTGATGCCATGTGTAAGTTGGATATGTTTTTGCTCTAGCATGCCATTATCATGGGATATGTATTTGAATGTTTAGGTATATACCCTATGGTAGTGGAATGTTGCAATAAGGTCTTCTTAAGCAAAGTGTGGGAGGAGTTATTTAAGCTGACGGGCACTCGACTGAATCGGAGCTCCGCCTACCACCCTCAGTCAGATGGTCAGACCGAAGTCACTAACCGGACCATAGAGGCCTATCTTCGTTGTTTTACTAGAGACAAGCCTCTTTAATGGTACAAGTGGTTGCATTGGGCCAAACACTGCTATAACACCTCCTTCCACTCATCCCTGGGGACTTCCCTTTTTAAAGTGGTCTATGGTCAGGAACCACCCCCGATTTTAAGATATGGAGTACAGAAAATGGTAGTGGCTAGTGTGGAGCAAATGTTACAAGAGAGGGATGCCATGATAGAGGAGTTGAGGTGCCATTTAGTGACAGTGTAGTAGTACATGAAGACAAGGGTTGATATGTATAGAAGGGATGTTGAATTTGCAGAAGGAGATCTAGTGTATTTGAAGTTAGCTCTTTATAAACAACAATCCTTGGCTAAAAGGGCTAATGAGAAGTTGTCTTCTAAGTTCTATGGACCATTTCCAATCATCCGAAGGGTGGGGTCAGTAGCATATGAGCTAGCCTTACCACCAGAGTCCAAAATCCATCCCATCTTTTATGTTTCGCAGTTAAAAGCAGCCCAAGGACAACACCAGATAGTAAGTTGGTCAAAGGATCTAGGCCCCAACTTGGAGTTGTTCATTCAACCTTCAGCTGTTTTGGAAGTGAGGAAAGGACCACATTCTCAAGGCAAGGAGGTATTAATCTGTTGGGAAGGGCTGCCAAAGGAGGAGGCAACATGGGAGCCGTATGACTTGATTGATCAACAAATTCTGGCTTTCCACCTTGGGGATAAGGTGCAACTGATAGGGGGTTACTGATACGACCCATAGGAGTCTAAAAATCAAGTTCACTTACCATAGGAGGAAGGCCAAGGCATTGGAGGGGTAGGCTTTATCATATTAGGACAAGGGGTGGGCAAAGTTGTCATAAGGAATGAAAAGTTCGTTAGTTATCTGACAGGGAATAAAACAGTATGGGTAGGGTGAGAGAGGGGCATGCAATCTTCTGTCATTTTCACGTTGAGTTGAGCCTAAGGCTGAAGGCGCTAGAATCTCGAATTCTAGCATAATTACTTTGTCAATTACTGGTCTTGGTGAATTGATCAATATAGAGACTATTTCTGCCATTTGCTTGTGTGTTTTGTGCTATGGGTGTAGAACTTGTGCAGGTTCTATCAAATTGTTGCAGAAAGTGTCATTTAAGTGCAACTCAGAGATAGTGAGTTGTGACACAATCGAGAGCAAGATGCCCGACAGAGTTGGAGAGTGAGGTAGTGAGGAAACAGTAAACCACATAATCAAATTTGTGCCATTGATGTTCTTTGGAGATCAGAGTCGTCTGCTAGTTGTGTAAAAGTGTTGACAATAAAGCTAAGAAGATAAAAGATAATTAGGTCAACTTGAACTTGATTACACCGTATCAGGTAATTTGTTGAATTCAAAAGAATTGTGAGTTGATTGAATGTTAAAGTAGAAGTTGTGTTTTCTGCCAATGGTGATTGAATTGGAATGTATTAATAATGTTGATATTGCTATAGATAATACTAGTTTGATGAAAAATGAAGTGTTTGGGTGTTGTTGGTTGGATGTATGGTCGTAGTTAAGAAGAATAAGAGAGAATATACAGCAGAAAAGATTGATAGATAATCAAGAGAATAATGTTATCCTTACCAGTAACAGATCATAGTTATTTTGATTATGGTAATATCATATGTTATCAAATACCCATTAAAAATTTTCCTTGTTGTTGAGATAGTTGAAGTTATGACTTATGACCATTTAACATACCAATTAAGCAAAATGTATATTTACACCTAATACTAAGAAATATGTTTAGTTACAAAGCAACAGAAAACTTGTCAAGGAGGTAATTAATTATGCAGTACTTACCACCAG
>JAOTAX010000007.1:10579621-10600638 GCA_025629825.1 Erythroxylum guanchezii
GACATTTTGGCAACGATACGTCTTAATTGAGGATGGACGAATGAGAAAGAAGATAAAGAGAAAAATGCCATGTTTTTCTATTCAAGCTTTCAGTAATGAAGATATCTAAAGAAACCTTTTTCCTGACATCACAGGGAATGAATTTCGAGCCTAGGTGTAAGGTTTTAAGCTTGGTGCATTTATATATGCATGATTGAGACGTAGGAAAAGTGTGATTTGGAACGTGGCTTGTTTTTAGCGAATAATGTTGGTTTAAGCTGATCCAAGGGATGTAGTTTAGTAACAAAATAATTTAAACAGAGTCTTTATCTTGTACACATTTACATGTATAAGATAAAGTCATTGAATAATTATATATTGTAAATAAAATTATGATAAACTTATAATTATAATATTTATATTGCATTTATGTATTATTCCTAAATTGTTTCTAGTTATTGTTTTATTAAGATTGAACATTAATAGAATGTAACAATATTAGTACACGTTATATTTTTCGTTATAAAAGAAGTAGTCAATCTTATAGACTCAAATATAAAGATACATAAATAAACGTGTGGATTCCTACTAAAAAACAAGTTCACTTAGTTGATCCCATATGAGAATTTTATTTAGAACATTAATTGTATATCTATGAAAATTATCATTGTAATGATAGTATAAGTGATTGCTTGATTTGAGATCTTCACAGTTATCTTGTATAGAGATGCTATGTTTTAATTATACTTATAACATATTCTAATCACAGGTAGTTCAGTCGATAGTCACTAGATATAGTACAAACTATATGAAATTATTTAAGTGATCAATATAAGATTCATTACTTTAAAAGTAATTAGAGATAATGTTCCATAATTCTCGATTAGTATTAATTCGATAAATCCTTGGCCAAGTTGGAATGACACTTAGTAAATAGTTTATATATGTCATTAATAGAATCATTAGCCAATAGTGTAGAATTAACATGATTGAACTCAAAATTAAATAGACATTAATTTCATATTATAAATCTGATCAGAATATTGTATAATAAAATGATTGAATTATGCAAAAAAATCATAAAAGGAAAGCATAGTTAAAATCACTTTGACATTCTTAAATATTTAGATGGTCATGATGAGTTATTAGATGTCAATTTTGATATATGAATATGAATTGTTTAATTTAAAAATTAAAGATAAATTAAATGAGTTTAATATATCTAATCCTAAATATGATTTAGGGTTATAATTTATATTCATTGCTAACATATTTAAGAACTTAATGGGTCACACATAAAGAATGAGTTTAAGAGAGAAGATATTTTAATCAAGTTAAACTTGAATGTAATTTTTGAGGGATTTTTTTCAAAAATAAGGTTTGAGGGACATTATGATTAAACATGAGATAATTAATAAATAAGGGATCAATATGAGATATTGATTTTTATTTAAGCATAATTTTTTTGTTGTATCTCTCAAACCGTTTTTAAAACTAACTCATCATAACCACTATAGTCACACAAGTGTCCAACCTCTAATAATATCTGCAAAATAAGTTAAGAAAACTTTGTAATTATTACAAAGAGATTTAAGCAAGGAGTGTTAGCTTCTTTAGTAGAATTTAATTTAATTTAATTACTAAAATTTCCAAAACTTATTATAATGGAAGATACAGTCAAAATGAGGCCCGTCCCTTTTACACTGAAAGATAGGGCTAAGGCGTAGTTGAACTCACTCAACCCAATGAACATGACAATATGGAAGCAGTTGGTGCAAACCTTTTTGGCTAAATACCTCCCTTTGACTAAGATAATAAAGCTTATAAAGGAAATTACAAATTTCTAGCAGAATGAAGGGGAGTCTTTATATGAAGCATGGGAGTAATTTAAGGAGTTGCAAAGGAGTTGTCCGCTTCACAACTTGCTAAAGGAGTTCATCTTGCAAATGTTTGTAATGGAGTTAGTCCACTTACACAAGGCACTATTGATGCAGCAACTGGAAGATTATTGAAGCAAAAAACAATTAAGGAGGCCCATGATTTATTAGAGGAGATGATGACCAACAGCTATCTTTAAACATAAAAAAGAAGTAGACAAAAAGCAACCTTTCAGGATTAAAAGGGATTGTTGATTGTTGATTTGATGACAGCACTGTAAGTTGAGGTCACAAATATAACCAAACAATTGAACATCATGAAAGCTACCTCTCCCTCTCCACTCAAAGCAATTCAGCATGGATGCGAGTTATGTGAAAAAGAGAGCCATATCACGATTGATTGCTTCCTAGTGGGAAACAACAATGTGTAGCAACTTAACTTCATCAGAGCATAATATGGTAGGGAGGTAATAATCCTTTTTGGAATACTTATAATCCTAGGTGGAAGAAGCACCCAAATTTCTCTTTGTCTAGCAATCTAAGGACTCAAATGAGAACTTAAGGTCCACCCAGATTATAACAAAATAGGCTTAGTTCATTGAAAACGAAGATGGATAAACTAATGGATGCATTAAATTCCAAGTTCACGAGCCAAAATGAGAATCGAAAGATGATGGAAGCTAAATTTGACCAAACTGTGAAGAATTATGCCTCTTCCATTCACAATCTAAAGGTTAAAATGGATCAACTAACTGATGCATTATCTACACAAAGTGTGGGGAGTCTCTTAAGCAACACATAATCGAATCTAAGGGAACAACTAAAAGCCATCACATTTAGAAGTGGGAAAAAGTTGGAAAAACTATTTGAAAAACAAATTGAATCCCACCAAGTAGATGACCAAGAGAAAAAGAACATAGATGAAAAAAAAGAAAACTGAGACTTCTTACGTTCCTCCTCCTTTATATAAACCAAAGATCCCATTTCCAAAAGGCTACAGAAGAACAAAATGGATATGTAATTTGTAAGATTTGTGGAAAAACTGAAGAAATTACATACTACTTTACCCCTTTGTGGAAACTTTAGAGAGTATAACCAAGAAAGAAAAGTTTTTCAAAGTCATCTTATGAAACAAGCTGATTTGGGGTGACAACCAAACAATCTTCATGACAAAAAACTGTAGCTCCATAAGCGCATGTCTTCAAAGTTGAAAGACCCAGGGAGTTTTATTGTACCATATTTTGTTAGCAATTTAGAATTTTGTAAATGTTTACATGACTTAGGTGTAAGTATTAATCTTATGCCTTTGTCTATTTTCAAGAAATTGGGGCTAAAAGATGTGAAGCTGACTTTCATGCCTATTTAGTTGGCAGATCAATCTATAAATAAACTATTTGCAATGATGCAGGATATGCCTATAAATGTGCACAAGTTTATTATTTTTGTGGATTTCGTTGTGCTAGATTTTGAAGATTATCAAAACTGTCCATTAATTCTTGGTAGACCCTTTTTAAACTCTAAAAGAGCTATGATAGATTTCCATAAAGGCAACCTCATCCTTCGGATTGATGATGAACAAGTAGAATTCAATATGAATAAGGTATTAAAGAATTCGAAGGAGGCCAGCTCGTACATGATGTAGTTGAATCTTTAAAGGAGCAACAGTAGGAGCCAATTTTGAAAACTATTGATGAAGTATTGGTAGTTGCTTTAAGTAAGTATAGTTTTTGCCTCCATAATACAAGTTGTTTCATTCAACCGAAGATTCAAGGAGTTCACTATTCCTTGTTTTAGTAACAACTTGTTATCTATAAAGGCATTAATAAAGTCAATTGGTTTAATTAATTTCATACATTATGTCTTTTTTATTATCTTACAATTTGTGGCTTGTTCTTAGGACATTAAACTATTAAGTGTAGAACTGATAAAAACAAGCCACTAATTTAAGACCCAGGTTGATGATAGAAGTGAATGATACATCTAGCTAATGACGTTAAACAAGCGCCACTTAGGAGGCAACCTAAGAATTATGATAACTTTCATTTTTATTTTCTTTTTTTTAGTACTTTGTTATTTTTTATGCTTTATGTTTATTTTGTAGAGAGTTGAATTGATGGATGCTTATGACATGATGTGTATCTAAGTTCCATCGCAACACTATCACCACCAAGATCACCATAAGTTTCCTTGCTCTTACTTTTTACTTATTGTTATTTCTCTTTATTTGTATTGTTTTAGTTTCCATAATGAGGATAATGTGTTGTTCAAGTGTAAGGGTGTTTATGCATTTGCAGATCATTTATGTGTAAAATTGGTATTTACATTGTGTTAGTTTTGATTACGTTAGCATATTATGAACATTTTATTACTCGATATGTGCATTTGATGAATGTGTCAATGACATGAATTGAATGGAATTGGCTTACTTTGAACATGTTTGTTTAAGTTGTAAAGGCATAGTAACTTATAAATTTTGTGTTTTATCTTTGGGATGAATATGTATGTTAATTAGGTTGACAGTATTCTTTCACTATATGACACTTGATTAGATACATTTATAATTATACTCATTTAAATTGGTTAGCATTATTAGTATCCTTTCATGAGAGTGATTTACTAAGAAGAAATGAGGTACGTAAAGAAATTAAATGATAAAAAAAGGTATTAAATACTATTCTTGTGGCCCTTTTTAAGGAAATTAAGTTAAGAATAAAGTTAGTAGCTAATTGAGAGTTGTGATATAGCTGAGTAACTAGGGGAACTCCTGAGAAAATTTTTGTCTTCATGTAAAAAAGCTATAATGAAACTCCAACCAAGTTAAAAAAAAAATGTAACCTAGTTAAGTAATTGGGGGATATTCATGACATATTCATGATAAATTTGCCTACATATCAAAATACTAAGTGATCATTGAAGAAAATCTAAAAAGATGGTGCGTGCAATAAAATTAAACCTGATGATCGTTTAAAATTAGTAAGAATTTTCATGAAGGGTTACTTAGTAATATTCTAACTTTTTAATTGTTGATAATTATTCTACTTTTTTAATTGTTGATAATAATAAGTGCATACATACAAGTGTCATAGGTATATGAACAGGATATTGATATTTTGATTGACATGTACATTCAAATCAAGTCGCTTAAACATGAAAGTAATAAGTCAATATATTGGAACTTTTTAAGTAGTTGATATTTTAAGTTAAGTTAATTCTATAAGATTTGATGTCATTGTACCATTATTGCATTCTGCATGATTGTGTGGTTATGTGTTACGTGTTTTGATTGTGTTTTTAGCTTTGCTTAAGGAAAAGCAAAGATTTAACTATGGGGATGTTAATAGATGTATATTATAGTATGTTTTCTAGGTGTTTGAGTGTGTTTTAAAGTTTTTTATTAGATGATAATCATGTATTTAGGACTTAGAATTGTGTTCTTGTCAAGTGTTTTTATGAGTTTTAGTTGTTTGATTAGTTTAAAGCAAGAATTTGATCTTAATTTTATATTTTAAAAGTATTTGATGTGTTTGTTAGTAAGTGAGGAAGAATTTGGAGAAGGGAAGAAGCCACAATTATGCATAATGCCATTATCGTGACAAAGGACATGAACTAGGCATGCCACAATCTTGGCAAGGTGTTTTCTAACACTCAAAATTTGTGTATTCTTGACATTTTAAGGTTATTTTTTGAACCAAATTAAGTGGAGAAATCCGAAAAACAACCCTAAAAGCCTCAAGAAGCATTTAAGGAAAAGAAAAACACCAAAAATTAAGTTGTACATCAGATTCAAAGAGATCAAAAAAGAGACATCAAGAATAACTCCAGATTTTCTAGATTCCTAAATCAAGACTCTAAACTTTTTTTTTTCTTTTCTCTTCATATATTTCATTGTCTTGGATGTTGATTTGGATTATTAGGATGTTAAACATGATTATGAGTTTCTAAATCCATATTAGGGATTATTCTTGATCTATTTTGTTAAGCTTTATTCTTATTGAATTCAATACATACATGAATGCTTGTGATATTTTTATGCTTGTACTTGGTAATAAATCAAGAGATTGAATCAAGTTATTTGTGTTAAGGTGCACAATGAGAGTTGGTAGCTTAATAGTCCTACAAATATTATATTACTAAACAATTGAAGAGAGATCTTAATTATGAATTAATTATCCTTAGGATTACTTCAAATCTAATTGAAAAGTTAAGAGTAGTTTTGAAAATTGAGAGATTACAATTATATTATTATTGATTTCAAATGGGATTACTTGATTAGATCTTGAGAGAGGGTAATCAAAAACTTTAGGATACCTAAGATCAAGCATAAATTGAATAAAAAAGATAAAGGGAAGACAAAAAATGATATAATAATTCCTAAGTCTCCATCATTGATTAACTTTATTCTTATTGTTGGCCCAATTATTCACTTAACTAATTGTTTCGATTTATTAGTTTATTTCAAGTTATGTTAATTTAATTTAATTCAATCAATCTTTTATTACTTCAAATAAAGTTCTATTAAAGTTTTTAGGTGACTAATTAATCCTCGTAGGAATGATACCTTTTATACTATGAGTTACGATCCGTATACTTGTACTGAGGTTTTTATATAAAATTGTCAACAATTACCAAAAACAGAAAACAATCCATAAATACATCAATGATGTCCTCAATCAATCATCAAAAAAGGCCATCATGCACTTTTAAAACGTAGCATGTGCATTGCACAACCCAAAAGACATCCTCTTATAAACGATCATATTGAACGGATATGTGAATGTTGTTTTCTCCTAATCTTCCAAAGTAATAAGAATCTAGAAGTAGCCCAAAAGTCCATCCAAAAAGCAATAGTGCATATGACTGGCTAGCTACTCCAACATTTGGTACACAAAAAGCAAAAGCAAGTGATCTTTTTTAGTAGCATCATTCAACTTTTTATAATTGATGCATACTCTCCACGCAATAATGGTTCTTATGGGAATCAATTCGTTCTTCTCATTGGGTACTCTCATCACTCCTCCCTTCTTTGGTACAATTTACACTGGAATCATGTAAAAACTATTAGAAATAGGGTAAATCACACTAGAATCTAGGAGTTTAATAACCTCTTCCTTTACTACTTACTTCATATTGGGATTAAACCTCCTTTGGAGTTGCACTACTAGCTTGAAATCAACCTCTATAAGAAACTTGTGACTGTAAAAGGACGGGCTAATTCCTCTAATGTCATAAATCTTCCAAGAAATGACCCTCCTATGCTCCTTAAGAACAATTAACAACTTCTCCCCTTGATCCGCATTTAAATTTGAAGCAATAATTAGTGGAAGCTTTGAAATATTCTTTAGAAGGAAAATTCTTTAACTCCAACTCTAGTGGTTCTTCAATGAAAGGTTTTAACCTCTTCTCCTTACTTCTTTCAATCTTCTCAAACTCATTTGTCACCATGGGTTAGGCTACTGTTATCCCTATCTTCCTTCCCACCTTTAATATGATACAACTCTAATGGGCCTTTATAAACAAAATTTCGTCAATATGTAAAATTGCAAAATCAATAGTATTAACAAAATAGCAAGTATCATCATGCTCAAGGGAGTGTCTTATGATATTGAATATTTTAAAAGTAATCTTTTCTTCCCTAACCTTAAGAATTTTTTTGCCATTACAAACATCAATAATAGCTCAAGAAATGATTTAGAAGGGTCGACCGAAAATCAAGGGCACTCCTATAGCCTCACTAATATCTAACATCACAAAATCAACTATGAAAATAAATTTATAAACTTTCATAACCACATCCTTACAAATTCCCTTAGGATTCTTAATCGATCTATCAGCTAAATGAATGATCTTCCTAGTGCGTTCATCATAGTGAGTTTTGGTTTCCTTAATTCCAATTTTTTTAAAAAAAAATTATAAGGCATAAGTTAATACTAGTCCTCAAATCAGCCAAAGCTTTTTTCCACTAATAAATAACCAATTAAACAAAAGATAATAAAACTCGTTGGATTTTTAAGATTCTTTGTAGCTTATTTTGTAGAATAATCGAGCACTGCTCAATCAATGTCACCATAGCCAGTGACTCTAACTTCATTTTGTTATATGATAATTCCTTCAAGAATTTTAGCATACTTTGGCATCTGTAAAGTGGCTTAACAAAAAGTAAGTTAATATGGAGTTATTTAAAAAGTTTAAGAAATCTACCAGACAACTTATCTTGTGATCTTTCTTCAACTTAGCATCTTGGCTTTTGACAAATGCTCTTCGTCTTTAGCTTTCTCTTGACTCCTTTTACCACTTTACCCTATACTCCAGGGCAAGTTTTCAACTTGGAATTTCTTTCCACTCTTAAAGGTGACTTTCTTCATGTGTTTGTTAAGATTTTCCCTTGTGCTACTAGGCAGATTCCCTTATTGTCTTTAAAAAACTAGTTTTGCACGTTGGCCAATTTAGTTCTCCAAATTATAGATAGAAAACCCCTTGATTCCTTAATGAAGTTTCAGTAGTTTGAAATCTCACTACTAAATTCTAGATAAATTTAGTAATGGGATCTTTAAATCTTAGCTTCTTTTCTTATGGTGGGTGTTATTGAAATCTTAATGGAGGTTTGTTCTTTTGCTCTTCTTGATTCTCTAAAAAGAAATTATAGTGATTCCTCAATCCTAGATTATATGTATTGTTGTAAGGATTATTTTGGGTTCTTTGAGCATTCATTATGTATTCCACATACTCAAGCTTTATCATAGCCTTCACTGCCTGAAATTCTTGAATTGCATGCCTTAGCCCGCACAATTTGCATTACGTTACTTAGACTATTTCAGAATTCATTGTCAATCCATCAATATTTTTGCCCAAATCTTCAACCTGGACCGCCAAAGTTATAACTACATCTACATCATAAACTCAGGCAGATCTAGATCACAAAGTAGAGAACTTGGAATATCATATTGATTCCAAAGGATCAGTGATTGACTAAATTTGAGTAGTCAATATTGTAATAACCGCAAGTGCACAACGTAGCTGTAGCTAGCATCGCCAAGTACAGATCGATCCCACAAAGACAATGAATACTAGTAATTACTCTTCCCCTATTATCTAGCTTAAGGATTGATTTTAACTTTTAATAAAGAAAATAAAACTTAGCAAATAAAATAAAATAAATAATGAAATTGAATAGAGAATTTAGGAAGCACTAGGAAATTATTGATATCTAATAATTAGTATCTAAATTTTGAATCCACTAAACCCTTAACATATTGACCTTTTATCATGCAATTGTTTGATGATTTATTGGACCATGGAGACTCTTATAGTATGCTAATAGCTGACCTTGAGTCTACTAATAATTAATCCTAAGATTTCTAACTGAATTACTGAGATTAAATTTTATAGGATTGCGTTACTGATTTATAAGTCTTTCTATCAGGTTTGACCTTAATCCAGAAGATTTATATTATCCTATCTTTAGGGTTGCAATCAACTTCTTCCAATTACAGTTGATCTATTCAACCTAGGATTTCTCAATTTCTATGTATGAAATTAGATTATAAATAAAATACATAATCGGAGCTAATATAACAGTCAAACTAATTGCATTAAGAAAAAAATCAATAATGTTAAAATATTGACATAAGGTTCATCTAACCTAAATAGTAAATGCTAACTCGACGTTTAATTACCTATGATATAAAATGAAATCAAACATATATAATGAGAAATTCGAATCGAAAACAATGAGTTTATAATTTTAAATCTCCGTGATTGTCTTCTATCAAATGTTCTTGCAATGTAAATGTTTGATCTTATATTTCGATAGATCTTATTTTCCACTTCTCTGTACCAAAATTCCACCTATAAAACGAGTTCGATGACTAGAATCTTCTTCCTACGTCTACTCTTTAACTCCTTACCAACTGCCCTCTCCTTTTGCCTTCCAAACCATCTCTTTATAACAAAATTTAGGATTCCAAAGAGATGTACGATCTGAAAATTACAAAAATCGTGAAGATGCACAAGTTTGAGAAAGTGCACGGCACAAGAGATGTACGATCTGAAAATTACAAAAATCGTGAAGATGCACAAGTTTGAAAAAGTGCACGGCCATGTGCACAACCGTGCATCCTTTCTACATTTCAAACCTTCAATTTCTGCTGGGATCTTGTCTGAATTCTTCTATTTTTAATTCATAAAGACAATTATCATCGTTCACATAAAACAAAAAGAAATCAAAATTAAAAATTAAAAGCATATATTCAAGTAAGAAAATTCTGCAACAAAATTAAAAGTAAAAAATCAGAATCGGAAGTAGTATTATGTACCCCCGTAACTTGCGGATGTGTTCTATATGCCAAAAAGCTTCCTTTTTGGATGTTAAAAAGAGTACATATACTTTGGACCGCACAACACATGTTCAATTTATGGAGCTTTTTTCCAGGTTCGCGATCGTACAAATTGTAAGCCTAAATCATACGACTCTCATAACTAGATGACCTCTCGAACCGAGTTTTAGCCACAATTGGCAATACAGTTCTTGAAAAGCCTACATTTACACAACTAAATACATCTGCTTTGCTGTTGGCCTGGGAGTGGGTTTATTGTCACGTAATTCTCGAAGTGGATTCTCTCGAGGTCATTAATATTCTTTCATCTTCTTCTCAGGTCTTGACTGATATTGCTTCTTTAGTGACAGGTATTCGTGACTTACTTCAACGCGAGTGGATCGTCCACATTGTTCATACGCTTCGAGAAGGGAACCACTGTGCGGATCACTTAGCCTACCTAGCTTCGGTCGCAATGCTGGGATTGCATATTCTTCGAGAACCCCCCTGGAGCCTTTTGGATGCACTTCATCGCGACGTGCAAGGAATCCTTTATCATCGATCCCTTCGTCGGGGATTCGACTCTATGAGCTAGTCCCTTTTTTCTTTTTCCTTTATATCCAAAAAAAAAGTGAGGTTTCATTCTAAAATCAACTGCATTCACATGTGGATCCCTTTTTTACTTAGACAAGCTGAGAAAGGTCTTAAACAATCGTTTTTAGAGCTGGACTTCTAATTGAGATCAAGTATGCCTCCTCTTGAGCCACTTGCTTTTGAGGTAAATAGTGGGGCAAGATTTTCATCGATTCTGATACCATGTTAAATTTGCAATAGGTCTATCAACCTACACAAAGAGAAGTTAAACTGCACACAAGTCCAAAGTGAAGTTTCATCCTAAAACCAACAATCAATAGGTGAAATAGTCCATTAGACTTATATATTAGTTTGCTTTTCCCTCTTTTTTCGATGTAAGATACTTATATGTAAGTTTTCTTAACACGAATTAGACAAAGCATGTAATCTCTCCTTGAAAATTAAAAATATATCAATATTGATTTAATGCTTAATTGACAAAAATAGGTTAAAATAAAACTTTATATACTTACATAATTTTAAATTTATGGTTTTTTTACATTCCAAAATATTAAGATTTAGTTTTTATTTTGCAAATGTTAGAAATTAAACAATAAATTTACCTCCATCACTATAAATACATGAGCCGGAATGTTGAGTGGAGCTTGGGTTCAACATGCAATAATGATTATGGGGTGCATATTTATCTGTAGAGAAGATTATAAAAGGATTTTTTTATTTGGGAAAAAACGATTGTAAGTAAAATTTATCCATTATAAAATTCTAGTGATAATCTTAATAGAAGTCTTAATTAATAATTAAAATTAAAAAATAATCTTGAAAACAATTAAAAAATAAAAACAAATTTTTGTATATAAATTAAAATAATAAATTTTTAACTTATTTTTTCCATATTTATATAATAAATTTTTTCCCAACCACAGACTAGGGTGACTTGTGGCCAGACGGGCCCGAATAGGTCAACTCGTGACCCGATAAATTTTGGACAGGCCAGGCCAACCTGACATATCTTATATATATTTAAAAATATCAAAAATGAAGTTGTTTTTGAAATGATGATCGACCTACAAGCAGGCCCGTATCTCGACCGGGCCGATCACTTTTAACTCATTGCTCACACATAGCTTAGTTAATTCGGGCTAAAATCAAGCTAGGATGAGTCGGATCAAAATTGACATCCTTATCTTTATATCAGTTATTCGAAAATAATCATTTTATTAGAAATAAAATTACGTATTATTAAAATTTTCTAAACTAAACTCGTATTTCTGTGAAATTTTTATTAATGTTTGTTATATAATTGACGTGACAAGATTCAGAAAGAACTAAAAAGCTAAAATTCTAGTTGAGATATCCATTTAGAACTTGAAACTTTCTTATTAAACTTTTTAGTTTTTACGCTAAAGTCTAAACCCGCTTTAACAATTCATCAACCACCGTCCCACGTCATCGTCATTACACTTAGAATGGAGCTTGCACATGTGAAAAGGTCAAGATTGCCGTAAAGTAAGGCAGAGACAGGTACGGATAGCAGCGTAAACTTTAAGAAGAAAAGGCCACAGAAATGGGGAAAAGGACAGTACGTTAGGGTTTTTAAAGAAACGTGAAAAGAAAGGCTGACTATGAAGAAACGTGGAATTCAACGCCACTTAAACCAATTTTCATGGATACACGAAGGACTTGTATATTTATCACAATACATAGACACGAGGACGTCCGAAACTTAAACACTGAATGCTTCCCACCAGAATTGAGAGGACCGGGACTCCATGTACAGGCAAATCACTGTAACTATTAAAGCAAAGACGCAGGTTTATCAATAAGTTCGATTAGATGTGTGGCAGTATGTGGGTACATACCGTGCGAAGATGAGGTGTAGTCACGGAGATAAAATAATCAGAAAACTCAGTTTTGTATGTAAATATCTGAAAGAGTTATTGAGCAATGTGTACCGTATTGTATCTTTATCTCCCACGCATTCCAGGATGTACAATGTCCCCAAGTAGTCCTTCGTCGGGGGAACGACAGGGCATTGCCTCTGACACTGTACAAGGTTCTGCTTCAACTGGTGCCTGTTGCCACTGTGTGACGTTACCAGGAGGTTGCTCTCCGGGTATTTGGGAAGCCAAGTGGCTGGATGGTGAAACCTCATGATTAGTGATACCACCAACTCTTGGAAAACCAATACTATGATGACAATGCTGTCCTTCATATGTAGTAATCACAACAGTAGGATCTTTGGACGACCGTTCAACCCTTTTTTTCACGGTGCACTTGCCATTTGTACAACGATAGTAGCCCCTGCACCATTTGCGGAAACGAAAGATGGTTGAAGAAGAATCATTGTTGTGAGGTCAACTTTTCACCATCATATATCTTAGTTTTAATGGAATTGAAAAGAAGTTAGTACAAGCAACACCTTACCCAAAAAGATACTAATGAAATACTACGACCAACTGTGGATAGGATAATTTTGAGACCAAGGCAAAATGGCCCCATAACCACTCACACCATTTGGCTTAACAGAATCAGTTGAACTTTTTTTCTAATAATCAAACACTTAACACATTAATCACATTGTTTCTATGAATGAGAGTGTAGAAACTCTAAGCATATAAATTAGATCAGTCCAAGTTCAAGCCAATCCAGAGGGAAAGATGAATGTAATCTTTGGACAGAGTAGCAAAGATAACAGTAGTTGCAGACCTTGGAAATGGACTGTTTTTAACAGCCTTTTGCCCATATTTTCGCCATCTGTAGCCATCTTCGAGATGATCAACTTCGCTTTTAGTCATAAATGCAAAGCGAGGCTGACAGATTCTCTTTAGCCTTTCCTTTTTAACCTTGCTCCTGCAAAAATATCCCACCTACAATTACGCAAATCCACATAAAATTCTGAAAGATTCAGAACAAAAGAAACACTTATCAAAGTCACACCCGAATTTGCAAGCCAATCGAATTCAATCCAACACTTTACTGTTGGATGGTATATTCCTATAAGCACGTAGAGTTCCTAACCATAATAATCCAACCAATCTCAAAGGTGTTGTATTAACTTATCGTTTTCCAAAATTTTGAGGAAGAAGCATATAAATTTAACATTACCTTTCTAATATAACCCAAATTCTAAATAGTGGAGAAGATTGCGAGTTATTACGATTTGGTTTCAATTTAGGAATTAACAGCACATCATACGATTTGTTAAGAACATAAAACAAGCATGCAATGCAATGAAAACCAAGAAAGATAGTATTTCATGATACCCAGCACCGAAATGAAGAAAAAGAGGGTACATAACTAAATCCGATTCCATAACCGATTGCTTGCCCCTGGAATTCTAGTGATTTACAATACAAAAAGCATTTCATATTTCATGCCACATATGTATCGTGTGAGATATGCGCGTGAGTCGACTCACGGTTTCTTGGGTAGTCTCCCGCCGGAGCCAGTAGACTTCTCAGGTGGATCCTCGCTGGAGCTGGAAGAAACCGACTGTTGACACGAAGTCGACGTGTCACATGCACCACTACCGGTCCTGAAGAGGCCCAGAGGATCAGGACGTCGATCATTATCTTCCTCTTCTATCGTCTCCGGGTCGGTGCTCTGTTGAGCATGAGGGTCCCATCCAAATTCTCGGGGTACTTTATTCTCTCTGTTGCCGGAGAGGAAGTAGTTGACGCTAGCCTCCGAGTCAGGACCAAGTGGGCAGCTCGAGTGGGCGATGAAGTTCGGATCGTGTGTACCGTCCATAGAGTTGAAAGCTGTTATGGAGTGAAAGTGAGAGAGAGAGAGAAGGGAGTATAATAACAGTGAAAATGAGGTTATAAAAGGAAAAGATAGCCTGTTCCGTTACTCGAACCGTTTTATGAGTATTTTTTCATTTAATAAATAGAATTTATAAAAAATAAATTAATTAATATTTATACATAATATATAATAATAACAGGTTATAAAATAAAGAAGAGAGAGAAACATAGGGCTTGAAGAAGCTATCTTGTCAGTACATTGTTGCACTTCTGATTGGCTACTAGAAAGAGAAGAAGATGATAGGGTAAAGGGAAAGTTAGATGAATAGGTGATAGTATAATGTAAGGCGTTTGCTTGTTAGCACTGAAAATAAAGAGTGGTTAAGAAATGAAAATTGTAGTTTTTTTGTTTTTTTTTTGTTAAACCATCCGGTATTCGAAGCCACACGGATAATCAACTACACGGGCAATTGTAGTTGATAATAAATTAGCAATACTCAAATCTAGCGATCATGCTAACGGTCTGTTTTGTTTATTGTAGGTATGCTAACGAGCTGTTTTTTTTATTGAAGGTATGTAATTGATTGTTTTTTTCACCGAACGTACTTAACGGGCTGTTTTTTTTATCCAAGGTGTCTAACATCTGTGTCAACGAATTGTTTTACCCACCAAAAATATGTTAACGGACTGTTTTACTCATAATATACTGAAAAATCAAAAAAAACATTTTTCATAATATAATAATATAATTTTTAAACATTTAAATGCCTCGTTAAATCTAATTTTTTACTTAATTAAATAGTTCATTCGATCATCGTTATTTATCAGTTATTATATATTTTAAAACTAATTTAGTACATATTTAAAAATATTAACTTCGAATTATTTCGAGTAAATGAGTATGGTAATTAGCAAACAATTAATGAGTGTATATGCATCTATTTATTATTGTACGGCTAATGGATAATTTCACCCTATTGTAATTTTCAACAACATCAATCAAATGAAAGTCTCACTAATTACGAGATCCGGAGGGATTTGGAAATACGCAACCTTACCCCTAATTGATAGAGCAGTCGTTTCCAATTATATTAATTTGGAACCAATCTGTTTAATAAGATTTAGGTGTTGAATTAGAGATGTTCTTAAAAGGTTCAACTGATATTAGACTGTTATAAAACTGGTTAAAGATTGAATAAAATTAAAGAATTTGAAATATGACTGAAAGAAATTGTTCTTATCTATCGAAAATTTTTAAATTTAATTAAAAAATTAATTGTTTTATTTAGTTTATAAGAACTTATTAGTAAATGAAAATTAACCGATTAATTAATAAATTGTCGGCTTTTAATAACAAGAGTAATTAAAGTAGATCGAATCGAAAAATTGAAAATCTAACTAAAAAATTAGCCGATTCAAAGTTTTTACGATTGAATTAGCCAAATCAGTTAAATTTTTTAATTATCAGGTTTTTTGATTGAAGATTATAGAATTTTTTTACAAATTTTAAGATTTAAAGAATTTTTCAAAAAAAGATATCTATTTTACCCTATGATATTTGATAAAATAAATTTAACCTTTTCTTGCAAAGTGTGGTAGTTACATATAACTGTTTTTACTTTCCGAGGACAACTAGAAAAAGACAAGAAAAGGGGAGAGATTGTACGGATTGAGTCGAATCTCTTTATTAATTAGTTAACTTCATCTTTAAGCAATCCCATCATATTCGAACCTTTTGACAAATTTTCACAACTAATTTTAAGGACAATAAATCCGTTCAATTGTTTTTACGATCAGTTGCTCACTTGTGACCATAAAATAACACAGTTAAGTTATGAAAATAATCTTTTTATAAAAATAAAAATTTAATTCATGCATTATAACTCTTGACTTAACTTAATTATATACGAAGAATGACAATTAGGAATGATCTACGTGGTGTAAACTCCTTACTTAAGGCTCTTTTTTACAGTAAGTCTTAAGTTCAAATTACGCAAAAGGAGAGGAAATTGGAAAGTTTCCTTGTTAATGATCCTCTAACCTCCTGAGTAAAATTCTTTGATCAGATCAATTACGAATGCCTCACTTCCAGTAACAGTATAAGAGTTGAAGCTAATATGAAACTCGAGGGCTGCTAGAAACCTGATGATAAGCAGAGCCAATAATCAATTAACAATTGATCAATCAAGTATGTGACGACTTATTATACCTAAAAATATACAAATTATGTAAAAACTCGAGAAATTTTAGGTTTTTAATTTACCTCCTTTAAAACTCTTAAAATAGGAGCTTGGGAAGACTGATAAATCCTCGTATGCTTGATAAAAGCAGAACTAAACCAATATTATCATGAGTTCAATGCTGAAAAGCTTGGCAGGTCAATTTCAGTTTGTGTGCCTATGGACCTCCACGCTTTGATTGTTTGTTAACTTGTCATAATCTTATCCCTCGAATCATTTAAGTCTTGAAAACAACATCACAATCTGTGGCACAGTTTCGATCTTTATAGGCTGGTTCCAATAGTCTAGGTCCAACCGTCCAAAGGCCGAAGCACCCATCTTATCACTTGGTTTTCCTTTTCTTATTCAACTTAAACGTACGTACTTAAACATTTCTTCTATTTTTATTGTCGTTTTAGCTTCTTCTTTATGTAAGGGTTGCCGAAGGTGATAAGATTCGACTATAAATTAAGTGATCAAGATAATAATGTTCTTAGCTTTCCAATTTATAATGATCTAAAGTACGACGTATCCAATTAGTCTGCACACTTCCCTATGCAACACTATTGTTCATCCAAGTGAAGTGTGATCCATTGCCTCTTTATGTATTTTAGTGATTACAATGAGGGTTTTTTAAGTATTGTACCTAAAATTTTAAATTGTTCGATCCCAACTACAATTATGATCATAATCTTATCATCATAGTGTTCTAGCACTTTAACTTATTATAATTACACTCATACACTCATGATTTGTGATAATTTATAATTAAGAATGATAATAAGTTAGATTGATCGAATGACGTGAAAATAATATTATTTTGATCAAATTTTAAAGTGGGTTGAATAAAATATGAATTCAACTTAAAATTTATTTAATTTGCTTTCGATTGATTAATTCTGGGTCACATTTACTATTTTTATTTATGAGTATTTATAATTAAATAATTACACTTAAAATAGTCAATAAAAATTTGTAATTGCAATACAAATTTCATTAATAGTTTAAGATCTTATTCTGTAATTATCAACCTCGTTAATAAGAAATCCTAGGATATGTTTTTTGAACCATCTTATTTTCGGTTTAGTTTTTAATTTTCAGTTTAAATTACTTTAATAACTCTTATTGTTAAAAATTAATTAGTTATTAATTAATAAGTTTTATAGATTAAAAGAAGTTAATTAATTTTTATTTAATAATTTATGTTTAATTAAAATTTAAATTATTTGATTGATAAAAATAATTTTTTAAATTTGGACCAATTTTAAAATAATATAATATTAATTAAATCTTTTAAATATTAAATCAAACTAAATTTATAATATCTCATGATACCAAAGGCTTGGCCATATTTTCACGGGTCTATATATTTTTTACTTATTTTCAGAATATATAATATTATTGTCAAATCGTTCTGTATGAACATGTCAAATCATAGTGACTATTCCTGTCATAATCACAAGTCGACTGTGTCATTTAATAGGAACTTTTCGGTGCACGCTAGCAGTTGGTTGATAATATTGATTAAATAATAGCTGAATTAGGGATTAAATTATTAATAAAATAAAATAAAATAAAACATAATTTTTTAAAAGAAAGCGAGAAAAATCCGATTTGAAATATCTAATATGAAATATAAGATAATAAATAATTTTTTACTATATTATATTATATACTTTTTTTAATAATATTTTATTATATTATATTATAAGCTTTATTTATTTATTTAATATTATATTAATTTACGTTACATTACAAACTCTTTCATTTTGTTGCATTCATTTAAAAACTAAACACAAGTGTAAGGCATTTTTGTCGTTAGGGATAAATTTGTCAATGTTTCATAAAGATGGATTAATATTAATTGCAATTTTAGTTTTTAAATAAATTATCAAGTGACGCTATTTGATCCAGATAAAGATAATTAAGTTGCCCAATAAATGATCTAAATTAATGGATCGAAGTTTGGATAAAAAATGGGTTTCGATTAGTGTGAACCTGGTCTATATCGACCTTGTGATTGGGAAGCCCACTATGAAAGCTATATAACGATAAGGTCTCCTGTAGTTGCTCAAGAAGCAATTCACGAGCATAAGGTTCCTGACCCGTTAAGGAAGCTTGGAACTTGAGGTGAGCACTTTCCACTAAAGGTCCTGGGAGATTCGGAGTTATTTGAAGCTCGGAATCGGCATCAAAATCAAAGATGGAACTGAAATTTAGATATTCCGCATTACCTTCGTTTTTTATCCTTTCACGAGATCCTAGAGTACGTAATAAAGTCTCATTTACGTACTAACAATAAGTTCATGACTTTGAAACCCCATAAAACTACATCACAGCAAGTTAAATACTTCCACGTTACACGGGAAGAAACAAGTGTCATACGTTTGCCGTTCGGGAAACTTATGTTAAGAACACCACCGACAGGACTTTTCTTTGTCTCATCGTACACGTTCCGGCATTAAAAATTGCAGGACCAGAGGAGAGAAAAAGGGTTGTGATTTTCAATGTTTAGGGACACCCTCTAGTGCTTTAATACGTAAGACGCGGTTTGTAGACAGAAGGTCACTGAATCCTTACATTTATGAGGACCACATGACGTGAAGTTTCATGGTACGTATTAGATACGTGCTACCGTCTTGTTTCCACCTCGCTTTCGTGGAATTGACACGCTTGACAATGAAACACTATTCCTCTTAATAACCTTATCATCATATATGTATGCATATTTTGTTGAAAATTTATAAATAGGGGAATCTATATGGGTAAGAGATATAAGATTGAAGTGAGTAAGTTATATACAAAAATATAATTTATAATTTATTGTGTTAAAATTTTGAGTTTAAATATGATGTGTTGATTGAGTATGAGTTTACTGGGGTTATGTTTGATTAAACGTAAAGTTTTTAATGGAATAGAACAAAAAGAAATGATTTATAATGGAACGAAATGTAAATAAACGTAATATTAGAAAATTATTGTTTGGAAATGATGAGAGGGTTCATAATATAATATAGTGAAATATTGTTTGAAAAAAGAGTTAAAATGTAATATATTGAAATGTTGTTTATTATTTTACATTCGATCTTAAACCTCTCAAATCAGAAGTAACTTATTTTTACTGCTTATGATGGAATGAGATGTAATATGAAACTCTCCTCTTTCATCCATTATAAGCCCTCATCTCAAACGATAGAATAATATTACATTTCATCTTATTCCATTAATAACCTCCCAATCAAATATAGTGTTAGATTTGGTCTAATTTCTTCCTAAACCCCTAAAAACCTATCATTGGTATCAGAGTTAAGTTTGCTAAAAAGATTCTTGAATTTAAGTCATATGAATGATAATTTGTAGAATGACTTAGAATTAGCTATGAATTTGGGTATAGATAGATTTATTTGTGAAGAGGACCATATTAGAAATTTACAAGTGAAGTAATCTTATATCAAAAAGAAACCATAAGATTGAAATGAATGAATTATATATGAAAATAGAATTCGTAACTTATTGCATTAAACTTTTAGATTAAAATATGATATATTATATTATATATAAGCTAAATTAGACTCGGTCAAATTTCTTTTCAAACCACTTAAACCCATTAAAATAATAGTTATTATAAAGAGTATCTCAATGCATAAGGTTCCCCACTTTACAAGAGTCGGAAAAAAGTAATCAATTATATGTAATCTTTCTTTTGTATTTTACAAAGAGATTCACGAGTTAACCTTACCAATTGCTCCAACCTCGTCATTTATATTATCATAAGGCAGATGTAAATTACTTTGTCAACACCTAGGCATTTGCAACAAAGTAGAAACATTGCACCTAGCATACATATCTATATACATGAAAAGATATAAGATGATTACATATTTAATGATGGTTTTGCCACATGATTATTTTTCACTATATATAAATGCATAAGATTGTTTCCAATTATAATTAATTTATAGAAAAATAACTATTTAATGCATAAGCTGATGCTATAGCATAACTAATGATTGTGGATTTATAGTTAATTGTAAGTTAAAAAAAACGTAACTTAATAGTGATAAAGAACCTAAATTAGACCCCAATAAAACGGGATCGGATCTCCTATTACGGTTATGATGTTCCTATCATATTCTATTAAACCTTATCTATACATTTATGTAGAGGATGAGATTTAATGAAACATGGTTGGAACAGAGTAATTGAATCAGAAAATTTGATGTACAATAAAACCCCCAATTCTTACAAACCCTAATTGTAGGATTTCCATTCCCAACCCTAACCAAAATT
>JAOTAX010000007.1:10600738-10618816 GCA_025629825.1 Erythroxylum guanchezii
TGTCAACTAGTCTGATTTGATTGTACTGTCTTGGGTGGCATCCACATATCCTCCCAGGGGGTATTTGGGTGTTACACTATAGCCAATGCCTCCAACTTCATTTTGTTAGATAGTAATTCCTTCAAAAATTTAGCATACTTTGGTATCTATAAAGTGGCTTAACAAAAAGTAAGTTAATATGGAGTTATTTAAAAAGTTTAAGAAATCTACCAAACAGCTTATCTGTACGATCTTTCTCAACTTAGCGTTTTGGCTTTTGGCAGATGCTCTTCATCTTTAGCTTTCTCTTGACTCCTTTTGCTATTTCACTCTATACTCCAGGGCAAGTTTTCAACTTGGAATTTCTTTCCACTCTTAAAGGTGACTTTCTCCATATGTTTGTTAAGATTTTCCCTAGTGCTACTAGACAGACTCCCTTATTATCTTTAAAAAACTAGTTTTGCAAGTTGGCCAATTTAGTTCGTCAAATTATAGATAAAAGCCCCTTAATTTCTTAATGAAGCTTCAGTAGTTTGAAATCTCACCTCTAAAGTCTAGATAAATTTAGTAATAGGATCTTTAAATCTTAGCTTCTTTTCTTAAGGCGGGTGTTATTGAAATCTTAGTGGAGGATTGTTCTTTTGCTCTCCTTGATTCTTTAAAAAGAAATTATGGTGATTCCTCAATCCTAGATTATATGTATTGTTGTAAGGATTATTTTAGGCTCTAGGAGCATTCGTTATGTATTTCATATACTCAAGCTTTGTCATAGCCTTCATAGCTTGAAATTCTTGAATTGCATGCCTTAGCCCGCACAAATTGCATTACGTCACTTAGACTATTTTAAGAATTCATTATCAATCCATCAATATTTTTGCCCAAATCTTCAACCTGGCCCGCCAAAGTTATAATTACATCTACATCCTAAACTTAGGCAGATCTAGATCACAAAATAGAGAACTTGGAATGTTAGATTGATTCCAAAGGAATAGTGATTGACTAAATTTGAGTAGTCAATGTTGTAATAACCGCAAGTACGCAACGTAGTTGTAGCTAGTATTGCCAAGTATAGGTCGATCCTACAAAGACAATGAATACTAGTAATTACTCTTCCCCTATTATCTAGCTTAAGGATTGATTTTATTTTTCAATAAAGAAAATTAAACTTAGAAAAAAAATAAAATAAGTAATAAAATTGAATAGAGAATTTAGGAAGCACTAGGAAATTATCAATATCTAATAATTAGTATCTAGGTTTCGAATCCCCCTAAACCCTTAACATATTGACCTTTTATCATGCAATTGTTTGATGATTTATTGAACCATAGAGACTCCTATAGTATGTTAATAGTTGATCTTGAGTCTATTAATAACTAATCCTAAGATATCTAACTGAATTACTCAGGTTAAATTTTATAGGATTGCGTTACTGATTTATAAGTCTTTCTATCATGTTTGACTGTAATTTAGAAGATTTATGTCCTCCTATCTCTAAGGTTGTAATCAACTTCTTCTTGATCTATTCAACCTAGGATTTCTAAATCTTTATATATGAAATCAAATTATAAATAAATTACGTAATCGGATCTAATATAACAATCAAACCAATTGTATTAATAAAAAAAAATCAATCATGTTAAAGTATTAACATAAGGTTCATCTAACCTAAATACTAACTCGACATTTAATTACATATGATAGAAAACAAAATCAAACATATATAATCAGAAATACGAATAAAAAACAATGAGTTTATAATTTTAAATCTCCCTGATTGGCTTCTATCGAATGTTCTTGCGATATAAATGTTTGATCTTATATTTTGATTATTTCTTCGTATTTTGCACTTATTTGGATCAAAATCGCACCTATAAAACGAGTTCCACGTCTAAAATCTCCTCCATACGTCTACTCTGACTCCTTACCAACCGCTTTCTTCTTTCGCCTTCCAAATCTTCTCTTTATAACGAAATTTAGGGTTCTAAAGAGATGTACGATCTGAAAATTACAAGAATTGTGAAGATGCACGAGCTCGGGAAATTGCACGGCCATGTGCACATCCGTGTATCCTTATTACATTTCAAACCTTCAATTTCTGCCATGATTTTGTCTGAAATCTTCTCTTTTAATTCATAAAGGCAATTATCATCGTGCACATAAAATAAAAAAAAATCAAAATTAAAAATTAAAAGCATATATTCAACTAAGAAAAATTTGCACCAAAATTAAAAGACAAAAAGCTTCCTTGACTTGTGAATGTCAAAAAGAGTACATATGTTTTGGACCGCACAAGACAAGTTGAGGGAGCTTTTTTCGCGATCGTACAAATTGGAAGCCTAGATGACTAAATCATACGACTTTCATAACTAGATGACCTCTCGAACGGAGTTTTAGCCACAATTGTCATTACAGTTCTTGAAAAGCCTACATTTACACAACTAAATACATCTGCTTCGGGTTTCCAATATGCAACTCAATACAACTAGACCGACGTACGGCTGACTCTTGGCTATTGCAAACTTTCTGTCGCGCTAATTCCAAACATCCCCACTATTGTATCACTCAAAAGGTATCCAATGTTTTGCTTAATGATCCTAACTCGAACAATAGTAGCTGCATTCTGCATGTTCCCAACAAGAAAAAGAAAACAATTCAAACAGAAACATCTTAAAGGTCATTTTAAATATTTAACATGGCATTCAAAATCGAAACATGTTTAGCAGTAGCCAGTACGCCTCAAAGCCAAATCTCATTGCCAAAATTAAAAAGACAACTAACGATCCAACAATTCAACAAAATCTTAATACTATGTCTCAAGTTACTAAACAGAAGCATTTGGTTTTTGTAATTGACGAAAATGAAGGCATCTGCGAACTAATCAAGAATCCTTAATAGCGACCAATTCCCCAGACTCTGACTACACCATCAGTATAACCACTAAACAAGGTGCTTCCGTCAGCACTCCAGTTCAAGCTTGTGCAGTAGATGTTCTGCAAAAACATGGCAAATCAATACAGTATCAGTACATGGCATTAAATCCTAAATTCTAAGAAACAAGCTAAAATCCTGCCACCCTATATAACACAATACAATTTACATCATCTAACGTCATTTCTCAACATAATTTAAGCACACAAGATGAGTAGGAAAGAACATGATACAAAGATTCACCACTACGAGGCTAAGGGCAATCCATGACTTGCAATTAAAAGAAATGAAGAAATGAGGGTTCTTAACAACATAATGTTCACAATTGAAATATAGATGCGCTTCAAACAAGGGACAAATTAATCGCAACTCTAATCAAATAAGCATGGTATAAATATCAAAAGAACTCAACATTCACCCGTTTAAAACGTCATCTCACAGAAATAGCTAAACTCAGACTGCAGGATTATCCACAGATGAGAAAGAGCAATAAACATAACAACCAACATAAAATAAGTTACAAACAAGAAAGCAGCTAACGATTAAAACAACAAATCAAGTATAAGAATCAGCTAACATTATATATGGTCTTAGAGCTCATTTAGGAAACAGTAACAAATAGTAAAGCTATTGTTTTCGCTTTTCTTAGGCTCATATAACCGCAGAATACCTTCTTCTTGGTACCAGTAGTAGCAGCAGTTCCCTCAGATTTCTCAGCCTCAGCCTTGAGATCAACCTTCAAGTCCTCAACAATACTCTTACTCTCCAGATCCCAAATCTTAATGCTTTGCTCGGTTGCAGCACAAAGCCAATACCTGTTGGGACTGAAGCAAAGCGCATGAATAACAGCACCTGCATCAAGACTATAAAGCCTCTTCCCTTCAGCCAAATCCCAAAGTAAAATAACCCCGTCTTTGCCTCCGCTCGCACACAACGATCCATCAGGGGATACAGCAACGGTGTTCACATAACCCCCATGTCCGGCCAAGGTATTCCTCAGCTTGCAATTGGTCAAGTTCCATACTTTAACAGTACGGTCCCATGAAGCAGACACAATTGTGGGGTGGACAGTATTTGGACTAAAACGCACGCAACTGACCCAATCGGAGTGAGCTTCGCCGTCTTGAATGGTGTACTTGCACTCGCCCAGAGTGTTCCAGAGCTTGATGGTACGGTCACGAGAGGCGGAGACGATCTGACGGTTGTCGATGGAAAAGGCAACGGACAGAACGTCCTTGGTGTGGCCGACGAAGCGGCGGGCGGAGACTCCGGCGGCGAGGTCCCAGAGGCGGAGCTCACCGTCCCAAGAGCCGGAGAGGGCAAATTGGCCATCGGAGGAAAGGACAACATCCTGAACGAAGTGGGAGTGGCCAGTAAGGCGGCGGCGTGGGACGCCGTATGTCTTGTCCTCCTTGGTGAGCTGCCAGAGAATGATGGATTTGTCACGAGAAGACGTAACGATCATGTCGGAGTTATCGATAGGGGTGGCGATGGCCGTCACCTGGTCGGTGTGAGCCCTCATGGTGCCCCGAAGTACCAGGCCATCTGCCATTGCTAAACAAACGGAGAATTGGGGTGATAGTGGCTAAAGTTTAGGCGAAGAACAAAGTAAGAGGCTGCGATGCGAGGCTGAATATATATTGTAAAGGTGAAGCTAGGGTTTTGAGGGTTATTAGAGTTTTAGGGTATAAGTCTGGAGATGGGCCTCCAATCATGGGTTGTCTACTTTTACAAGCCTGTCTATGCCGCATGTCCATATAATAATGTGCCAAGTTATTGGAATGACTATTCGAGTTTGATGGGCTCCTTTTTTGTTTTTGGTTAAGATCTACTTATATTAAGCATAAAATTGTGGGTTTTCTTTTTTCTTTTTTTGAAGAAACCTATAAATAAGTTAAGTGGATACATTTTTCTGAGAGTCCAGTCAATATGCAGCTTTATAGGCGAGTTAAGCAGACGCACCTTATTATTAAAGGCCTAACTAGTTCTTCACAGGTAAAACTCCGACTATCCGAGGCTCTTATAAGAGGGCTAGCATAAAATCGAACCTGGAACCTAACCGAGACCAAATCCCGCTTTCAACTATCAAGCCATACCCCTTAAGATCTAACTATCATTATCATTATACTAAATCCAAAATTATGCAATGAAGTAAAATTTGAAAAGATCTAATAATACACTACCTTACTCTTATATAATAGAAAAATTATTTCCAATAAATTCATGTACAGAAGTAGAAAAAAAAAAAAAAAGGTAAAGCGGGTCTTCTAATCTAGCCAATTTCTTTAAAAATGAAAAGTAAGAAAAAAGACCAATGTATAGTTAAAACAAAATTACATACAAGTAATGTTAATAACAAAAGGAAGGGGTCGATGCAGAGAGTCATTTTGTACTAAATTCTGGAATTTGTTGCGATTGATTCTCACGTCACCTGTGATTGACTAGATCCTTGTCCTCCCAAAGCCCCAATCTCCTCCTCAACTCTCTCTCTCTCTCTCACCACCCCGCCACCGTTTGCTGGCGGGTTTTTCTAGGCCTACCCATTGAGAGTGTTAAGCCTTTCAACTTTCTTCTTCTCTTCACAAAGGTCTTGAATATGGACTTGTGGTTATTCCCTTAGTGTCGAAATGCTTTATCTAAGGTTGGTCTTGCTTCCTTTTGTTTATAGTCTTTAATTTCTTGGGTGTCTGTCAAGACTTCTTTCTTTTTATTGTTTTGCTGTTGTTCCATGTGAGTTGTGGGTGTTTCCCCTTTTCAGGCATGGGTTATGGAGAAAGAAGTCCTGTTTGCTTCAATTTTTCGCTTGAAGTACTTGACGTTTTTGACTTAGTGTACTTTTGCTTGATTTAGCAATTTCTGGAGAAGGCATAGGAGGAAGATTTTTATTGCAGCAGGTGTTTTTGGAGGCGGGTATTTCCTATATAACCTATACCGTGCGCAGAAACGTAGCCTCGCTGATCTAGAGAGAACACTTGCAAACGAAAGAGAACATGAAGAGCTCATTAAGGCCCAGTTGAGTGACTTCTTTTTCATTTCATTTATTTTATTTCGATGGAAGGAAGCATTGGGTGATTTCTTATGTGTTTTAATTGATCTTGAACTTGATAGAATGCAAGCCCATTTTGAGAACATCCAAGGGATAGCTGATACAACAATACTGCCTCATGTAATTAAACATGTAAGTGATCGGATAGCAGAAGACTTGGACCTCTCAAACCTCACTGAGACGCTAAGGAGGGGGAAGGTTCATCCTAGTACTCTGACATCTTCACAAAAAGTTGAGCTATGGGACAGGCTCAAAATTTTAAGTATGTAGCTTCAAGTTCCTCTTTTTTATAATTAAATAGTGCATTCCTCTAATTTGTGGGGTGTTATCAATTTCATTGCTGTTCTACAGGTTTCACAAGAATGTTGGTGTCACTGTGGTCTATGACAGCTCTTACTTTATACATACGAGTTCAGGTTAATATTCTGGGAAGACATTTATATGTTGATACTGCACGCTCTCTTGAAATATCACATTTTCTCGTAAGTGCCATTATTTTACAGCATTGTCTCCATTAATAGTTTGATAATCTTCAGCAGCTTATGTGATAATTTCTTTTTTATGTCCTCTTGTACTATGTTTCTTGACCTGCTGTTCTTTCATATGCTTGATCCAATATGTTGATGTTCTTACCGAAGAACTGACACTTTTTCTCAGAGTGTAATTCAGCCTCTATTATATATCATCACATGTGAATTACTAGCTCTCCTGACTCTTTATACGTAAATTTGTTAAAATTATGAGTTGGTTATGGCACCTTTTCCCTTTCCAAAACGTTATTTCTGTATTTGTTGTGTTTGTAGAACTGCATTAACGTGGTTGGATTGTTAGATAAATATTATAATTCCTGTAACTGACTGCTCCAAAGAGAATCTACGTTGTAGATTTTCATTCAACATTGTCAGAGTTGTCTATTGAATACTTGTAATGGCAACTGATTTTTCAGTACGACATGATAAAGCTATATATAATTATACTTGGAATGACGTAACGGAAAGATGCAGTTGAAAAGAATTTTTCAGTGTGCTTGGGCAAGTGAGGCTATAGATGGGTTTAGAGCAAAGTTGTGGATTTATTGTGGGGGCCAGTAGCTAGATACGCTGTATCCAATTGACTGTGTGTCAGAAGTTGGCTACAGGTTGATGCTTAGGTGAAATTCAGTGCACCATCATTTGGTTGATTAGTAATTACACAATTGAAGATGTAAAGAGTTCAGTTGTTATAAACAAATCAAGTCCTCTTCATGTAGACCAGAATTTTGATAAAACTTACCCTATCTTTGTACCTTCTTCTGAACTCTAGAAACATTGACTTGGATGACTAGACCATTGGATGCTTAGGTCGCCCTCTCATTCGTAAGAATATTGCAGATTTATTTAACTAGAAGCAGAGGAGAAAATAAGATCAATACCATTTCCATGGAAACTATTTAAAGGCTCTACGGATTGTGGAACTAGATTCATTACAGAACATAATAGGCAAAGTGTGGCCCCAGAAGACTTCAATTCATGCATAATGACAAAAAAGAGGTAAAACATTAGGGGATTGGAAGAGTTGGGAACTATGATCTTGCAATATGTTATCAAAGGAAATTAGCATCATAGTTCCATCATGGATCAGAGTGGGGTGTGGCCAAGCTAGTGATAACTGATCCAAGTCGCTTATGAACTGTTAAGAGCAGCAACTCCTCCTAGCTGTAGTTTACTTCTTCACTTAACAGTTATTCAGTGTTTAAGCAAATCATTGAAATAAATTTTGATCCATAGATTATATTTTTCCTTCTCCTTCTTTCAACAATGCTTGAGATCCATTTTTTTGAAAATTCTTAGGTTTTAGTGTTATCAAGCTGCTATTTAGAGAATAAGATAGTCACATCCTATTTACTGATTGAAATGAGAATGAACAGATTTCATAATCTGGATGGATCCTAAACATATCAGGGACTAGTTTTTCTGGGAACCATTGATATGGAGCCTAGGCTGGGACTGCATAGAAAAAGTAGTGTAACAAAAACTCTTTGTACTTTTGCTTTAATGAATGAATCAATATACTTTTCATCTTTTTGTTAAGTATATAAACTTTTCTCCTTTTTGTATAATTTTATCATGGTCTCAATAAGGTGGATGACGGGTTATGGGTATCACTGTTTGTCTGTAGTCCTTGGTCTCTTTTCGCTAGTTCTGTATGTCTTTGCAGTCTTCTGCATCCAATCATTCATGTTCCATTTTACAGGAAGATCATGATCTCATTGACCGGGATGATGAACAGAAATTTTTGGCAAGTGCAGATTTTCTTGCTAGCAATGGCTTGCCTGCTTTAATTTCTAATACGCAGGCAGCCGTAACTGAAGAGCTCGAGGGGTAATATTTCTTACCTGTTACAGAATTTCAAGCATTCATCAGCTAAAAAAAGGCCCTGTCCTTTATCTGAAGAAGGCATTTTACAGTTTTGAGATAAGGCAAGATATTTATCAATTTACAAAATGGAGCTTAGTTGTTTACATGGGATGCATATACTTCTAATACTTTCTATAATCATTTGCATTGTCAAAGTGTGCCAACTTATTTGTTGTATACACTTCCAAACTGATGATATTCTTGGCGCTTGTTAGTTACATGAGACTGTTATGAATAACTTTTAGACATTATTTGAAGACTTTTAAACTTTATAATTTCCTAGAAATTGCTTGATTATGATGACGAATAGTTGATAGCTCATTGCCCATGCAAAGATTTTGCAACTTTCAGTAATGACTTGAGATTACAGAAAGTAACTCTTAAAAGGTTTTTGGCTATGCTTGAATTAATTTGTGTAGAAAACAGCTTGGTGACCTCTTCAACACCACAACACTACATGGAACTATCATGCAGATACTACATGTGCTTATGAGCACAGGAAGTCCGCATATGTGGGTGGACTGTTTGATGCCTGAAGATGGTAGCAGAAGAGGTACATCCTCCAGTAGTGGTGACACTATTCAATTTGAAACTACAAAATTTGACCAGTTTATGTTAGAAGTGCGGGCAGTATTGTTGAGGTATGCTTTTCATATTGGTTTTGGTAAAAGGGCTATGCTTTCTATGTTTCAGTGCTACAGTTTGAAAGTCCATGCTTAGAAATATATGTAAAATGGTATGCCACCATGAATAAAGTCCATATGTTGAACTTGGGGAGTCTGGGCTCTTTTTATACGTCAAGGTTGTTTTGTCCTTTGGTTCGTGCATGAAACTGCTTGGACTTGAGGATACTGATTTATATAGCTTGATATGCGGTGATCGTCAGAGGGTAAAAGCATAACTGGAAGTAACATTAGTTTTTTGCCACCGACTCTGCAGTCTCCCAGGCTCCCGAATACAGAAAGATTTCTGCTTGCTAATCTTGACATTGATAACTGGAAAAACCTTTCACTTCTCTTTGACGGTGGTAAAACATGTATGTATCCATGTAAAAGACGTTGTCATGTGATCTCAGCGGTAACTTAAGAACTAGAATATGAAACATCGCTGCAAGTTCTGTTCTTCGTTTGAAATTTAAAATTTTTCATTTTGTTATCCTGCAGCTCTGAATTCAGTAGAATTATGGATATTTCTTTGCAAGCAGCGGTGGATGGACTGGTGGATGAAATTGGGTCTCAGGTCAGTGGGACCAGTTTGACAACCGGCATTGTGCTAGCAAGACTCGTGCCAAGAGTTGCGCAGATGGGCCCATTACTGCTTGTAGAACCAAGTCAGAACCAGTTTATGAAAACCATCCGGAGGGTACCAGAAGTAGAACTGTTCTTCACTCTCCTTTATGCAAATATGCCAATTTCGTGGACTAGTGAACATTGATTTTCTTCGTTCACATTTTTGTTTTGGTTTTCAATTGGCGAGCCACCAATGTAAAGAATTTTGTGTGGCACTAGGTTTGGGGTTCAAAAACTGATTATGATGTGAAAGGAATAAAAGAGAAGGTTGAAGAATATGCCATCTTGCTGTAATTCCTCGTTAACCAGAAAATGTCTGGTTTATCACTTAGCCGGTATGCCATCCTGAGTGGATATAATAGCAAGCTTTGAAACGATTGATGTATTTGCTTGGTTCCCGAAAGAGTATAGATAAGAGAATGAGGTACCTGAAATATATAATCTCTTTCTCTTCTTTTAATATATTATTTAAGATCTCTCATATATATATATATATGTATGTATATATATATAATTATATACTTTCTTCTTAAAGTCATCTCTATTTCCTATTTGCCAAGTGGGCGAGCTTGGGCCTTTCCTTGTTTGTTGAGATTGTTAACTGCGTTCCAAAGTTGTTATATTGAGCTATTTAGGCAACTACATATAATCAGCCTAACATTTGGCGCGGGACTTAGGGTTATAGTTTTTTCTATATATATAATCTGGCATCTAAAATGTAAGCATAAATACCTTTTGATAGTCAGAAGCAGAACCCGTGTTATAAAAGGAAAAAGCATCATAAAGTGAAGAATATGTTTCTTTAGCAAAAGAAAAATATACCCAACAATACAAAACAAAATAGAGAAACCCATAGGATGAATAATTATGTTATCTTTTTGGTTTTGAATGTTTAACTTTTTAATCTTCTCTCTAATTTCTCTCCATCATTTCTTGCCCTCAATCTTCTCATGATTTCAGCTTTTAACCATCCTATATGTGTTAATTTCAACATGTTTTAAGCATAATTTTGAGGGCTTTGAGGAATTTTGTACGACTTGGTACTTAATTTAACTTACATTTTATTTATTGGCCTTATATTAGCTCTCTATTAAAGAAGGATCGATCAGGTAGGTCTAAATTAAGTTGAAGTAATTTGGGCATGATTTTAAAGGAAGGACTCTGTAGAGGAGGTCATCAGGGGCCATGTTTAGCAATAAAGGGGCAATAAAGAGTCAACAGGGATCTATGTTTAATAATAGGGGGCAATCGGGAGTCATTAGGGACCTATGTTCAGGAAGACGAGACCAATAAAGACTCGTGATTTATATCGTTTCATTATGTTTTTCATTATTAAAGTAACATGGGACTAATATGTGGATGTATTAGACATGTTAATGATAATTATTACAAAAAAGAAGTTGAGCGGAGTGTAAAACAACATGGGGACCAAGATGATGCCATGTTTGACTAAATTTCTAGGATTTTGTGATAAAAAGATGAGAAAAGAGAAAAGAAAAATGGAGATTGATAAGAACGAGAGTAATGATAAGAATAAGACCATCAGTGCAAATAGAAGGCCCATCCGAAGCAGACACCAACCCAAGAAGTTAGATGACTATGTACTTAGTTAATGAAATGTTTCTTGTTAGACGGAGTTGTTTGAGGGTATTGTTGGAAACTTTGCTTTGTAATTCTGTTATAACGTTGTAGCTTGTGGAGGATTCGAGAAAAAAGGAATTATAGTACACTTTTGCTCTCTACCTTATCTCCTTTCTGCTTCTTCTTCTTCTTCTTCTCGTCATTGCCCCTTTAGTGTCTCTCTGCAACCCATTTTCTGGAGGTTAGCCCCCTTGAAGTGGCTTTACTTATCATTTTGGTGCTTTCATTGAGAGGCGATTTCTCCCGACAATCCAAATGGCTGAAGGCTCGAGGCAAACAAGAATGGAGGAGGCGATTGCTCGACTTACAGCATTGCATGAGACCCAATCTACCCTCATCACAAACCAGATTCAACAACAACCAGCTCCTCCACCACAGATTCAACAACAACCAGCTCCTCCACCACAGATTCAACAACAACCAGCTCCTCCACCGTTTCAACAACACATCACCCAACAACAACCCTTCGAACACCAACTTCCTATTACACCATCAATCAAAACAATGAGGCTCGATGTTCCTAGATTCAACGGCAACAACCCTTTAGCTTGGATATCACGCATCCAAAGATACTTCGACTATTATAACACTCCGATTGCACAACGATTGTTAATTGCTTCATTCCATCTAGATGGTCCCGCTCTAGAATGGTTTGATTGGATGAACAATAGTAATCTAATTGTTAATTGGGATGGGTTTTTACTAGCTGTTGAGAAGAGATTTGGACCTTCAGAATATGAAGATTATTTTGGAAAGTTAAGCAAATTGGTTCAAACTTCGACCCTCTGTGATTATCAAACCCAGTTTGAACAATTAGTTAACAAAACTCCTAATTTACCCGAACAGGTGTTAGTGAGCTGCTTCATTTCAGGGCTACGATCTGATATTTGTAAGGAGGTACAGGTTGCCAAACCCCAGTCCTTGATACATGCTATGGCATTAGCTCGATTGTACTCAGATAAAATTTCTGATCATCGTTTTCAGTCTCGTCAAAACTTAGACAAACCATGGACCAAGCCCTATACACAACCAAAAACAGACAACAATCCTCCTTTACTGCCCACCCCTCCCGCATCCAAATTACTTTTCCCTACAAATACCTCAAATACTCTTCCTATCAAGAAACTTTCGACCTCAGAGATGTTGGCTCGTCGTGAAAAAGGTTTATGTTATAACTGCGACAAAAAATTTCATGTAGGTCATCGCTGTAAAGGCCGATTGTTTCTATTGCTGATGGGTGATGATATTGATGTTGAATCAACGAATATTGCCAGTTCTTCAGATTCCCTAACTGAGAACTCACTACTGGAGACTCCAGAGATCAGTCTTCACGCTATGGTAGGGCAATTTTGTCCACGTACATTGAAGTTGCAGGGGCATATCATAGATGCTCCAGTTCAAACACTCATAGATGGGGGAAGTACCCATAATTTTATTCAACAAAGAATGGTTGTTTTTCTAAAGCTACCGATAGTCACTTCACCTCACTTCAATGTTATGGTGGGTAACGGCCAAACGCTAGTTTGCGAAGGCTATTGTCCGTAGGTGAAACTCAAATTGGGAGATGAAACTTTCTTGATCGATTTTTATGTCATCAGTTTGCAGGGAGCAGATATTGTACTTGGAGTCCAATGGTTAGTTGGTCTTAGGCGTATCACAACAGACTACCAAAATCTTACCATGGAATTCTAATATAAGGGGAAATTAATCACGTTGACAAAAAACTCACATCACTAGTTGGATGAGATCTGCTTTCATCAGCTTCGCCGTATGACAACCACAGGCGGAATTTCAGAATGTTTCCAGCTATATTCTTTTACTTCTACTCCAATGGATTTGACAGAGGTATATTCTAACTCAAATCTTTTGAATTCCTTGCTAGAATCGTTTGAGGATGTGTTCATGGAACCCAAATCCTTACCCCCGAACCGTATCATTGACCACCATATACACCTCCTTCCTAACACAAAACCTATTAACGTAAAACCTTACCAATACCCCCATCACCACAAAACTGAAATAGAACGTTTGGTTTCTGAAATGTTGAGTGCTAGTATCATAAGGCATAGTCATAGCCCTTTCTCCTCCCTTGTGTTACTAGTTTGAAAAAAAGATGGCAGTTAGTGCTTTTGCGTCAATTATAGGACTCTTAACCCAGTCACCATTAAAGACAAATTTTCCATTCCTACAGTAATGAATTACTCGATGAATTACATGGTGCAATGGTGTTTTCCAAACTTGACTTAAGAGTCGGATATCACCAAATTCATATCCATAGCCATAACATCCATAAATCTGCCTTTTGAACACATGAAGGTCATTACGAGTTTCTTGTAATGCCTTTTGGGCTAACCAATGCTCCTTCTACCTTCCAAGCTATCATGAACCTCACTTTCAAGCCTTTCCTCCGTAAGTTTGTCATTGTCTTCTTCGATGACATTCTAATCTACAGCAAAATATTTGAGGATCACCTTAGTCACCTCCAAATCATTCTAGAATGCTTACGTTCACACTCCTTATTTGCCAAGCAATCTAAGTGCTGCTTTGCCTACACCAAAATTGACTATTTAGGCCATGTTATATCAACTTCTAGTGTTAATCCTGATCCCAAAAAAAATTCTGCCATCCAAAACTGGAAAATACCACAAAATCTCAAATCTCTTCACGGTTTCCTAGGTCTCACAGGACATTACTGCAAATTCGTATGCAATTATGCCTCTATTGCTCATGCCCTCACAGATTTGCTAAAGAAAGACAAGTTCCAATGGTCTCAGGAATCCCAAAATGCTTTTGAAACCCTTAAAAAAGTTTTAATCACTGCCCTAATCTTATCTCCGCCAGATTTTTGAAAGCCCTTCCAAATCCATACAGACGCATCTGGTTTAGGTATAGGGGTTGTCCTTAGGCAGCAAAATCACCCAATTGCATATTTTAGTAAAAAACTATCATCAAACCTTGCTAAGTCTTCAACTTATGTAAGGGAGTTATATGATTTGACTCAAGTTGTTAGTAAATGGAGGCAATATCTCTTGGGAAACCATTTCACGATATTAACTGACCACCACAGCTTAGTTGACCTTCTCACACAACCCATACACACTCCTGAACAACACAAGTTCCTTGTCAAACTTATAGGCTACGACTTTGACATTCAACATCAGCCTGGAAAATCCAATGTTATTGCTGATGCACTCTCTAGACAATTTCATCCTCCACCAAATACTTAATCCCAACCGGAACTCCAAGGTCTCTCTATTCCAGTTTTCCATCTCATTGCTGATATTAAAAAAGAAGTCCTCTCTGATCCTTACTACAATCAACTCCTGCAAAAACAACAAAAAAGCAACACCCTGACACCAACTTTTTCATTAAAAAATGGTATGGTATATAAACATAACCAAATTTGCTTAAACCACACATCTCCTTTGATTCCTAAAATCCTTTTTGAATTCCATAACACTCCAATGGCGGGACATGCCGGTGTTCATAAGACATTGAGTAGATTATCTTCTAGTTTCTATTGGGATAAAATGCGTAGCTATGTTAAGCAATATATGTCCAACTATCACACTTGCTAGCAAGCTAAAAATAGCACTGTTAAGCTTCAAGGTAGTTTGCAACCATTACCGATTCCACAACAGATTTGGGAGGACATCTTGATGGAATTTATCACAGGGTTGCCAACTTCTAATGGATTTTCAGTTATCTTGGTTGTGATTGACAGATCAAATATGGACATTTTGGAGTGTTGAAAACAGGATTTACAGCTTCGGCAGTGGCATCACTTTTCATGGAAGTGGTGGTTAAACACCACTCCTTTCCTAAAACTATTGTCTCTGATAGGGACCCAATTTTTCTGAGCCGTTTTTGGAAAGCCTTGTTTCAATACAGTGGTACTACTCTGGCTACTTCCAGTGCATATCATCCTCAAACCGACGGCCAAACAAAGGTCCTTAATCAATGTTTAGAACAATATTTGAGGAGTTTTGTAGACAAACCTTCACAGTGGACCAAGTATCTAATATGGGTGGAATTATCTTATAATACATCCCTGTATTCTTCCATTGGAATGTCTCCATTTCAAGCAGCATATGACAAACCACCACCGAATATACCTTCCTACATCCCAAGGTCCTCTTCCAATGAAGCTGCTAATTCGTTTCTCTTAGATCGGGACCAGCTCCTTGCTTCATTAAAGACCAAGCTGCAGCAAGCTCAATTGAGAATGAAAATTCAAGCAGATAAAAAATGCAGTGAAGTCCATTTTGAACTAGGTCAGTGGTGCTACATCAAGCTACAACCTTACAAGCAAAAATCCCTTGCTGGTCCTTCTTACTCCAAACTCGGTAAAAAGTTCTATGGACCTTTTCAAATCATCAAACGGGTAGGCTTAGTTGCTTATAAACTCTTGCTACCTGAAGGATGCTGGATTCACCCAGTATTTCATATATCAGTCTTGAAATTATGCCCCAATCCTATAACAGCTCCAACTCTTGCTCTGCCTTCCTCTGCTGTGGATAATCAGCCTCTAATCTTTCTGTTAGCTGTTCTGAACTCTCGCAACATCAAGATTGGTAATAGCTGGACTCCTCAACTTTTGATTGAATGGGCAGGGTTGCCGTTGGAGGAAGCATCTTGGTAAAATCTGGACAGCTTCAAAAAGATGTACCAGACATTCAACCTTGAGGACAAGGTTGCTCTTGATGGGGTGGGTAATGATAAGAATGAGACCACCAATGCAAATAGAAGGCCCATCCGAATCAGACACCAACCCAAGAAGTTAGATGACTATGTTCCCAGTTAATGAATTGTTTTGTTAGAAAGAGTTGTTTGAGGGTATTGTTGGAAACTTTGCTTTGTAATTCTGTTATGATGTTGTAACTTGTGAAGGATTTGGCAGATAATGAATTACAGTAAACTTTCCCTCTCTATCTTCTCTCCTCTGCTTCTTTTTCTTCTCGTCATTGTCTCTTTAATGTCTCTATGCAACCCATTTTCTAGAGGTTAGCCCCCTTGAAGTGGCTTTTCTTATCATCGTCCCGCTTTTCTCCAAGGTCTAAGGTCTAAGCTTTGTAGAAGTTTGATGGGACAACTCTTTTGCTATTTGTTAAGAAGAAGCAAACATGAGCAAACAATTCCAACACAATTAACAAACCCTTATGCTCTGGCTAAGTTATAGAAAATGCTTCTTGACAACTAATGCTCTTTTGTCCAGGGAATCACAACATTTGCAGCTTATGAATATACCAGAGCACAACGGAAATTGCACACAATACATAAATCAAACATATCATATAGTTAAATCGAAATAAATGTCAGCCCTTCAACTCAGTTATGAAATGTAGTCCATTCAACTTTCTATATCTCAATGAAAGATTGCAACCAGAAAAAGATCACAGTTTTGCAAAGACAATCATCACAATCATAAATGTAATTAAAAAACTACACAATATATAAACAGAGAGTCTGACCTTGGTTCCCTGGGTTTTACTAACGAGTGTTTTGCCAATGCTTCTGACAGAGAAAACAGAAGGCGCCTTGATGTCATACTAATCCTTCTTAGCAAAAGGGTCAGCTTTGTCTCACTTGTTCATCATCGAAACCCAACCCATCAAAAATCACAAATATCCATAAACTCAATGCATAGTCACTAAACTGACAAATCAAGATACTATTAGCAGAAAACAGAAAACGCTTCTTTTTGCCACCCTTCTTGCCCTAAGAAATCCTCTTGTTCTTCCTGCAAAACAACACAGAAAACACGTACATAATCGATCTTTTCGCGAATATATTCATAAATAAGTAGAGATAAAGAGAAATCGAACAAATCTTACCCTACGACCATCATTTTGCTTCAAGCGTCTGCTAATAGGAGGCAACTGTCGGTTTGGCTCTCTTAGATAGACATATAAATTTGTAATAAGTTATTAAGTATTTTAAATAAATAATTTAATAAGATGAACTACCAACTAAAATTCGTCTACACGTGCTCTACGCATCACCTAAAGGCTACTTTGGTTTTATTTATGTTTTCTCATGTAATTTTTAGTTTTAGTTTTTTTATTTTTAATTTCTGTTTTTAAATAAAAACTTGTTTAATTAAAATTTGTTATATAAAAACTAAAATGAAAAATTGGTCTAGTTAAGATTTGCAATAAAAAACTACAAACAAAAACATGTTTGATTTTATCACCCTATTTCTATTTTATTATTAGAACATTATCAAATAGTATTATGAAATTGTCAGGATATTCTCTTATTATCAATTTTTATTTTTATTTTTAATAATTATTTTATTTTGTTTCATTTATTTTTATTCTTATCATAAAAATTATTTATAAATATTTAAAATTTATAAATTTATAAATCATTTGAAAATTTGAGTAATTATTTATAAAATAAAAATATTTTAATTATTTATTTGTAAAATAAATCATAAAATAATTAAATATAAGTAAAAATTTTCTGATTATCATTCATAGCAATTCCTGCAAATAAAAAGAACGTCCTACCAATTGTTATTGCATGGTACAATGACAAGAAGGTAATGGATATTATCCCACTCATTAACCTATTCACTACTATCCCCAAAGCCACACCTTGAGCTCTCAATTTCAATGGAAAAATTTGTGAACAATATACATAAACCATAAGATCCATCCCAACAGAGATTGCAGACACGTATAAGTATGTCATTGCAATGCTATCCCAACTGCCTACGAGACCTTAGTATCAGAGTGGTGAGTCACCGTAAGGCATGACCCCAGAAGTAAAAGTGCCATTATCATACCACCAACAT
>JAOTAX010000007.1:10618916-10637184 GCA_025629825.1 Erythroxylum guanchezii
GCACCTATGAATAAATGCGTAAGCAAGAAACCTGTTCCTCTACGATCAGAGGCCAGTAGCATGCTCAGTCAGTGAATTCAATGAAATCTATCAGTCTGACCTAACATTACCATAATACCCTTTGCTACCAGTAACGGGATGTTACAGTGATGGAGGAATGCAAAGAGGGAAGACGGTAGTTGATGGGAAGGTAAAATTGTTTCCCCACCAGCAAAGTCAGACAAGTTTTGTGACAGCCCTTAGGAGCCCTTAGGATTAAGACCTTATTAGCAAATGGAGAAATACTTTGAAATGTCACAGGATAAATACGAGATCTAGAAACTAAACGAGGCTTTAAAGAAGTTGGATTTCTTCAACAAGTTAACTACCCTTTACACCCAGTGGGAGGTTAAAGATAAACCATTACAGGAGCTTGGAAGCGGTAAAGCATGACATGGATGTTATGATGGAAAATGCTCAATCTTATTTTGTGAGAAATGTTGAGCTATCTACAAGCTACTGGACTATCAGTCCAAAAACTACTGGACATTAATGCAGAATCTACGACTTTTAAGTCCAGAAGCTACTAAACTTAGCAGCTACTTGACTACTGAACTCTAAGGTCTAAACCACTCCTGGATTAAGGATGTAACTTTCAAGTCTTTTTCTTCCAGGACAAAACCACTTATGGAGTAATAGTTGTTTCACATTCAAACTTGATCTATTCTCCACGATATACACCCTACTAAGAAGTACGGACACGGCAAAATGGAGCCATGTCCACGTGTCGGTCACGTGTCTGTGTTAGACACGGACGTGTTCGTGTTAGACACGTGTCTGACACAACGTGTCTGACACGGACACCCATGAAAAGTGCAAATATATGCTCCATGTTTTTTTAGAGGGGCCTATAAAGTACAAAATATGTATGAACTATCAAGATATTGAAAGTCTTGAAACACATCAATCAATCTATGTCATATTATGAATTCTAAATTTTTTTCTTGATTCTAAATTTTATAATATACATATATGTCGTGTCCGTAACCACCAAATTTTAGAAGTTGATGTGTCCCCGTATCTGTATCCGTGTTCGTATCCGTACTTCTTAGACACCCTATAACCTATCAAAATACACTATATTGTGGATTATAGGTAGACATCAAGTCAAGAAGAGAACATACACTCAAACAAGAAGCCAAAACTTCTATTTCTTATGAACCAGCTTATCCAAAACTTCAGAATAGATGAGTATTGGATGAATTACAAGAGCATTGACTTGTACAATTTTGCCCCATAGGAATGAGTGAAAGTGAAGAATCTGAAATTATCTAATAGCTCGTGAAATCCTAAACATTACATACTTTGATATCTATGATGGAGAAAATGAGTTAAATTTGAAGTAAGAAGCAGGAGATCAATGTTCCTAATATATGAGATTTATGCCACTTTTCTTATTCCCATAGAGTAAGCATAAGATGAGTTTATATACCAGTTGTACAAAGAGTTGAATCCATGCCTCCGGATTTCTGATAAGTAAAACGTTGCACTGATTCTCATTTAAGTATTTACAGAAAATTCTATGCTCTTTACAGTTCTTTGCACGAGTGGAGATATTAGCTATCTTTTAAAAGAAATGAATAAGAGCCTAACGTTATGAACCAGAAGTTAGTAGTGGTCTGTAGCATAACTCCCACTTCTCTTTTGCGTGAATACTGGAACATGAAAAGAAGGTGATTTTGTTATTGTAAATGACTCAATAAGAGACAAAAAAAGAATTGGTGATAAAAGAATACTAGAACATGAGAAGAAGGTGGTTTTGTCGCTGCAATAAGAGACAAAAAAAGAATGTCTTTTTTAAGACTTGCCTGACGAAATATCCAGCTTATTTCCCTAACCCTGTTCTCAAGCAGACAATTAGCATAACCAAGGTAATGGGCGTGTTCATGTTTCAACGCAAATAACAATATTTGTCAAGCAACAGGCACACATAAGCTGATATGAAACAAACCTGGAAATCACAGATGAAAAGACGCAGACACTGAGAAGATGGTAGAAGATGAAATGATGATAGATTTTTCGTTGATTTTAATGTGCAGAGACCTTTTAACGCAAGCGACAGAAATAAGGAAAAATAACAAAAGAGGCTGAAGCATTCATTACACTCGGCGCAGTAGGGAAACTCATTTTCGCAACATATAAAAACTTGTTTTAAAAATACACGAAAGCGTACTTTTACGTTTTAAAAAACATGAACTAAAAACCAAAACCACTTTGACCAAACAAGTTTTCGGTGGCTATTTTATTTTTTACAAAAACAATAATAAAAAATAAAAAAAAAAACGAAACCAAACATGCCTTAAGTTAACCTTGTATGCCGGGTAGAAGTCAGGCGTGGATCCACTCGACAGTCTACCAAATGTAAATCTAACTCTTTTGAAAAAAAATCATACTCGTTTTTTAAAATAAAAATTAAAAACTAAAAATAAGAATGGACCGTGCCCATTTTGGTAGAGGGTGCATATACCCCGTGCCCAAATTCGAAGACGCGTCCTTTTGTAATCTCCACGCTGAATGCCCTTACAAGCCCACATTTGCCAGAACGCCCCTCTTCTCACTGTATTCGTTGGTGACAACAACTTATAAATCAAATTAAAAGTTCAACCTCAAAATCCCCTATTTTCGCTTCCTCTAGCTATGGGTACGTCTCTAATTTCCTTTCTTCATTTCCTAAATTATTTATGTTATTTGTTTCTTTCTCTCTGTTTTTTCCCCCCTTCAATCTTCGATTTTTAGTTCGTCTTTTTATTCAATCCGTGTCTTTTTTTGTTGGATAATTGATGTATGAGTGGATCTGTTAATATGAAGCTCTTTTGTATCTTATTATAGCAGTTCTGATCTCAAACCGCTTTTTTGTTTTTCATTTTTGTTGATTGGGTTATACCCTGTGTTTTCATTTGTTTCTTTTAGTTGGTGTTGAGATATTTACCTCTCTCTCTCTCTCTTTTTTAATCTGTTGAGCTTTGATATTGGACAATTTTAACTGAACGAGACTTTATATGATTGCGTTTTAATTGCACAAAAAATCGCCAGAAAGCACTATGCTTTATCGTTTGTTACGCATGATCTGATTTAGGGAAATTAACTGTGAGCAATTTCTTGTAATGGAGTGGCTGAATTGTAGAATGAAGTAAGGTTTGGATGTTGATACTATTACGGGTGCTGCATTCCTCTGATATTTTCTTAGCTACTAACCTTTTGTAGCTTGAGTGTTCATATTAAAGTGCAACAAAGGATATTCAGATTAATTAATTGACTTGACTGTTTAAACGTTCTTATTCATTGCAGATATTGAAGAGGAGATTAGCTCGTTGCAGCTTGATTCAACAGGTGGTACTGAGACTGATTTAGAACTGCTCTAGCCAGCGGTTATTTGAAATTTCTTTTTTTCTTTCTGTATTGGTTTATTCTGATGCTTTTGCATTCTTGCTTTCAGTTTCCACTATCTTTCTTTTGCTATTGTTTTTGTTTTTCAACAAGCTTTTGTTGAACGTCCTGTTAAATCTTAGCAGAAGTTGATAATGGGTTGTCCAAACCAGAAGAAAATTCCAGGACTGAAGAAGTTGACAAGTGGGATAAAACGGACAAAGGTTGGTAGTCTAGTAAAATCCATGTTTCAAAATTTTCTCCGTACTTTTGCTGTAGAAACAGAGTTTACACATGTTTTAGTGCGTCGTGTAATTCTTTAATTGACTGATTGAATCAACACTTTAGTATTCCATCCATTTGTGTGAAGGATGTCAAGTTGTTCATGTCAAGAGTTTTCTATAGAATTGATTAAAGGACCTTTTCCTTTCATCAGAACTGTTGCTTTCTGATCCTGTTACACAGAATAATTTAGACATATGTGGCATCACATATGACCATTTCAAGCATTTGAACATATAGTGGACTCTCAAAGTGTTTTTTCTTTGAAACAATTGCTCAAAATATCATGAAAGTGCTGTCCTATATACTTCATTACTTCATTTACTGTTAAAAAAATTTGTTATTACTGCCTATTGTGCCATATTAAGTATATAAAGACTAGGTAACATTTTGCATCAGTTTATCCTTTCATAAATTTTTCACGTGAAATTTTCAGATCCAAAAGATGACACTGCTTTGAACTATCAGAAACAGCATGTTGATTCAAAAGGTACCTGCACTCAACTTTGGAATATTTACATGAACAGTGGCTAAGTTTTTGTATTTTTGTGCCACTGATCTTTTTCTCGGCATTGTGATTGGCTTCAATTAGTGGAGAAAGCTACAGAAGTATCTGCTCCACAAGTGGTTGGGACTGTAGAGGAGATGGAAGGTCAAAAGAAGCGACATTTGAATGTGGTGTTCATTGGCCATGTTGGTGAGTTCAATATACGTTGCAGTTCAGCCACAGTTAACTTGTGCTTTTACTAATATTTTTTACGTCTTACTGTACTATTCCCAGTAATTGGGTTATTCCTTGATTATTCTTTTGGCAAGCCTTTAAAGAAAGTCACTGTACTGCAAAGCATGCATTGAAATATAATTGTTACTTTGGACTGACATATTGGGTTTCGTAACATAAGTAAACCTACATCTTTATAGTTACAATTACCTTACAGCTATTTGACACTGTTTAACACTTGAAGAGGCAGGCTGATTATTGAATTGTTGGTTGTATATGAACATCTAAATTTGTTGGGAAATGACACTGTGATCTTTAGTTTCTCTTCCTTTATTTTCCAATTGTTAAGTAGTTAAAAATGGAGCCAGGCCTTGAAAGGATCTTCAGGATTTGGCCCACTTTTGTTTTTTTGCAGGCAAATTATTGAGTTGGTTTTCAACTCACTGATACTGTTGCTTACCATTTGAAATTAGATTAATTTACCTGCAACCTCTCCAACTGTTAAGCTGGGTTAGTGTTTAGACTTTTAACAAGAATTCTGATATAGCTATTGTTTCTACGGCATTTTGTTCATCAAGAATACTGCTTTTCTTTTTTGGTGATTTTACTTTGTGTATATATTCTTGGTGCTGCTTCATTATGTTTGCCTTTTCCATTCTTAAATTTAATTTGCACATTCTGGTTGCAGATGCTGGGAAATCTACTACTGGAGGGCAGATACTTTTCCTTAGTGGTCAAGTTGATGAAAGGACAATCCAAAAATATGAGAAAGAAGCTAAGGACAAAAGTAGAGAGAGTTGGTTAGAAATTCAGTGCTATATTATTTGGATATGTTTGTCTGATCTTAAACGTACTTTATTCTATTTTGTCAAAAGAATGTGATTTTTTATTTCACTATCTTATTATTGGTCAGTCCAGATTTCACCTTGCAAGTACTTTTGATGTTAGTGAAAAGCTGGTCACTTTTGAAATTCTGTAGTGGACTCTAGAGGCTAACAAAATGTTTAACTCCTAAGATCTCTGCTTTTTCATTTTCTTTCCTCTGGAATGTTAAGTATATCCAATTACCAATAGCTTGGCTCCTAAGAAGCCTAATAAAAAATGAAACTGTTGTTAGCATTGTTATTCTACATGAATGCTTTGGTGATCCAGTTTGGAGTTAGTGGTCATTCATGTACCACTAGAAATTGATATGCAGAATGACTTCTATCTTCAGAACCGTGTATCGTCAGTCCTTGAATTTTTTGAGAGTGCCTATTGGGAGCATGCATGATTCTTATAAGTGATCAAGTTTAGTTCTCTTGAATTTCTTTTAGTAGGTTTGGCTGTGCCCTTCATAAATGTTCCTTCCTTCATAAATGTTCCTTTTATTCTCTTTAGCGGGAAAAAAAATTGAAAGTAAACTTCAGAATATTGAATGCTCCATTGTTGCGGTCTTAATTTGTTAAATATTTGGTTCTGTGTTATTTGCTGGGAATTTTAGTTTTCTCTTGCTACCTTTCTGTAATTGTCATAATTGTTTTCTGTGTGCTAGGTACATGGCCTATATTATGGACACTAATGAAGAAGAGAGGGTTAAGGTATTACCTGTTGTACCATGAATCTTTTTGTTCGCTAGCCATTTTCCTCCTCATCTGATAGAGTTATGAAGATGCTCATTTCAGCCATCTAAGAATTTATTGTCAAATCTCACAATTTGTATATTGGATTCCTGCTGCTCTCTGTAGGGCAAGACAGTAGAAGTTGGGAGGGCACATTTTGAAACAGAGACATCTAGATTCACAATTTTGGATGCACCTGTAAGGCATAAAAACTTTCTTCATTTGAGTGTCTTATACCTATGATTTGCATATTAAGTACTTATCAGAAGGCATAATTTTATTGATTTATTTCGCTTGGGAATCAAGTTTAGGAAGAAATGTACATGCTTGTAATATCTTGCCGAGCACATTGCTGTGTATGAGTGTGTATGTGCCTGTGCAGGGATGAGGTTTGGGATGACGCATATACCCCTTTTCCCTTGGGACAGTATTCTCTGATTTTTCATCTATACACTGTTTAACAGTCATTTGACGATCTTGTAGTTCAATAACTCTCGAGTCAAATCACCATATTGTTAATGCTGGATAGAGCCTGAGTCAAATTTGAAATCAAGGTTAAGGTTTATAAGATAGTCAAATTGTTTCTCATAATTTGATAGTCTTCTGGACTTGAGTTGTTCATCAACTAATTGTCTTAGTAAACATGTACGTTCAATCAAATGCTGGATAGAGCCTGAGTCAAATTTGAAATCAAGGTTAAGGTTTATAAGATAGTCAAATTGTTTCTCATAATTTGATAGTCTTCTGGACTTGAGTTGTTCATCAACTAATTGTCTAAGTAAACATGTACGTTCAATCATAAATTTTAATAATTGGTACTAGATTGAGTTTAGAGGCACTTACGGTAATGTGTTATAGCATACAGCTTAATTCAAGGCAACATAGGTCATTTGTTTTGTTAGTTCTGTTTTCATGATTAATAAATTATGCCAAATTGTTGTTTGTTTGACTGTTCAGGGTCACAAGAGCTATGTTCCAAACATGATCAGTGGAGCATCTCAGGCTGATATTGGTGTACTTGTAAGGTTTTAAAACTGTTTTTGTTTTACTTTTAAGGTCTTGCTTCTTGAGTCTAGAATTGACTTTTATCCTTTCCAATTAGGTAATTTCTGCTCGAAAAGGTGAGTTTGAAACTGGTTATGAGAGAGGTGGACAAACTCGTGAGCATGTTCAACTTGCAAAGACGTTAGGTGTAGCTAGACTGCTTGTCGTTGTGAACAAAATGGATGACCCAACGGTGAACTGGTCAAAACAGAGGTTCCTATTCTTGTCCTTGATGCAGCAGTTCATTCCAGTTCCTTTAATGCACACAATTGGGGTGATTGCTTCTGTTTGCTTATGCATGCATCATATGTACTCAACTTGAGCTAGCTTCTTTACACCTCTTTCAGGTATGATGAAATTGAATCAAAGATGACTCCATTCCTAAAGTCATCAGGCTACAATGTTAAGAAAGGTACTGTAAGACTAGTATTCTTTGTTTGTGTGGCCGTTAGTCATCATTTGACTGTTCTGTTATTTTTTGAATTTGGCTTAAACCCTTTTCTTGACCTTTGGAGTTTAGAGATGTGGTCCAACTTTCCCATATGGAATTTCTTCAGGGCTTGATCACTAGTTATCACGAACTGCGGATAATATTTGAAGTGCGTGTATGTTGTAGTTTAAAAGCTTCCTCAAACTAAATGTACGGTCATGATATGTTAGGTGGTGTTGATAGATTGGACAACTGAAAGTGACTAGCTTGGTATTTTATTGATACGTTACTGATATACTGCTTTTTTTTGTCGTTCTCTTTACTTTTTGTGAATAGTATTGAAACCTAAATGGTGTCATCACTCTGATTCTTATCATTGTCCTTCATGGATTTTTTTTTCTATTTGTAATTTTTTGTTTATCAATAATGTCTTAGGTGCTAATGATGAGTGAAAGTGATGTAGGACAATTATAAGAAGTATTAACTAATAGCTAAAATTCACAAAAACTAGGAAATATAGCTGATATTAGGCTCCTGGAATATCTATATCAGGTCTGGATTTTAGCTTGGAATGCTAAAACTTCAAATTTTTATATAACTGAGCTTTTAATTGCTGGAAATTTAGGCCAGGAGTCCAGGGTTTAATATAGCTGGAATTTGGGTTTGATGTGGCTAGAATTTAGGGTTTTTGTTGGTGGAACTTCAGTTAGAATTGTTGGAATTTAGTGAGGAACGCAAATAATGGAGGGTAGAAATCTACGAATTACTCATAGGGTCTAAGAATCACATTTAGAAGAAAGTATTTCACCATTTAGGTTGAAAACTCTCAAGTCTGTAGAAAAAAATTCAAGATAGCTTGTTACTGAAGGGCTAAGTATACACATATTTGTAGAGAAGTTCTTAGAACCTTATTCTAGTATGAAAGGGATTCTAACAAATTTAAATCTTATTCTAATAAAAATTTTGTAAGTCCTAAATAACTAGAATAACATATCTAAAATTAGAATAATATATTTAATTTACTACTATTTCTTATCTAATAAGGATTCCTATCATAATTTAAATTTCAGCCCTTATTATCTTTGCTGTCAACTCAAGTCTCATCCTTCATCTCATCAAATTAAGGCTTGTGGTTGATAATTTTTCTTCTTTTATTTCTTCTATAGACTTTAAGTTCTTCTGCATCAGAAAGTTACTAGTAAAATTTGGTGTGATCTTATTGCATTATAATTTTATATTTGCTTGGAAGTCCTCTTCCTCCTTATGTACAGTGTTCTTCAATTTACAGATGTGTTATTCCTACCAATATCTGGTCTTATTGGTTCTAACATGAAATCAAGAGTGGACAAAAGTGTATGTCCATGGTGGGATGGCCCCTGCCTTTTTGAAGCTCTTGATGCTGTTGAAGTTCCTCCACGAGACCCAAAGGGGCCTTTTAGGTAATATTTACACTCTTATGGCAATCAATTCATTTATCGTACTTGTCCTATCAAAATTTATTTTGCTCAATGTGAATTTTGTATTTAAGCTGGATTTGTGTTGGCTGGTCCTTTTATGTTTAGGTCATGATTCATGCAATAATTGAAAATTTTTGCTATCCATTTCAATCTGACTTGAATTTTCATTCTTGATCTTGGAATAGTTGGTATCCTAGTAGCTTTTAAGCTAACATATTAGTGCTAGTTATTCTGTAAGGATCATGGACCCACAATATAGTTTGCTCTTCAAATCTCATAGTGTTTTGATTTCTAGCAACTTGGCTTTTTTTTGGACTGCTTTTCACCTCCATGACGTACTGTTGAACTTAATATTTAACTTGTAGGATGCCTATCATTGACAAGTTTAAGGATATGGGAACAGTTGTTATGGGAAAAGTAGAATCTGGTACTGTGACTGAGGGTGATTCATTGTTGGTCATGCCAAATAAGGTGAATCACCTGTTCCTTTGACTCTACACTATTTCTTCTTGCTTCACCGATTCCTTCTCCTCATCTTCTCAAAATCAAGGGGTAAAAGTGATAAAATGATTATGCAGACTCAGGTCAAAGTTGTTGCTGTTTATATGGATGAAAACAAGACAAGGTGTGCAGGACCTGGAGAGAATCTAAGAATTAGATTATCTGGAATCGATGATGAGGATATATTGGCTGGTTTTGTATTGTCAAGCGTTGGTAAGATCGAAGTCCTGTTCTTGAAATCCTTAATGAAATATGAATGTGTCTGATGGGTTTAAGTGCTAACTTTTTGCTCCAATTAGTTGATTTTGTTTATTTTCATAGGCCTTAACTGGCTTTATTAATTGTCCTCTACAAGATTAAAATTTGCTTTGTTTCTTGTTTATGCAGCAAAGCCAATAGCAGCAGTGATGGAGTTTGTTGCACAGTTACAGATACTCGAACTTCTTGAAAATGTATGCTTCTGGTATTATTTTTGGTAATTTCATGCTAAGCTTCTTGGCACTACATTTTCTGAACTGCACATCATCAACACGTCTACTTTAGGCAATTTTTACTGCTGGCTACAAGGCTGTATTGCACATCCATTCTGTAGTTGAGGAATGTGAGATTGTTGAGCTGCTACAGCAAATAGATCCAAAGTCAAGGAAACCCTTGAAAAAGAAGGTCCTTTTTGTGAAAAATGGTGCTGTTGTTGTTTGTCGGATTCAGGTACATGAGCAAGACTTTGTAATTAAAATGCTTCGAAAATTGAGATTAGTTTGTCTTGAGTCTTGGTTTTGATTATTATGTGATTTGGTACATATTGAACCATTTTCAGCTTTCCATTTCAAATGAAATTCCACTTGAAACTCAGCGTTTATATTGCTGTGGGTTTAATTATGTTCTACCAGGTAAATAGCTCAATATGCATTGAGAAATTCCAAGATTTTCCTCAACTTGGAAGGTTCACTCTTCGCACTGAAGGTAAGTAGATGGATGCTATTTTATCTTGATTCATGATTTAATCATGACTAGTTAATACCATTCTGTCTATTACAGGGAAAACAATTGCTGTGGGGAAAGTCACTGACCTTCCTTCAGGATCAAGTTAAACAAAATTTGTACTATAGATGAGTATGTTTCATCAGTATTTCTTATCCTTGCAGTTAGTTTCCGGCTTTCTTCAAAGTTTCTGCTAGTATTGTTTCTTGGTCTGTCTGGATTTATTAGTTACATTGGAATAATATCAAATGCTTAGCTGTTTTTACCGCTGATGGCTTCTTATTTTGTCAGAAGATAATTATGCCAGATCCTGGAAATTGATTTAGACAAGGAATGTTGATTAAAATATATTTTTCTTTATTTAATCATTTCTTGTTTTGAGGTCTGTTCTAAAAAATCATATATAGAGGTTAGCAAAGATGGGAGTGGATCCTCGGTTTGAATAAGTCTGTTCCAACTCAATTCTGCCACAATTCGCTGAAGCTAGAAGAGAGCCGATTGATACACAACAGAATTAGGTTTTATTAAAACGACCGTCGTATTGTGGCAGAACAGGGTTGGAACAAATTTACTGAAAAGACCGCACATACTACAAAACTACTAATTTGGTCTCTTAATTTTTAGGTTCTGATGATGAATTTATTGTTTCAGGTTTGAGTCTGGAGAATGCTTTTGCGCACTCCAGTGATTGGCAACACCTCAAGGAATATGTCAAAGTTATTAATCCCCCTTTTGTGTAGTGCCTTCACAGAGAGAGAGAAAGAAACAATGTGGCCTGCAAGTTCCATGTTCGCAAATCCCGCTTTTACAGGGTATTGTATGCCTTAGGTGTCTGAATTTAGAGAATTCCCCGGTTTACCAATTGTCTTGAGCATAATCTCTCTTTAAAGTTTTAACTCAATGTGTGTGCTTTTGACATAAGGCGATAAAGTAGAACTTACTGTTTTGTGGCTTACAGAAATATAGTTGTTTCATGTTACATAAATATCTTCTTGTAAAGTAATTTGAATCTCAATGCGTCTCCGCGTGGGGCTCAGCATATTATGTGAGGAATGGATTTGGTGACGTCGGTTAGCATATTACTTGTCATTTTTTTCAACTATATGGGATTTTAATTGAAATGAAATTGGCCTTAGACTTCTTAGGTGAGAAACAACATTCACAGGCGTTTTTCGCTAATTTTTTTAGAATAATTTTTAAAAAAAATTGAAAATGTAAAACAAATTAATCTTTACAGAAAAAGCATACCAAAAACAAGTGCGTACTAATACTGGTTCATCGAAGGCATAAGTTATGTGAATCACACCTTACGTTTTACTAAAATTTAAGCTAATAATATCTGCCATACCACTTTACACTTTAACATTTATAAAGTGATGTTATTTGCATTCTATTATGTTTCTGTTAGTCGTGCATAATAGCGCCTTTACCTTATTTTAATGTCGTGTGAAAAGAACGCAGCGTACCTATGAAATGCTAAGTTAGCTCTTTTGTAATTTTAATATAAATTAAAATTTACCAAGAATGTTCAAATAATAGTGAGAATCGACAGCTTGAACTTTGGCGAAAAACTGCTCGATCTTGGGGTTTTAGCGCAACAATACTACATCAATGGTGGTTAATTTTTTGGTGATTGAGTAATGTGTTGAAGATGGAATCCGACTTGGGTCCAAACCCAGAGCTTTGTGCTTAGGAGTTGGGGGTGGATGTCCACTCATTTCCCAATAACCAAATTGTGAGGTTGTCGGGTTAGAAATGGATGAGGAGGTCATACGGGTTGGAAGATTGTGATATAGTGGTTCATGTCACAGATGTTATATAATTTGTACACAAACTAGCTTGTGGAGACCCGAAATTTGTATCCAGTAAATTTGTTCACAAACTAGCTTGTGGTGATAATGACTGATTTGAATGCATGGGATTCTTGGACTAGTATAAGGGCACCTCTTGTACTAAGAAATAATACCATGCTCTCAACATTTATGTAATAGAAGTAAGGATCAATTTCACAGAGAGTACTTGGTCTTATTTTATGTGCTTTCCAAATAAAAACAAGTAAGGGAGTTTTGGTTGTGATAAAAGCAATATAAAAATATATCTAACAGGCAATGCAAATTGAAATATGAAGGAGTCAACAGAAAATAGAAAATGAACCTTGCTCTACGCCACATCTATCTTAGAAATTATATATCGATTGTCAATACAAAGGAAATTACTTTATACTTTGAATATTTACCATTAAAATTAATTGTAATTAATTAGAAAGAAACCATAATCTAATTAATCTTAACTTATGAATAACCTTAACAAACATACCTAATATTCAATTATGTAATAACTATAAGAACTTGAGACATCAATGAAACAAAAGCCTGTGAGATTGTATTCAATTAAGTCAATTTTCTTTCTTAAGATTTAAGAATCCAGAAACACAATGGTCCATTAAACCTAGTCGCTCTAAAGATTAGATGGATTAAAAAATTACGTTTTTAATGTCTAGCCTTGCAATAAATTATTATAAGTAATAAACTAGTAGGTATCCCTAGTAATTAAACAATCATAAAAGATAAACATATAAAAACAATTGATACTCAAAATATAAATTGAATAATGAAAGTAAATTAAATCTCACGATTTTATACATCTCAAGATTTTAGTTTTTTTGACCAATTGTACAAAATTAGCCATGTAAGGCTATGGATGAAATAAGAAATAAAGAAAAGTCAAAACAATATCTCACCTAAGCCTTAGAAAAACTTAAGATGAAAAAATAAACTAAAACTTAGAGTTTTAGCTCTTTAAATAAAAGGACTCTGCATCAATTTGGTAGAAAATATAGTCGTTCAATAGGCTATAAATCTCTTTGCTTCTATCTACAGAAGGACATAGACTCAAGTACAACCATACCTAAGATTATAGATCTTTCTATCAAACTCTAGGAATTCATGATATGTGATTATATTGTGTTTTATAGGCTTTAGAGTGTGTTTTTAAGTGTTTCTTAGGCAATAATCATGTGTTTAGGATTTAGATTTATGTTTTGTTAGTTTTCTTGTGTATTTTATTTGATTATTATTGATTGGGGGCAAGAATTTAATCTTAATGCATATTTTAGTAGATATTTAATATGTTTGGTTAATGAGTGGAGACAAGAAACTTGAAGAAAAAAAGAAGCTGGAGAAGGAGATGGGTCACAATTGTGCACCTACACGACGTGTAGCATCAATGTTGGAGAGTTGCAAACTCTCTATCATTATCATGCAAGGTGTGCACGATCGTGATCGAGCATGCACGAGGTAGTCGGTGCACGATTGTGCAAGAGAATTTTTTCAAGTCGTGATATTTTTTATTGATGATTCAGGGCTATTTTCGGAACAAAACAAGTGGAGAAATCCTAAAAAGAGTCTAATAAGGATCAAGAAGTATAAAAGGCAAAGAAAAACACAAAAGAGATAGTTAGAAATATCAAAGAAGAGATCAAAGAGAGAAATTCCTAAAGAACAAGATGGCATATTTTTCTAGCTTAAAGACAAGAAAAAGAAGACATTCAGAATTCAAACTTCTACTATGTTATTTTATTTCCTTATTATTATTGAATGTTATTGATGAATCAATTAGGATATATAGTTTCAGCTTTGGATTTCTAAACTTATTTTAGTGATTACTCTTAAATTGATTGTTAAATTTTACATTCTTGATTTAATAGAGATATCATTTGTGGTGTTTATCATTTTATATTTAATCTAAATTGAGAGGTTAGATTGAATTATATGTGTTGTGTTACGTAGCAAAAGTTGGTACCATAATAGACCTATAAACATCAGATTAATAGGCAGTTGAAGAGAAATCTTAATATTTATTAGTTACCTTTAAGATTGCTTCAAATCTAACTGAATAGTTAGGAAAAGTTTTGATAAATCATGAGTTTGAAATTAAATTTTACCTATTTTAATTTGGACTACTTAGTTAGATCTTGAGAAAGGGTAATCATAAATATTGGATATCTTGGTTCAAGTATCATTAAGTTAAAAAGGTGAAGTGAACAAAACAAGGATAAAAGTAATTCCTAAGTTTTCATCATTGATTAATCAACAAATTGATTGCTTCTTGTTTAATTATTCAATTATCTTTAGTTTCAATTTATTTTCTAATTATTTTATCATATTGTTGACCTTAAAGAAAGTGTTACAAGAATTATTAGGTGACTAATACAATTTTTGTGGGAACAATACTTTTTTATATTAACAAATTTTTGGTGTCATTGTCAGGGACTGTTAAGTTAGCATCTAATTCAATTTGAGTTGCTTTGGTTTAAGGATTTTAACACTTTTCTTGTGTGATTGTAGGTGTATGAATATAATAGCATTAAGGAGTTCATGCAAACTCTTATATTCATAAGTTTCCAACTTCACCAAGTAAGAGAGGGAGATTCAAAAAGTAAGATTCCAAGAAGCTATAAAGAGATTAATGGCAGAAAAAGGGAACTAAGGAGGACAACAAGAACTCTCGTAGACTTTATGAGGCTAGGGTTCAATGCTAATCAACAAAAGGTAGCGAGACCACCAGTGTAGACAAATAATTTTGAAATTAAACAAACCTTGCTAAACATATTGCAAACTAATGTCCATTTTTATAGACGGGCCAATGAGGATCCTAATGTTCATTTGGTCAATTTCTTGGAAGAGTTATTAAAGGATGCACCAAGATCAGGTCGTTTCCATTCACGCTTAAAGATTAAGCCAAAGTGTGGATGAATTAGCTTAGAGAATAGGACAACTTGAGAACAATTGGTACAAGCCTTTTTTGGTTAAAGGAGATAACAAATTTCAAACAAAGTGAAGGGGAATCACTGTATAAAGCTGGGAAAGTTTCAAGAAGTTGCAAAGGAGCCACCTATATCATGACTTACCTAAAGAGTTCCTTTTGCAAACCTTCTACAATAAAGTAAATCCACCTACTAGAGATACCATTGATACTGCAACTGGGGGTTCATTAATGATGAAGACAATTGATGATGCACATGATTTGTTGGAGGAGATGGCAAACAATAACTGTCTATAGTCATCAAAAAGGAGTAAATAACAACCAACCTTTACAGATCAGAAGGGGTGCATGTTGTTGATTCATTGATAGCATTACAGACGAAAGTAACAAACCTCACTAAGTAAATAAATAGTATAAAAGCCACTTCATCCAGCCCACCCAAAGCAATACAATAAGGATGTGAACTGTATAGTCGAGAAGGCTATGTTACAGCTAATTGCTTCCTAATATAGAGCAATAACATAGAATAAATAAATTACATAGGTGCACAACTTGGTCGGGGTGGTAACAAACCTTATTCTAATACCTATAATCTTGGGTAAAAGAAACACTAGAATTTCTCTTGGTCTAACAATGCCAGAAACCAAATAAGAGAATAAGTCCTAACAAGATTTCAACAAAATAGGATTAGTTTATTGGAATCAAAGATAAACAAGTTAATGGATGTGCATAATTCCAATTTCATAAGTCAATATGAGAGCTAAAAGAGGATGGAAGCTAAGTTCGACCAAATTGTAAAGAATCATTCTTTTTCCATCCATAATTTTGGAGTTTAAGTAGACTAACTAACTAATGCATTATCTACATAAAATGCATGAAGTCTCCCGAGCAACACAGAGTCTAATAAAAAGATTAACTGGAGGTCATCATACTTGGAAGTGGGAAAGAGTTGGAAGAACCAACGGAGAAGAAGGCTGAATCCCACTAAGAAGAAAGCCAAGAGCAAGAGTATAAGAAGGAGGAACCACCATATGTTCCACCACCTCTATATGTTCCAAATATTCCATTCCCACAAAGGTTACATAATATTTAAATAGACGTACAATTTGCAAATTTTTTAGAGAAATTGAAGAAATTGCATATTAACTTGTCCTTTATGGAAGCCTTGGAGAACATGCCTAAGTGCACAAAGTTTCTTAAAGATATCCTATCAAACAGGTGGACTTGGGAGGATAACCAAACGGTCTCCTTAATGGAGAGTTGCAACATCATAATTATTAACCATATGCCCTCAAAATTAACAGATCTAGGGAGTTTTACTATACCTTATGGGGTTGGTAATTTTGAATATGCTAAGTGTTTATGTCACTTAGTTGCAAGTATTAACTTTATGCCTTTGTCAACTTTTAAGAAACTGAGGCTAAAAGAAGTGAATCTGATTTTCATGCTTATTCAGTTGGCAGATCAGTCAATAAGAAACTGTTTGTTTTGGTGGATATTGTGATTGTCAAAGTAAACAAGTTTATTATTCTTGTGGATTTCGTAGTATTAGACTTTAAAGAAGGTCGAAACTATCCACTAGTTATTAGTATATCATTCATTAATACAGAAAGTGTTGGTAAATGTCCATGAAGGGAAATAAATTCTTTAGATTGGTGATGAACATGTTGAGTTCAATATGAATAAAGTATTGAAGAATTCGATGTAAGGTAACTCTTGAATAAAAATTGATATAGTGGATGAGTCTACAAAAGAGTAAGAGTAGAGCCATAGAGAAGAAGCTAATGTTGAGGATGAGGTAGAATTAGAGAAGAATGAGCTTAGAGAAAAATCAAAGCAAGAGATCTTAGTAAGGACAGAAGCACCCATGCCACCCTCTATTAAGTAGGGATATCAAAAAGGGCCTGATCTGATCTTGGCCCTAGTGGCCTGACCGTTACGTAAAAAATGATGTTGTTTTGTAAAACACAACGTCGTTTTGTAAAAAACAATGTCATTTTTTACATTTTTAAAATATATATATATGGTGGGACGGGTTGACCTGGCCCGCCCGTGACTTGTCGGGCCATAGGCTGACCGTCCTCGCCCGTCGGGTCCAACCCATTAACATCTCTACTATAAGGAACCATCCACTCTAGAGTTGAAACCCTTACCTACATATATTAGATATACATTTCTAGGTATGGTTCATATGCTACCTAACTTAATTTCAAACAAACTAAATGGGGAAAAAGAAAAGAGAGTGGTAGAAACAATTAGGAAGAGGATGAGAGCCATAAGATGGCACCAGATGATCAATAGAAGACCATTGTCATATGTTCTTATGGAATATTTGCTTATACGCAGATGCTAGTTAGGCTTTCCAGCACCAACAAATTTTCAAATGTGCATGATGTATATTTTTGCAGATAAGATTGAGGACATCATGGAAATGTTTTGGATGATTTTTTTATCTTTGGAGACTTTTTATCATTGTCTGACAAATTTGGATAGATGTGTCCTTTAATTTTGATGATAATTGTTTAATTATTTTTAATAATTTAAAGGAGGCACCCATCTCAGCACTCATATTGGCGTTGCTAGATTCGTCCTTACCATTTTAGGTTATATGTGATGCTAGTGATCAAACAATAGGATGTGTTTTAGGGTAGTAGAAGGACAAAAGGTTACATGCTGTCTACTATACAAGAAAGACTTATCCGATGTGAACTACTTCTACAAGAATTTGATATAGAGATTAAAGACAATAATGGAGAGAAAAACTTGGTAGCTAATTGTTAGTAGTGTACCCTAGGCCAATGGACATATGTGACTTTTGTACTAACATTATGACTTATTAATAATACATTATGAGGTATTCTTTTATATTTGCATGTATATCGTTTATGTAATGTGATTTACGTTCCATGAATAGTATTAGGCTTATGTCATCAAGTATTTGACTTGATAGTAAAACCATAAGCATTATAATACTATTCTAAACTGTTCCTGGTCAATCGTTACTAGTGGAACAATAATGAATTAAGGCTAGTATGTGTTCTGATTGATGATCACGTTTTTCTAATCATGGATATGAGTTATC
>JAOTAX010000007.1:10640354-10655216 GCA_025629825.1 Erythroxylum guanchezii
ATAACTGAAAATGATTGTATTAACTGAACATGCTTCCTTTTAACGTGGGATCAAGTTATCTACTGTTTTCCGCGCACGTGAGTGTAATGAAAAAGAAAAAAAAATTGTACTGAGTTTCGACCGACTGATGTAGTACGCCACCCCCGCGGGGCACGGACTCGGATATCACCAACGATATCGGGTTCGGGTCACGCGAGAGTGGGGTGTTACAATGTAAGAGCCCGTCAATTAATTTTAAAGAAATAATAAGATCTACGGTTTATTGAAATGGTCCTAACACAGCTCGTGTCCATTACCTAGAAAAAATAGGGAGGCCTAAATTATGGGCCACAGTTGTGCCTCATATCATGTCTTCTAGACATTATATTAATAGATCAAGATGTCTATGACAATTATAAGTTCATTTAAATTAACTTATATTATAACTTTTGGTGTATGCCCCATAAACCAATTATAGAATGTACTCTAATTAATAAGTTGTGATTTAGGTAGTGCCATATTCTAACCTTATTTAATATTAGGTAGTTATTATGTCTTGCTGGAGACCACCTACAACTTGTGAGCTTAAAAGAAGTTTAGGCCTCCTGCTAATATTAAATAAGCCTACAGGGTTGCATACTAAGCAGACTAAACGTTCACTGGGCCTTAATCGGATTTAGGCTTTAAGGTTTGGACTTTATGGTTTTACTATATATATGGATATATAGTATGACTTGAAGACTGAAGAATCTCATCCGCTCAAAAACCCTAAAGGAGACATCCTCTGCTAGAAATAGAGAGAGAGAGAGAGGTCTTAGAAAGTGGTTGTAGCACATCAAAAGGGGTTGTTCAATCTCACGAGAGTGTGGATACTGGTAGAGGTACGACACTTAATGTGCTCTTTTCGACACTACCAATTTCTCTGCATATTTCCGCTGCAAGAAGATATAACCTGATCTAGATTTGGTTTTGATATTCACTTGAGTCTTGGTATTTCAGATTCTTAAAGATGATAAATGTTATTAGCGTTGACAGTCCCAAAATCTCATCAATAACTTCTCTATTTTTTGTTTTCAATATACTTTATGGCTAAATGCTTTTTCTTGTTTAGATTAGGAAAATTCTAGTGGTTATTTTTTAATGGAATAACTTTATTTACTTTATAATATGGGATTTTTTTTGTAAGATATATTTGATTAGTCTTAATGTTAATTTATTCATGTCAACATCTAAATTTGATTTAAATTTACTTATGAAAGACTTGAGAGAGCTTACTTATGAATATATCTTTGCTTAGGTCGAGGGGATTGAATGGGGTGCTCCAAAGAGACCTATGCAATATTCTATGTATTAGGATGAAATCTTTCATAGGATTTCATAAAGCTTATTGTATTCAAATGAGTGTTAGCAATATAAAGGTATAACTAACTGGAGACTAAATAGATGTAGCTTGAGAGAGTACAGTTCTAATGTCTAGGAGATCCTATCGATTTAGAGAATATATCCAATTTAAGTCAATTAAATAATGAATTCAAAAGTACTACTAGGGTAAGTGCCAATCTAAGCACAATTATTTGATTAAATTCTCTTTTGGTAAATTGTATTTATGTTGATCTCCTTGGCTATTATCTAGATTTTAGATCTATTTTTATTTCATTATTCAAAATAATATAAAATCATCATTTTATTTTTTATCCCTAGACTAGCTAATAGTGTTAGGCTTTCTAATCCATATTGCTTCTTTGTGGTATTTGATCCCTACTTACCATTATGTTGCTTACCAACGGTAAGCGCATTTGCCTCATTAGTAAGTCATAAATTTGTAATAAGAAAAAATTTAGTAACATTGACACGGATACGAATAGCATTCACCCTTTATTTAAATATGTGATTTTGATCTTAGCATTTCATATAAGGTCAAGTAAGTCTCCAATGTTAACTTTGATGCTACTTTATACCCTAACATTACTAAAATGTTACCTATTGCACCCTAAATAGGTGACGCTTGGCGGATTCAGATTACTTAGTTATAACCTCATATAGGCTAAATTGACGGCTAACTATTAGGAACTAACATAAACCTAGCTCTTTGAGGATTTACAATGCTATTATTACTATTTTAAAAACATTAAGGTTCAATAAGATATTATAGATAATGATATGGAGTTTCTTAGACATTTAAAAGACATTAGGGTGTGATTAAAAACTTTGATCTTGATTCTTTTAATGAAATTTAAAAGTTATTTTCAATTGTCCTTTGGTCTTAGTTATGAATTTCCAAAAATCGATACTAATATAGAACAAAGGTAACAATCTCCTTAATTACTTTAAACTTGTGAATCATATATTAATCATTAAACTATGTTCATTAAATTCAAATATGCCTAACAGCTTTGCGTTAAGCAACTTATGGTTAAGATATGTCATAAGTAGTATTAAAATATGACTACACTTATATGAGACACTTTGAAATTTTCAAGCGAAAGAATCATTTATACATTCATCACAATGAGTATTTTCATAAACACCAAGAAAAATGTTTCATTTAGCATTCTCACATTAAGTTAGTTTTAAAATATTTAATAAGCTTCTACACGATTGTATAAGTATGTTTATACTTTAATCTATAAAACCAAATATTTTTTTAATAAAGAAGAAATATATCGTTAAACTAATCAGTTTCTTTATAAATGAGAATAATATATAAATATAAATATATTGTGAATCTTAGAATTATAAGTTTATTGTAATTTTGTTGATAAATTATAATTATTTCATATACTTTATCTTATGAGTTAATTGATTAAATAAACATTAAAGAAAAAGAATGAGTTTAATTAAATATGTAAGCAATTTGCTATTGGGAATAAATCAACAATTTACTACTTATAAACGAAGCAAGGGCTTTCGTAACACCCTTTCCTGACTCAAGATCAAAGGACAGGGATAAAGTATATGACTCAGCAACTCTGTCATGTAGCGCAAGTTCTGTAGACAACTTAAAAGGTTGATTTGAAGATATTTTGATGGAATTTCTGCATTGGACTTGACGCCTGAGGATAGGGATAATGAAGCGACTCGTTGCTCATTTGTGTGGTCTACATAGATTTCTATTTGCTGGGCATGAGGGTCCCTAGTTGATGTAAAATGGAAATGAGAATATAACTTTTTTGTATAGTTTCATAAATGACTTATACAGTAATATAAAAAAAAAGTTCAATAGGGGTTCTCAGAAGAAGTTCAGATCTTCTGTCCATTATTACGGTGTCTTATTGTGTCTAATAAATTTCAGCTATTTATTTATATGGAATTCGCATGAGATCCGCATGAGTCCCGTAAAATAAATAACTGAGATTCTATAAAACAGAATAAAACAGAGTAAAACTGGACAAAAATTCTAAATTTCCTCGTGAGTCACGTTCAATTGGGAATATATTCCAAGACAACATTTTAGGCAAAATGTTTAGTGGGAGTTGACGTTTTGTACGGATTTGTTTCAACGTTTACTTTAGCAGTTGGCCAGTTGCCTTGCCTGAAGATAAACATACAAACCAACTGAGGGAACGAGGAAAGGTGAAATTGGAGTTGTTAAAGTTTAAATTTGTTAAAGTTTAAATTGGAGTCGGTGAAGATATGGGCCATTGCACCATCAGAGTCTGCAACCATGTGCCGGCCATTGTAAACTTAAACAGTCAAAGGAATTGTGATTGGGCCAGTGTTGACCGTAATTCCGGATTAAAGCATTTATATAAGATGTGTCGTTTAGAAGCCAATTGCCGGCAAACAACAGAGAGAGAGAGAGAGAGAGAGAGAGAGCGCGAGAGATGGAAAAATCATATCCCATGACTGGTGGAGACGGACCTTGCAGCTATTCCAAGAATTCCAGTATACAGGTACTACACTTCACCTACATGCATATTCTGCGTATACATCATTTGGAAGGGAATTAAGAATGTTTCTTGAAAACAAAAAAAGGTTCCGGCACTTCTTAGCCATTAAAGTTGCTCACCATTTCTTTCCATCTTCCTGTTCCCCTCGTTTGTTTACATCTTTCTTGCCTTATCCCCACGTACATACATTGAGGTAGACGTGCTTAGATACAGATAGTTACTCTGTATTTGCTCTTACCTTTTTCAATATGAATTGTCGCTTTTAATTATGGGCCTTTTTTCATTTTTTTTTAATTTTCAGTTTCTACTGTTTTGGTTGTTAACATTATATTAATGATTATTAATATTAATAACTAAAATGATAATTATATAATTGAGTCCACCAATTTATTGGAGTGGAATCATGTGTCAATTCGGTTGACAAGTAAATTCCCTTTGGTTCAGTGTCAAAAGTTCGGTTGTAAAGTAAATTCCCTTTGGTTCAGTATACCTAACCTATCTTGTTATTTTCAGTCGTCTAATGAGAATGTCTTGCTCCAAATTCAATCTCTGTCCAATATATGTCTATGCTCGTACACTATTTAGGGAGGTTGACATAAATAAAGTAGCTAGCCATGAACGTCTAATCTACACTTTTAGCATCGCCTCTATCCTTAATCATCAATCGGAGTAAAAGGGTTGTTGGGTAATGTGAATTCGTTTTATTTAAGGTAAAACGCAAAGGAAGAAGTTTTTGGCAGTTCTATAACCCGACAAAATAAATTATTTAATAATAAAAATTATTTGATATAAATGATTTAATAATATCAATTAAATAACTATAAAAATCAATTAAATTTGTAATTTTAATGTTTCAAAATCATCTAATATAAATTTTAAATAACATAACTCTTAATTTCATTAAAATTAATTTAAATTTTTCAAAAAAAATATTCGAAATGTATTAATAATATGTGAATGTCATTCAATGAGACACACTAACTAAAAATTATCCTTATCACACAAAGTGTGTACCTAGTGAATTTTTACCTGAAATTACGGATGTCTCCCTAGCGATTGTCGCTTATACCCAAGTTTTATTCTGCTAAGGTCATCTTGTGGTTGCGCCTCATCTTCCTATTTCGTTTTTAGGGGAGTAGTATGGTCAGGAGGAAATCCAGAAAGGATGAGGAAAGTGAGGACTCTACTTTAGAAGCGGCTATATTGGAGTTAATGAACGATTCGGAGAATTCATAGGCGTTTCCAAGAAACATGTGATTGATACCATCTTGTAGAGTCTATTATGGAGCAAGAAGCTTGGTTCACAATGGGCTAGGATTTAGATCAATATGAAAACCATATATAATAAGTAATTATTTGTTATATGAAATTAGGAAAATTTTTAGTGAAGGAGACTCATGAGTGCAATGTGGTATCCATGTGGAATTTGATGGATTTCACACAAAAGAAAATTTTTAAAAAAATATCACATTTATAATAATATTACTTTTAATTGATGGACCCTTAAAACATTAAAATGTTATAAATTGATCTATTTTTTAGTATTAATGTTAGACTTTTTTATTAAGTATAGATTAACATTTTTTTAATTGAGTTATATGTCTGCCTTTTAATTTAAATTATTCCATCAATGAAAATATGTTTATATGATGAGAAAGTTCCATTTAGCAAATTTTTAAGTACTAAGGCAAGGGCCATTACAACTAGTCTTTACGTCCTAGTGTTTGAAAGAAGAGATATAACATGCTTAAGGAAAAAAATGTATTTGTTCAAACCCAATCATTTAGAAAGGAATTTTGTCTAAACCAAAAAGATACATATAGTCAATTGATAGGATGTAGTTTAGTGATATAATTATTTAAAGATATTCTTTATCTTTTATATATTTAGATATATATGATAAATTTATAGGATAAATGTACATCATAAACGAAATTATGATGAAATTATAATTATTAGATTTATCTGGCATTTATATATTATCTCTAAATTTTTTAATCATTGTTTTATTAAAACTGGACATTAATAAAGTATAAAAAGGTTGGCACGTTTTCTTTCTTATAAAGAATTAGTTAATCTCATGAATTAAAGTATGAAAATACTTAAATAAACATATGAAGGTGCTTGTTAGAAAACAAATTCACTAAATTGTCCCGATATGAAATTCTATTTAAAACATTACTTATATATATAAATTCTCATAACAATGATTTTATAAGTAGTCATTTAACTTAAGATTTCCAAAGTTATCTCATATAGGAATTAATGTATTTTGATACTACCTATGACTTATTTTAGTCAATTGTAGCTCAATCGATAATCATTAGATATAGCATAACTTATGTGGAGGTAGTTAAATGGTTAATACATGATTCACTATCCTAAAATAATTAGAGAGAATATTTGATTGTTTTCATTTAGTATTGATTCAGAAAATTATTATCCAAGGTGGAATAATAATTTGAAAATATTTTCTAAATGTTATTAATTAAATCAATTGATAATAGTGGAGGACTAACATGATTGAACTCAAATATAGTAGAGATCATTTTCATGCTCCATGTCTAATCAGAATACTGTATGATGAGAAGATTAAATTATATAGAAAAATCATGCACAAAAAGGTTAAATAAAACTACTATGACATTTCTAAATATTTAGATGGTCATGATACGTTGCTAGACGTCAGTCTTGATCTATGAATATAAGTTGTTTATTAGATAATTAAAAATAAATTAAAGTAGTTTAATTTATCGAATTATAGACTTAACTTATGGTCATAATTTAGATATATTGTCAACATATTTAAAAACATAATGAGTCATACACAAAAAATATATTGAAGAGAGAAAAGGTTTTTAATTAAGTCAAACCTAATTGTAAATTTTGATAAACTTTATAATTAAATGTGAGATATTTAATAAATAAGGATTAATATAAGATATTTGATCTTATTTGAGTATAATTGATATTTAACTAGAATTAATTATAATTATAATTTAATTTCAATTAAATTATTAAAATGTCCAAAATTTTATTATAAATAGTTAGATTCTAAAGGAGCTAACACTCCTTTCGTAATCTTCTCTACAATAGTTGTAGAGTTTTTTGAACATGTTCTGTGGATACAATTAAAGGTTAAACACTTGTACAGCTACAATAGTTAAGATGAGCTGATTTTAGAAATGATAAGAAAAAAATCAAGAGTTAGAATAAGATATGAATTAAGATTTATATTTTATTGTGATTTATGTGTTAATTATTTTATAGAATTTAATGTGATCATGACTTCTAGAAAATCAATACGAAAATGTTTCGTATTTATTCCACTACACTCGGTATCATATTCGAATTTGATTTTCCAACAATGATACCAGAGCCAAATTCAACTATATAACTTGATGAAAGAATGTTTGATTATTATTAATCATAATTTTGGAATTGAAATTGTAATTATTGTAAACCTAAAATCAGAATTGGATGAAATATGATTATTAAAACAAGAAAAAGATCTTCCTTATAATTAAAAAAAGTGTTTGCTTAAGTAATTAATAAATATGTTTCTTAATTAAAGCTTATTTATTTCAATTTGATTGACATAAATTAAATTTATTATTTTATTTATAAAATTATTGTTCTATTCATTTAGAAATTTTTTTTATTTATGAATAATAAATTTCTTGATTTATTAGAAAATTTTATTTATTAATTAAGAAAATTGAGCTTTATTTAATGTTTTTAAAAAATATTTTTCTATTTTATTAGGGAAACATTCTATACTAAATTAAGAAATCAATTTCTAAATAAATAATATGAAGGACTTTCTTAATCAAATTTAAAAGTATTTTATTTAATTTTGAAAGTAGTTTCCTTTTAATATTAAAAAATAGTTTTATAATTAGGGAAAAAGTAATTTATAATTAGATTAGAAATAATTTTCTAATTGCATTGGAATGTCTTATAAAATTTTAAAAAATAAGTGTTTCTAAACTATAGTAAGTAGGAAGCATAATTTATTTTAAAATTAATTTAAATTAAATTTTGATAAAGGAGTCCAGATAACTGAAAAATTGTTTTCAATTGGAATTGAAATTATTTTTAAATCAAATTAAATTTCTATTTAGAATAGGAATTTAATTTAGTTAGTAGTCAATGAGCTTAATCTAATTTAATAATCTAAAGAGTTAGCAATATTATTTTTAGATTATGAAAGATCAATAATTAGAATCAATCAAAACTTGATATTTTATACATATAACTTGATTATGAGTGCATAAATAGTATGCTTTATTTATATGTTTGATATATATACTGGATGTACGTTAAATTGTATGTTATGTGTATGTGTCTGTGTTATGTGTGTGTGTTTGTGTGTCCGTGTTTATGTGTGTGTGTGTGTGGGTACGCGTGTGTACGTGCGTTTGTTTGTATATGTGTGTGTGACATTTTACTTACAATTCTGTATTTGGTCAAATCATTAAATAAAATTAAATTTCTTGTTAAAATATCAAATACACATTGAGAATGTGATGGTTGACCTTCCATTATTTAAGCATAAAATTATAATTCTATTTATTATAAGACTTGTTTAATGACTTAAGGTCCATTTAACCTGAATATGTTTTATCTTAAATTAATAGGTCCCACTTAACCAAATCTATATGCTTTGGATGAATCACTCATGATCATAAGAATTTAGCGTTAAGTTTAGAAGTGACATATAGGATATGTTTTGCAAGAGCTGTCACCTAATGGATATAGGACTCATATGAAATGTGAATGATAATGATGTTATCTATCTAAATTAAGTTTAATTGGTTTGTTAAGTGACTCAAGGTCAACTAAATTTGAATGAGATTCTAACCCACTAGATATATTAGAATAGTCTTTTGGAGCAGTAGTGAGAGATATTATTTAGAATAAAATAGTATGAGCAACTAAATATATGATTAAGGCCCTAATCTTATTTGGTAATCATGACATATAAACAATTACTTGCTTTACATTTATATTTTGTTCAGAGTATAAATTACTTTTGCTTAGTATAATTGATACCAAAAGTAAGTAAATCACATTTCTTGGACATAGGTTATGATTGAGAAGAGTTCTCAAAGTTAGAAAAGGAAATTGTACATCCATTATTTAATTTTGCTATATATAATTCATGTTATAGATTTGATGAGATATGTTAACATCATATAAATGATAAAATGTATTGAAATTTTGAGTTGTATAATATCTCATAAACTTCAATGGCATCATTTGAGATGTATGTCAACATCATAATAACAAGATGCAAGAGGTTGCATAAAGTAGAGCTAAAAGATATAGTACTTTAATGAAATTGTTTTACTCAATTTAGCCTACTAAAAGCATAATATGACCATCAATTGAAGGCATTGTCTTAGATATAATAATAATTGTCATTAGAAGAAAAATGATTGCATGACTTTTCTTGCCTATACGTGATATGATAAAGATCATATATATTTTTAATCCATGCTTATAAGGATTTGATACTGAATTTAAATTCAACATTATTATAATGTTTAAGGCAAGATAAGAAATAGATTGTTGAGTAAAAGTAGTTGATCTTAGTTTATATAAATAATTTATATGTATTGGATCAAAGGAGACTTATGCTTGACATAAGTGGTAAAATTTCAAAGTTAGATAACTGGGACTATCTTTTATGTCATGTTGATTAATCAACATAATGAGAGATACATATTACATACAAGGATAGATGTATCCTTTGGATTATTAATTATATAAAAACTTATGAAACTTGTTTGGTTGAAGAATAACCAAATCAAACTTTGATCAAAGGATGATGCTGGTATTGAGTTGCTAAATCTTATACATGTGATTAATGAGATATAATAACAATTCATACAAGGATAATACTTTTATTTCATTAAATGTACTAATGACTTTATATGATATAGTCATATGTATTAAAAAAATATTGATTTACATTATATAAATCTAAGTAGAATTGAGAATGCATAATCACTTTACAAATATTGATTTGATGAAATTTAAATTTTTGGGTTATTTATAAAGAATGAGATTCTCTAGTGAATATCTCTATAACTAAATTTTATAATAGTATTGATTTATGTAAGGAGGAATATACGTTATAAGATATTGTAAGGTGCAATATTTATTTCCTTTATACTTATACCTAGTGTAATAACTTATCGTAACTAGTTCCAATTAAATCAATTAGCAATATTTTATATTAGATATAAAATGGTAGAACTTTGAAAAAGTAAAATTTAATGATTTTAGGATGTCATAATTAGTTGATGTATGTATTATCCAATAAGTTTATAAATGAATTGGATAATAAAAGTTTATAAGAGATCTAAAAGTTCAGATATAATCTTACAGATCTATTGAACATATGGTTTGTTTCTGTGTATACTTATAGGAGAATGGTTCTTAAGATAAGTAGGAGTAAGATAAAATTTAAAAAGTTCAAATCTCATAAAAATACATCTAATTTAAACAAATGCCTTTGTTAACTTATTTGATGTATAGTTAAAAGGCTATATGAGGTTGAAAGATTCATTTTATAATGAATTCAAAGAGTTTATTTTAGAGATGGTTATGAATTTAACATTTCTATAAGAAGATTAATGAGAGTATAGTTGTCCTCTTTAGTAAAAATAGGTAGAGGCATATTATTATAGAGACAACAATAATTCATATTTTCAATTATTGAAAATATAATTGACCAAGAATAATTCATATTAGATATGGAAAGATAAAAACTTAATTATGAGTATATTTGTAGAGATACATGTTGTTTACCTATTCTACTCCAAGTACATTAATAATGTATTAAAGTTGTTTAACATTTGAGATGTCTAATACTTGTAAATTATTAAAGATATCCATTATTCTATATATAGGTTGATATTTAAGTTCTAGGTTATCTAGATATTAACTTTAGAAGTAAGTTTTCATTAAGGTATATTTTACTTAGAATAATATTATTTTAAGAATGGAAAGGTTTCAATGTAGCATTAACTACTAATGAAGCCAAAAATACAATTTTTATTTAGTGAAATGATTAATTAGATTATGAAGTTCTTTAATGTGCTTGGTTTTAGTTTCTTGCATTGTTCAGATAGTAATATACTGTACAACATTAGAGTCATTAGGCATACAAAAGGAGCTAAAGTATCATTAAAGGTTTAAGTATGCATTTATGTAGTTTCTCTTAATTATGATGAAAATTATAAGATTTAAGCAAGTATTTATTGTAGAGAATCTTATATAATTCTCACTAAAGCACTGACCCCATAGTAGCATGATCGTCATATTGTGATATGGTATAAGATATTTAAATGATTGAATTAGTGCAAGTGAGAGATTGTGGTTTATATCTTACAGCCAGTTGGTTGGCTATATTTTAGTGACATACTTATTTAAACACATTTGTTATCTTTTACATTTTCAAATGTACATGATAAAGTTTATAGAATAAATGTACATTGCAAATAAAATTATGATGTGATCATAACTATGATATTTATATTGCATTTATATATTATCTTTAAATTATTCCTAGCCATTTTTCTATTAAGACTTAACATAGTGGAGCATAAAAAGACTAATACACATAATATTTCTTTCTTATGAAGGAATTTGTTGTTCTTATAATATAAAGTATAAAGATAAAAACATGTATGAGTGCTTATTAGATAACAAGTTCATTGAACTGACCCTATAGAATTTTATTTGGAATATTAATTTTATGTTTATAGAAATTCTCATTGTGATGATTGTATAAATAATCCTTTGACTTGAGATTTTCAAAATTATCTCATATAAGGATTGTTATGTTTTGATACTTCTTATGACTTATTCTAGTCAAAGGTGGCTTAGTTAGTAGTCATTAGATATAACATGAACTATATGGAGATAACTGAGTGATCAATACACGATTTATTATCTTAAGGTGATTAAGGATAATGTTTCATTATTCTTGATTGGTATTTATTTTGGAAATCCTTGGCTAAGGTAGAATGACAATTTGAAAATATTTTTCAAATAACATTAATAGAATCAATTGCTAATAGTGGAGAACTAATATGATTTGACTCAAATAGAGTATAAATTATTTCCATGCTCTATGTCTAGTCAGAGCATTGTAAGATAAAATGATTAAATTATATCAAAAAATAATAGACTAAAAAATTAGTCAAAACAATTATGATATTTTTTAATATTTGGGTGGTTATGATGTGTTACTAGATGTCAATCTCGATCTATAGATATAAATTGTTTAATTAAATAATTAAAGATAAATTAAGGAGTTTAATTTATCTAATCCAAAATATAATTTAAGATTATAATTTATATCTATTGTCCACATATTTAGAAACATAATAAATCATACACAAAGAGCGAGTGAGAAAAGTTTCTCTTAATCAAGTTGAATTTGATTATAAAGTTTGAGAAACTTTATAATTAAATATGAGATATCTAATAAATAAGGATTAATATAAGATATGAGATCTTATTTAGGGATAGTTCGTATTAAATTAAAATTAATTGTAATTCTAATTAAAGTTAAATTAAAATTAGAATTTAATTTCATTTAAATTACTAAAATATCCAAAATCTATTATAAATAGGTTTAGGCTTTAAGGGAGCTTGTACTCTTTGCCTAGCCCTCTACATAACAGTTGTAGAGTTCTCTCAATATATTCTGTAGATATCGTTAGAAACCTAACACTTGTGTGACTATGATAGTTGAGATGAGTCGATTTTAAAAACGACAAAAAAAAGATTAAGTTTCATAATAAGGTATGAATTAAGATTAATGTCTTATTATGATTTATGTGTTACTCACTTTATAAAATTTAAAATGATCAACGCTTTTAGAAAATTAATATAAAAAATTTTGGTATTTATTCTACTACACAAAAGGATTAGCTAGATCCCGCTCTGATTACCTAACATGATCTCTAACTTGAGATACAGGGGAGGGGGAATTATGGCTCGATAGCATCTATATACATAAATATAGTTTATAATGAAGATCATCAGCTAGTAATGGGCATCGAAAATTACTTAAATTTGGAATGATTCAGGCTGAATGCTAATTGAATAATTCGCAAATGCAATTAATATACGTAGACATGATCATTGTATGCAGAGGGCTTGACAAAGATTTTGTATCACTATGCAGCAAGAGGCAGCAGAAAGAGCCAAATCGATATTGGTTGGAGGGATTGTCGAAAATCTTGACATAGAACATGTTACTTCTTTAAACACCTTTGCTATTGCAGATTTTGGGTGCTCAACTGGACCCAATACTTTCATTGCCGTGGACAACATGATAGAAGGCATTATCCAGAAACTTCAGAGACACGGTTACTCCGAACTCCCTGAATTCCAAGTATTCTTCAGCGACCATATTTCTAATGACTTCAATACTCTCTTTGCCAACCTTCCTACAAGTCCTCGGAAATATTTTGCTTCTGGGGTTCCTGGCTCTTTCCATGGTCGACTGTTTCCAAGGGCTTCTCTCAACTTTGCTTACTCGGCCTTTGCACTGCATTGGCTTTCTAAGGCACCACCGGAACTTGGTGACCCGAGTTCTCCTGCGTTTAATAGAGGCAGAATCTATTATCCAAATGCACCCAGTGTAGTTGGTGAGGCTTACGCTGCTCAGTATGCAAAGGACATGGAGTCATTTCTAGGAGCCCGAGCAGAAGAGGTCGTTTCAGGAGGATTGATGTTGCTTCTTGTACCAGGACGTCCAATGAATACACTCCCATCGGAAGTATCTCTTGGACCATTCTTTAGTCTACTTGAGTCGTGCCTACTTGACATGGCTGCAAAGGTTCGTACAATCATAAATTTTCGTTTTCCATGCTATTTTCCATAAAGGTTAGAATATATTAGTTTTAATTAAACTTGTTAATTGTTATGATGTTCCGTACATCTCTATGTGTTTTGACTTTATATGATAAAAAGAATTTAGAGATAACTCTTGTTAATTCAGAATTTTAACGAGGACTTTGTATTTGATGTGCTTATTGGAGCATGCAAAACTGACGTGGAAATTGTTTTTGAATCATGAAATTTGCTAGGTCCTCTACACAAGTAACACAACCATAACATGTCCTGGTTTAATTTCATGTAGGGACTTGTGAGTGGAGATAAAATCGACTATTTCAACTTGCCAATATATAGCCCATCGATAGATGAATTGACAACTCTGATACTGAATAACGCTCATTTTAGCATTGCAAGACTGGATCAACTGCCACAGATGCCCATCATCCCTCGGCCTTCAGCAAAGGAGTGTAGAGCTGGTTTTGAGAATATTATAATAGAACATTTTGGTAGTGAGGTTATTGACGAATTATTTGACAGATATGCGAAGAAACGTGCAGAGCATCCCGTAGTAAGAGCTGGTGAAGGAGTTTCTCCTGGATTGTTTGTCCTTCTCAAGCGCAATTAGTGAAGACATACTACGTCCCTTCTTTGCTTCTTTCATATTTTATGCTTTTTTTTTTTTCTGATGAAGAGTATTCTCCTTGTTTATTGGGTAAGAATCTTATTCAGGGCAAGGGATGAGAAACGGTTATGTATATGTTTTAATTATTTTAAATGACTTATATATTTCATACAAAGACTTAATTTCCATCAAGAGGGAAATAGCTTACAGTTTTTGTTTTTGGAAAGTAATTAATTATTCATTCAAAAAGGAGGACATTATAATGAGAAGTGAAATTCATCCACAATTGGAATATAGCATATCAACAACCTACATATTAAGGGGCCGTTTGGTTACACTTTTGTTTTTCTGTTGTTGTTTTTTATTTCTGTTTCCTGTTTTTAGTTTCTGTTTTTTTTTTTCTAAAAAAACGAAAACCTGTTTAGTTGAGATTTGCAATATAAAAACTGAAAATAAAAATCTGTTTGGTTGAGATTTCTAATAAAAAACTGAAAACAAAAATATGTT
>JAOTAX010000007.1:10685371-10700829 GCA_025629825.1 Erythroxylum guanchezii
TTAGAATAAACCAACCATTTTCTATCGCTAATCTCTCCATTACTCAAATTTCTATAATAATAAGAATATGAAAAATGACGAGAGATATTGTCTAAAGGAAACATAAGATTCAATTCTCTTACAAGCCCTTTTTCAACTAAAATATTCCTTGCTTTATTATCAAGGTTATCCCAATTTATAGGATCATAAATGTCCAATATATGGCTTACTTGCTCATCTGCCTTTAAATTTTCTAAAGTGGATGCATTTGGTACATGATCATGCTCACTCAGATTTCTAATATCCTCGTGAATATGAATCTCATCACTTAAGTTATTTTTTATGTTGTTCAAAACTACCTTTACCTAGAGGAGTCTACTCTTTTAATAAATTTATTAATTACTCCTTTTGGGGATTCTATCAACTGTGCTACTTATTTTCTTTTCTTTTTTTTTTTCCCTTTTTTCACTTCCAAACAAATGCTTTTTAGGCAATATAATATAAACCAATTATAACACAGTCGGATAAGAAAAAGAACAAAATCACATATATGGAACTAGAAGAAGTATGCAGGCACAGCCAAACCCCAATAGCTTCACAATATATCACAAAGATACAGAAATGGTATTATATCTGTGATCGAGGGAAAAAATAAATAGCAAAATTTAATATCTAATATTTAAAATAAAAAACAAAAAGTAAAATTTAATGATAGAGACACACTAATTTCTAAAAATACAAGAAAGTAACATATTTAGGAAATAAGCTAATGTAATGTCGACGTTAGAGACAAATTACAAATTAATTATAACATATTCAAATATTTAATAAGCTAAAAATACACTAAAAAATCAGAAACTTTACCTTTAAATTATACTCAGAACTTAGAAGACAGAATCGTGAAATTTTTTGCTGTTAATTTTTGAGTTGGAGTACCTTAAATACATATATTGGTGAAAATAAAGAAATTAGAAGGTAAAAATATAACCTAAATACTTCAAAACTATTTATAATTAATAAGTTAACGTTAACTTTCTAAATACTTCAAAACTATTTATAATTAACAAGTTAACATTAACTTTCATGTAACGTTAACTTGATAAATATGGAAGTTGCTACGTCCACAATGTTCTCCTTTTTCAATGCTAATATCGTTGTAAAATGGGACAGTTTCCTTTTTTTTCAAGTCAGACTATTATACTAGTATGTTAAAAGCCTTTATTACGTAAGTATCAACGTTGTTGCCTTGTTGGAATTTACTACGTGAGTTACTCACCAATGTTATCTAGAATCTCTACATTCAATGCTTACCTAAAGGCTAAACCCTGGAAATATTAAGGGCCCTTTTTATGGTAGGCCTTGGGCAAAACCTGGTGTTTCATGAATGTACCGATCACATAGAGATTGACTGTCACTTTGTTAGAGGGCAAGTTCAACGAGTAACTATTGTTACATTGTATGTAAGGTCACAATTTCAGCTGTTGGATATCTTCACCAAAGCTCTTGAACAATCACAATTTCAATACTTGTTTGATAAGTTGGAATTTATGATGTGCGTGTGCCAACTTGAAAAAGGGTATTAAAAATACAAGTGTAAATGTAATCAGGAGTTATTGAATCATAATTAGGAGTTAGTGTATTACCTTATTTAAGAGTAGTGTTAGTTATATGTACCTTGGGGACCCTTTGTAAATACACACAATTTTCCAGAAATCAAGGGAAATATTTTCTCCCTAGTTTTACACATGCCTACATCATTGCTGCACTCAACGGAGAAGCACCGTTTCTTATTAGCAACCAACCACCGTGGTTGATGGAAAAGTTAGCATTATCCACATTTGAGGCTGTAGACATTGATAATATACAAGGCATCGGTTGCTTCCCATTTGTAGACGTCAAACTAAAAAAGAGCTGATAGATTCTTCAGTACCGGGAATGCTCTATAAAGGACTTCAAAAAGTTCTTAAGAACTTCTATTCTTTAAGCAAAACAACTTCCATCAAAATCAAGGATGTTAAGAAGAAAAGGCCTAGACTGTTAATCATTTCGAGCGTTTTCACACGTGGGTTGACATTGTTAGACTGGCTAAAAGATCGGGATTCAATGTAGTTGCAGAATCTGCTGCCAACCTGCCAGGATTTGCTGAAATTGTGAATTCCTGTGATGTGTTGGGCATTCACTGAGCCGGCTTAACCAAGATTCTCTTCCTTCCTGAAAATGCTATATTAATACAAGTAGTCCCATCAGGAGTAGAATGGGTTCAGAGAATTTCTGCAAAGCACATGAAATTGAGGTACTTGCAGTACAGAACAAATGTAGACGAGAGTACTTTGATCACATTTGACTGGTAGGCAGCATCAGAACACCTTGAAACATCATATTCATTAACAGTAGGTAAAATAATCAAATCAGTCCTAGTCTTTTTCTTTGAATCCAATGACACATCGCAAAGTTATCCGTAAAAACTCGACACAAGTGACGCTTGAGATTAATAAAGCCTTCAAATCAGGGAATTTTAGCTATCCATTATTAGACTGGGGAATGTTTGTTTTACAGGTCTATTTTAAAATTGAGTGCGGTCTACTGGACTTCGGATTGGAAAAAGTCAAAAAGACAGGAATACAGGAAACCAATTGATCATGCATCTTAATCTCGTTGTAAGCCTCAGCTTCTCAAGAGCATCTTTGGGGTGGTTCTAATCCTGCCAATCCACATTCGATTTCCTGCCTGAAATTATTTTGACAGACGACGTATATCTGAACATCAACATAACCGGCTGTTTTGACGTGGCTCCAGTTCTATTCTTATGGATCTTTTTAATCTTAATTCAAGGTGTGAGGATGCAGCAGTGCAACCATTCAGGGGGGATAAATTGAGAGGAAAATGTATCTAAATATTGGCAAAACCAACTACTCGACTTCAATTGATCAGAAATGTAAAACATATATATCATCAAAATGCTCAGAAATCCCATAACAAGTAAAATATGCAAAAGAAATGCCATCATCGAATTACAAATTTCATAAAACTGCAAATCAAGTAAAACAAGGATATTTTTAAAAAAAACTATCAGCTTAAATAAGCAGGAATATTTCATTGGATCATAAACGAAAAGCACCTTATAAGATAGAACAGATGTAGAAGAGATTCATAGCAAAGCACACTGCAGCCCAAGAACCCAAAACTCAGGTTTCAATCAGCCAATGTTAGAAAGCATAATTGATATTTCTTTTGACACCAAGGAATGACAGAAGGCTACTCAATCCATATCCATAGTCTCATTTTCATTATTATTGCTGCACCAAACCTTGATTGTACGATCATGCGAGACAGTAGCAATGTATCGACCATCTGTCATCAAGACAACAAAAAAGGCAATCATTAATTCGTAAAAAATGCTTTTACATTCCTCTGAATGAAAAGTTTATTTTTAAGGGGAAAATACAGATTTTTACAGAGGATTCTTGTCTGCTCAGCTTCAAAAGATTAAACACAGGCAAGAATTCACAGAATCTGTATAGCATAATTTACATCTAAAAATGCTTGTTGAAAATAAATTTCAGACCGAACTTGTTTCTGAAGAAATATATAAATATAATTGTGAAATGTCGATAAAAGTGGGTCAATCCAGGCAATTAATATCAAAGTGAACTTTGTCATCTGCCATTTATGGAAATTACCAGCGCCAATATCCACTGAAGTGACTTTTGCTTCATGAGCTGACAATGTTTTTATAGGCTTGAAATCTCGGGCAGACCAAACCTGTTCATAAAAGCACCATAAGAGTAATATTAACTATGCTTTACGTGACAAGGATCAAACAATGTCTTGCCAATTGATGACGGAAAATAGACAATTCCTTCAAACGAAGAAAGGATTTGACAAAAGCACACAAAAAATCTTGGGAAAAACAGTAGCAGAAATTGGGAGAAAAATAACCTTAGAAGTCATGTCATAGGATGCAGTGACTAGGTAATATCCTTCTTGAGGCTCAAACTTCACTTGTGATACAAGATTTGAATGTGCTGGTATTGTATATAAGGACTTCTTCTTCCTCAAATCCCATATTCGGCAACTATTATCTTCACCACCAGTTGCCAGATGGTAGCCATTGGGAGAAAAACTGATACCAAAAACCTACAAAGGGCAACAATTAGACATATTACGTGTTCTACAATTATGTCTTCAGCATAAGCTGAGAGATTTCAAGGAATTTAAAAGAAGATAGTTGAAATCTTACTGGTTTGACATGCCCTTCTAAAGCCATAATACTTCTTCCAGTTCGTAGGTCCCAAACACGTGCTAGTGCATCTAGTCCACAAGACCCTATTAAAGATCCATCATGATGGAAGGCTATCCCATAGACACCCCTACTATGACCTTCTTGAAGTAGTAACTCTACACCAGTATCTATGTCCCATAACCTCCATGTCTTGTCAAAACTAGTAGTTCCTAAGTACTTTCCTGATGGATGGAAAGAAATGCGAGCAAGACGATCTAGATGACCCTCAAAAACCCTTAGCAGGGAACCATCAGTGTTCCATAAACATGCAGTTCTGTCAGCTGATGCAGTGGCCAAATGATTATGGACAGGAGAAAATGCAACATCAGTTGCACGTTCTGTGTGTCTCTTCAAAGTCGATATTTTGTTTACTCGAGGTATACTCCATACTTTAGCAACTCCGTTCAAAGCGCTGAAGGAGCAGAAAGAAACAATAAACATGACTACTAGCATCTACAAATTTAAAGGTTCAATAGAACCTCTAATACCAAAATAACTGCATAAAGTAACCTATAGCAACAATCGACATTTCTACTAGGTATCTTGCAAATTTCTGAAACTTTAATAATCCAATAGTATGCTTCTGTAATCCATTAAAAAAAATCAATAGTAAATTGAGGTTATTCCACAAGCAGCACATAATTTATGATGCTCAGATTTTAGCAAATTGCATTTATCAAATAGCAGCAGCAAGGAAAGTGTCCATGAAAGGTACTTGAATGACATTTCTAAGGTAACTGTGAAGAGATCAGAACAATAAGTGAAAACATCATACATATTGACAAGCTAATAAGTTAGACAACAGCAGGGCCATAGAGAATTTCTAAGTGGATGTTTTTCTCTTTTCTTTTGTAGGGATAACACTAGCCGATGCCATGAACATGTTTTCACATTGCCAACAAGTTTCTATTTTAATAACCCAAATAATATGAAGGAAATTGTTAAAAAGCAAGCAATAGAAAGTAAAATTACAGAGAAGTGGAAGAGAAAGGGATTACCAGGTAGCCAGCAGCTTTCCATCCCTAGAAAAGGAACAACCAGAGAGAGGCCTATCATCTCCAATTTCACTGCAATCAAGAAACAGACCCCCTGCCTGCTTTAGAGCCCAATCAATCTCAGCTTCCACATCTTCATCTGGATCATCCCTTTTCCTCCTTGTACGCTGAAGACGCAATGCAGCCCGTGAAACAGAATATTTGGCAATATCAATCCTAGCATTTAAGAGCTCCTTTGACCCTTCAGTATAAAAAGGGTACAGAACCGTTTCCTCCTCGGCATCATCTGCTCTAGTGGCAGTAGCAACAGCCTCCTCATCTTCATGAGCTTTCATCAACTTCTCCAACTGGCCTTCCGAATCCAACTGGGCCATAAGCATCCTTAACCTGTCACGTCTCTCCATTTCCCGTTCTCCAAAAAGGGTAACAGGCTCACCAAGGCGTCGAAGACGAGCTCTGACCGCCTTGTCATTCGTTGGCACCGCGAGAGCAGCAGCACGTCTCTTCATCAAAAGTTCCTGCATTGCCTTCTGTTGTCGCTCTCTGACCAGTCGACTTTCCTCTGAAATTTCATAGCCCACCCCAGAAGTGGTGCCAACAGGAGCAGTGTCATCATCTTGGTCAGAGTCATCAGAATCGCTAGCTCTAACCTCGCCATTTTGCGGACGAGAAGCAGCAGAGACGCGGATGGGTAGAGGTGCTAATGGAACTGTAGGTAATGGAGCAATAGGAGGAGCCACAACTGGTTGAACTATGGTTGCCGTCGATGTATCCGTGGGGATTGTTTGACTATCAACAGATGATGATTCCACAATTTCCTCGTCGGAGGCCATGATGCCTAGAGGAAGAGACTATTGCAAAATTAACTCAAAGGGGGGGAACAAAAAGGAACACCAACTACTAAAGTAACAATTTTTTGTTCGAGGACAATCAACAAACAGGTGGTGTACCTTGCAAAGCTTCAGTCACCTCAACCACTGAGGTTTATAAATTTCAATCACTAAAGTTGTTTAGAGAAAATTCACAAGTTTCCATCTTTAGAGCATGAGCGAGTCAATGAACAGGGAAACTTAATTCACCACCGCTTTCGCCGCACAATGGAGACGCCACTGGATCAACTTTGTGCAGACTTCGTTTCTCTCTCTATTTTCTTTTCTTATCGTTTTCCCCTTCTATTTCTACTTTGCTTAAAATATTAATTAGACAAGTGAATTAGAACCCGTAATTAACAGCTGAAGTTTTTTAAAAACTGGACATAAAATCGGTCAGAACTCAGAAGACATTTAAAAACGAATACATTAATATTTAATGTCTAAGATGCATAATTAATTACGAAAAAATCTAATAATTTAAATTAAAATTGGATCTATTATAAAATATTAAATATCAAATATCAAATAATGCTAACAATTAAAATTGTGTTTTTTTTAAATTGCATCTCAACATTATTAAAAATTCAAAATCTATTCACAAAGTGTATTTTTGTTCAAAATATTTGAATCAACATTTTCTATTATATTTAAATAAATTACAAATTGAGAATGTTTGAAATTAATTTCTACTAAAATATATTATACTTTTAATTTTTAATATATTTAAAATCAAATATCAAGTAAATGTACTTAATTCATTCATCGTTGCAAAAGCTTTTTTTTTCATAAAATTTCTTTTCAAGTTCATTATAACAAAGATGAGGAGATGATTTTTCTTCTTTGATTAAAAAATCAATATGAACAATATAACCAATATCAAATAGATAATAAGGAAATGGAAAAATGCAAGAAAAGCTTTCTATGGATTGGAAAATCTCACAATCCTAAAGGATATGAAATTAAATGGGATGAACTATGATGGAAAAAGCATAAAGGAGACCTAGGATTTGTCTCGATTAACTTGATAATCAAACAATCCTAATGGCAAAGAGGATCTTAAGGCTTTTCAGTAACAAAGAAACTCTTTAGAGTAAGTGGACTAGTAAATTTTACTTGAGAGAATCCAACTTTTGGCAATTAACTGAAAAGGAGCACTATTGGCCTTTTATCCTCGTACTTAGAAAAAGACAAACTATTTACTTACTTTTTAGAATTCATATTGGAAATAGAGAGGTCACCTAATACTAGTTTGATAACTAGTCTCCTCTAAATTCCCTACCTTTAAGATGTGATCTCTCTTCTCTAGTAACAAGAATTCTAATTCACCCCAGAGTTTCCAAAGTAATAGATCACATGTTATGGCTTGCTACTGTCAAAGGTATGGACATATTGGTTCCTTGCTTCCCCTCCTACTTTCCTAACCCTCTTTATAAGGATAAAGCAATATGGAATTCCAAAGCCAACAGGGAATTCTCTAGTTCCTTTTGTCTAGAAGCTTTTAGACCATATCTTCCTTTTGTTCCTTGGTATAATATTGTCTTGAAAGGATGATTAATGTCCAAAGTTTCTTTCACCACATGGTTAACTACTAGAGGAAGACTAAACACAAAAGACAGACTTAAGATTTCCATTGATCAAGTTTGTTGCCTTTGTAACCTAGTACTTGAAACAACTTTTCATCTATTCTTTCAATGCGAATACTTTTCTTTCATCTGGGCCAGAATGCTTCATTTCACGAATCTAGATTGTCTATACAACATTGGCCAAATATGCCTTAGCCTTAGCCTTAGCCTCAGTTGCTCTATATATTCTATATGGAAAGAAAGGAACTTATGGATTTTCATAAATATCGAAGCCGACAAATATGATCTTGCACATAGAGTGAGTTGTTGGATCAAAGGGATTTTAGTTGCTCATAATATCACTCAAAAATTGAGTTCCTCTCTTTGAAGAAGATGGAACTTGGATTGATCTAAATGTTTTCTTTTAGTAGTCTTAATGCTTAACATGTAAAGTTTCCATTTTGTTGTATCTTTTGTATCTTTAACAACATTGCCTTGTAATTAGCCTGTGGCTATCCTTTTGGGCTGGTTAATGAAATCATTTTTTCTTTTAAAAAATATCAATTAGATCTTATGTTCTCTTCTTATTAGGTACTCTAAATACATAATAGATCAATTATAAAATTATTAATAAAAGTAGAATTTCTCTAAAATATGTTCATTTAATAAAATACTTATTCGTCATCCTTATGTTATAATAATGTAAATAAGGTCATCATGTCTTTGATGTTCTAGACAATTTTGTTTCTTTGTATAAGCACATTAAAAGACATTCGAATTACGTTCACAACCAGAAGTAAAAGTATTTGGACTAAGTAATCAAATAGTAAGTTCTTTTAATGTTGGAGTAGTTTTACTAAATAATCTCTACTACTAATATATATTTTAAATTAATAATTACAAAAATAAAAATCTATTATTAAAAAGTTAAGAATAATTGCAATTATAAGTTCTGTTTTTAGATAATCTACCTATATTTTTTTAATTATAAATTCTTTCTTTGTAAATGATCTAGTAAAACTCTTTAAATCTTAACAATACAATTTAATTTCATTTATCACCTTTGATCAATCCTTATTAGAGAAAATACATTTTCTTCCATTCACTTCAAAATGGCTACTCATAATATCGACTTTTGTATATACATCTCCACTATATAAGCAATAAGGATTGATAAAGTAACTTGCTAAGTTGATCATTTGAGTAAGATGCTTATTTCATTGCTGATCAAGAATACATGTATAAGACTTGTACAATTTCTTCTTCCTTTTAAAAAACTCATAATAAATCTATACAAACTCTTTCTTTGATTTAGCAAACCTGCTAGGAAAAGGAGGCAAAGTATTAGTAAAATTTTTAATCACAGGAGACTGAGAATTTACGTAAGTTCCCATTTTAGCTTCTTTTGGAGACACTTAAAGTTTCTTTTCAAGTTCTTCATCATTGCCAATAACAAGGGCCTTATGTGGTGCCTCTATTTCTTTACCACTTTACCACTTCTCAAGGTGATAGCACTCGTATTCTCTTTTGGGTTTACATTCGTTTCAGAGGGAAGTTTACCTAAACTCTAATTTTCCATTTGGTTAACAACAGTAGCTATATGACTTAATCGATTCTCCATATTCTACTTGCTAGCTCTTATTTATTACTAGAATTGTGTGGTATTCTGATTCAATATTTTCATCATGTCTTCCAATGAAGGTCCAAAGCTTGATGGTTGAGCTTGTCTTTGATATGGTTATTGGTAAGAGCTTTGTTGTTTTCCTTATTGTCTATAATTGTTGAATGGAGGATTCTTCCATCCTGAATTGTGTGCATAGGAGTAGCTAAGATCTTACTTCTTTTATGGTTGACTCGGAAAACTTCCAAAAGCATTCACTTGTTCCATAGACGTCTCTAGCAAAGTTGGACACATATTAGTTGGATGTTCTACCATTGTGCAAATTCTGCATTGGTTGACTTGTTGAGCATCATTGGCAGCCATTGGTCTCATTAGAGATGTTAACTCATTAGAGATGTTAACCTAACTATTTGTTACTCCAATGTGGCAGCATTAGCTTCACTGACTTTTAATGGTCTGGGATCCTATCGAATGTTGAATTGTTAAGAGTTAGAAGCCATGTTAGAAATTAGATTTTTAGCTTCAATAACTTGCTGCATTTATCATAGTTCTTTCTTGTGGCAGAAGTCCTTCATAGAAGTATTGTATCAAGAGTTGTTCACTGATTTGATGGAATGGGCAGCTAGCATACAACCTCTTGAAATGCTCCTAATACTCATATAATATCTCTCCATGATGCAATCAAATTGCACATATGTCCTTCCAAATATTCGTAATTCGAGAGGCAGAGAAGTAATTCTCCAAAAAAAATCTTAGCATCTCATTTCAGGTAATGGTCGATCTAGAGGACAAGTAGTAAAACCAATCCTTAGCAGAGTCCCCCAGTGGCAATGGGAATGCCCTCAACTTAATCTGCTCTTCTTGTATCTTGAATGGCTTCAAGCTAGAATAGACTACATAGAACTCCTTAAGGTGCTTATGAGGATCTTTACCTAGCATATCACGAAAAGTAGGCAAAAGTTGAATTAGACCAAATTTAAGATTAAAAGCAACATCAATAATAGGAAAATTAACGCACAAAGGTTGATGGTTTAAATCAAGAGCAACCAACTACTTAAGAGTGCGATCATTATTTTGCTCTGCCATGTTAGAATCTTTTTAAAGATGGATTCACTAGAAGAATTAGAAAGCAAATCTAAAACTATTTGAATTCCTAGTGAAGAATCAAGTCTCCTTTCAGATGGTGATGGATCCTCGAAACTTTGTGTAACTTGTCTTCTTGATCAGCATATCATTCTTTCAATTCCTAGATTAAATTTCAATTCACCAGAGTGAGAAGATCATATCATGCACCGTAACTAACCAAACAAGAAAAGAAGTTAATTAAAAATAAAACAAATAAATTCAAAAAGCAAAGGATATTAATCCCTAGCATCAGCGCCAAAATTGACTTAGCGCGTCGTAACACTACTCAAAATAATTAGACCTACAACTATAGCAATGAGGAGTCTAGGTCGATCCTATAGCGATTAAATCCAATTACTTTCCTAAATTAGATGTATATGTAAAACCGGGGGGGTTAGGTTTGATGCAATTTAGAAAACAAAGTAAGATTGAATATATAAATATAAGCAACCCAAATTAAATAGTAGAAAAGTGAGAAAATTGATAAATGGTTTGAAATCAGGTTCTTTGGTTTAATCTCAGCCTACACACATTTTAGCATATGTCATTACATTATCGTCTTCATACCTCTCTTTGAACTATTGATCATAGATTAATAATAAGCTCTGTTAATCCTGGATTTTCCTTAAGTCGTGGTTAATTAAGATGAGCTCGTTAATTAACTTTAACTATTAGAAAACCTAGAACAAGCTCTCTAAGTTTAATCAGATAGCCCTGTTACGAGTGAGAAAAACAGATCAATCTAAGTAATAACTACAAAAGCTCGGGTTATTTAACCGATTTTACATTATCCCTAATGATTTAATACCATTAGTTGCCACATACGAATTCAAACACGACTATTATATATCGTATTCAAATTCTAGCAATAGGTTTTCATAAAAAAAGACAATCTAATAGAGTATTAAGATCATTTTTACACAATACCCAATCAATAAACACAAGATAGCGTAAACAATCCTAAAAGAGGGAAAGAACATGATACACAAAGACGATATGCTTAAATGCACTCCTCGGCATCGACTTCAGCTCCGAATCGGTGTTGGAAAATTAGCCCTCTATTTCTCCATGAATCTCCAATAAATAGCCATGAATCGCCTTTGTTTTCTTTTTTACTTCTAAAACCCCAAAAATGAAGAATATTCAAATCTGGAATGTTTCTGCTGTCAATATAATGCATTTATATTAAAAACTAGGTTTTTGGGGACAGGTGACACAAAAGTCATAGGCATGACTTGGAATGTCATGGTTGTGAATGGCACAAAAGAGGGTCACGATCGTGCATCATCTTTACATCATGATAAAAATGTCATGGTCATGAGATGCCAGTTATAGCCATGACATTTTTAGTTATGGTCGTGAGATGTTATACACCGCATATACTTCATGTTTTTGCATTTTCTTACCTCCTCTTCATTCTAATCCTTCTTCTTCTTGCCTCGTGAAGACAATTGAGTATGAATAGCTATTATGCTTCCAAACTGTGCCTAAAATCAAATATAAACTAAAGTGAGTGTCTTAAGCACTTTAAAACATTAATCACTAAGTGTCATGGATTAAATGCATCAACAATTAAGAAAATATCAATCCTTCGGTAACCAACTGTACCAAATGGGCATGTAAAGGTTGTCTTTTCTTAATCCTCAGGTGCAATCGAGATTTGAAGATAGCCTAAAAAGCCATCTAGAAAGCAATAATATGCATAGCCAGCTAATCTCTGAAGCATTTGGTCAATAAAGGGGAGGGGGAATCATCATTACAAGTCACCGCATTCAGTTTTCTATAATCAATACACACTTACCACCCGATTTGCACGTGGGTGGGGACTAACTCACCTTCCTGGTTAGCCACTACTGTGGCTCTAAATTTCTTTAGAACTACCTAAACTGGACTCACTTACTATCAGAAAATAGGTAAATGACCCTAACATCGAGAAGCTTTAACACTTCCTTTTTCACGACCTCCATCATCGGAGGATTCAACCTACATTGAGCTTCCGATGTGGACTGCATTGTTCCTTTCTTATTCTAGTTCCTATAATGCCTACAATTGTTACTTTATTATGTAAAATGATGTGCCTGATCATCAATTTTTCATTGGGGGTATTATCCTCTCTTACATACTAGGTGAGGATATGCACGAGGCTGACTCTCCTAGGGAGGGTTTTTTCTTCCTGTTAGATTTTATTCTAGCTACTGTCTCGAATTCTTGTTCTTTTTGTGCTTGTTGCTGAATTTGATTCTAAATTCCAGGTGTTTCAACTATACATTGCTCCACATTTTTAGCTTTTCCATTCTCCTTTGTAAGCTTATTAACTTCATTCATCTGTACCTTTGTTTATAGTCCCTCCTTGCTCATTTGACCTACTGCTTTACCACCTACATTAAAACTTGTTTTTGTGCTTGCTACTAGATCTGAATCCAACGTCCAAGTGTTTCAATTGTACACTGCTCAACTTTATCAGATGTTCCATTCTCCTTTGTAAACTTATTAACTTCATTCATTTGTACCTTTTTCTGTAGTCCCTCCTTGCTCACTTAATTTGCTATTTTACCCTCTGCATTAGGAATTTCTTTTTGTTCTTGCTATTGGATCTGATTATGAGGTGTTTCAAGTCTACATTGCTCAACTTTATCAGCTATCTCGTTCTCATTTGTACTATTGATAGTAGGAATAATAGACGCATATACTTCGTTCAACTCATTTAGCTCTACATTTAACTCCATCAATTCTTGGTTTATTCTTGTTATAAAAACCCTACTTGTTGGCGTCCATTTCTATTTCTTGTTAAAATGAGGCCTCCATGTATACATGACCTTTAGCTGATCCTTTATGGGCTCTAACTCCTCATTCAGCGTAATGAATGGAATGGTTTTAGGTAAGTCAGACAATGAGGTTATCAATATGCAAACTCTAGCATAATTGATGTGTTTGTTTCTACTGTTGGTTGATTCAGTGTTATTGGTCGTCCTATGAAACTTGCAAGATCGCTCAATTCACTTATGATTCAGTATTCAAGAGGGACCTCAAGTAGACATGCCCAAATAATTATGTTGTCTTGTTTGAGATCTTCCAATTTGAGACCTGGCCTCCAAGCTTGAAGTAACAATGGTTTATTTTGAACATTCCATGTTCCAGATTGTAACAAACATTCCATGTTCTAGATTGTGACAATAATTTAGCTTCTTTTGCACTTAAAATTTTAAACAAAAATATGTCATCATTGCTCATCAACACATCAACTAAACCATGTTGTTTCTATGAATAGCTTATGGATTGTTGGATAAAAGCTGGAAATTAGTAGAAGACAGGTGTGAGGATGGTGCTTAAATCAGTAGAAGACAGGTTAAAGCTTGTAGAAGAAGTGAGGAATAAGAAGTAAGGTGTGAAGAGTGAAGAAAAGTGGTAACGTACAAAGTGTATATATATTGCTGTTAAGAAGGAAACTGGTAGAATGCAATATAGGTAAGAGAGCAGTAAAGTGTGGTAATAAGGTAGGAGTGGAGTTAGAAAATCAAGATCCATGACAGTTGAAGGAGAAGGAGAAGAGATGAACAGTGTTCTCACGACCAGCAATCTCCATTTTACACTACGGCCAAATAGTAGTGACATAAGCGAACAAATAACATTTTCTAAACATGCATGCATACACTGTTAAGCAACAAAGACAACACTCTTAAATCAACTCGTACTATACAAGATTGGCATGACATGAAATGTTCTACACTTCACTAAACGATGAAACCAAAGATACGTCAATGGTGCAGGTGAAGAGAATGAATTTATGATAGTGATAGCTTTAACATATCGACTTCACTCGATAATCTTTACTTATTTTATCACTCGTTCTCTATCTTAATAACGTACATGGAGGGGGAAAACTTATGATGTTTTCATGATTTAATTTATAACAAAACTCGCTTTTTCTACCTTCATTCATTCCCTCAATGGTTGTGTCTCTGTCTGCAACCTCTACCAATCTTAACCTGCTTAACTCCTTGTCTTTCGGTATTATGTCCTTAAAGGAGCTTTTAGGTCACTACCATGGAGTTCATGTTTTGATCTTTCATTTGAAAAGAAATTTATGCGTCTTTGTTTCTTCTTCTTCAGTGATCATGAGCTTGTGTCTTGTTTTATTAATATGGATTGTCAAAATTGTGTTCGTGTTTACCAAATGTTTGACAAAATGACTCCAGAACTTTGATTACTAGTTGTTTTGCTTCTTATATCTATATTTATGAATTAAGGCACTTCAACCAAGGCCTAATGTTAGTAAACTTTCAAACCGTTGAAACCTAATCAAGTTTAGATTTAGGCCGAATACTTCAAGACCAGTCAGAGTTTGACTTGAATAGAATAATCTAAGCCAATCCAATTCCAAGCCGAAATAAAGAATTCAGCCCATAGAATGAAAATAACATACATAGTAAATGGTGGTTTGTATAGCAAATAACATTGCCACCAACCACATCTACAATTCCTCCCCAGTAAATTGGATAGTTGTAGGCCATCAATCTCTAAACAATGATATGAATTGAATTTGATGTGAGATAATATAAGATCTCTGAAAATCTTTGTCACATTTTGCAATGCCTTTCGTTACCTCACGAGCCAAGTTTCCTGAATTGTGCTGTTGGTAAAGGATGGATGGCCACACTTTACAAAAAATAACGAATTCACAAGACTGGGAACGCTCAACTAAATGAAAAATTTTGAAAAGATTAATCTGAACTGTAAAGAAACACTCCAGTTACATACTAATCATTTCCTTGCATTCACAAACAGCAAGTTTGATCCAATCCTCACTGATTTCATTCTTATCAATACATCTGACTACCACTTTTTGAAAACAACTTCTTTATTAGTTAGAACTAGCTGATTAACTCTGTGCATTTTACGCAGTAAAAATGCCCAGTGCATTTAATTAAAATTGAAATGGGTAAGAAAATTTTTTTTAATCACATAAAATTTTAAAGATAGGTTAATCTATAAGCTTTTTAATTTGTCTATGATACAATTTTC
>JAOTAX010000007.1:10703467-10737051 GCA_025629825.1 Erythroxylum guanchezii
TTTTAAAAAAAGCTCTTCTCAGAAAAGCTCTACTGACAAAAGCTCTACTGATAAAAGCTCAACCAAACGGGCCCTAAATATTATCAGCTATCAACAACAAACCTAAACGTATATAAAGGAAATGTCAAAAATCATGGACCAAATTAGCATCTAATCTCAAAGTACAAGCCAAACATTTAGCACCAAATTTCTTTAACCATATCATCCCCAAGAAGAGAAAAACATAAGTTGACATAGCATAGATAGTAGCTTGCAAATAAACAAGCCCTCCCCACTCATTTAAAACTACCTAACAGTAACAATGTCATCGATCTTCAAGATCATCCGGACACATTCAGTTGCCAGTGTGATGGCACTTGTGGTCACTAGCAATGGCTGGACCACATTCTCCTCCAAGATATTTGTAATCTGGCCCTTCCTCACATTAATGCCAGCATTGATCTCTCCTTGGGCATGCCTATTCCTCAGTTCAGTCACAATGGCAATAGGATTCAACCCAGCATTCTCTGACAAGGTATATGGTATGACTTCAAGTGCCTCGGCAAATGACCTCACACAGTATCCTTCCATCCCATGCAGCACCTTAGCCCAAGCCCCAAGCTGCCTAGACAACTCAATTTCTGGAGCACCACCTCCAGCAATCAGAAATCGTTTATTCACAAGACATCTAACAACACACAAGGCATCATGCAAGCTTCGCTCTGCTTCATCAAGTACCAGCTGATTCGACCCACGTATAAGCACTGTTGTTGTCCTTCCCATATCCTTAATGCCAGTAATCTTCACAATCTTTCCATCTCCAAGTGAAACCTCCTCAACAAGATCAGCATACCCCAACTTCTCCTCTTTAAAATGCTCAATATTTGAAATAGGCAAGCAGTTCAAAGTCTTTGTAATAAACTCAATCTCATCTCTCTCCACATCCTTAACGACCAATATCTTCGCCTTGGCCAAATAATGCAAAGACAAATCTGTGACCGCATCTCTTAGAATACTCTTCTGGATTAATAAGACATTGCACCCAGTTGCCTTAATCTTCTTAATCATACCCAAAATATAATTCCTTTCTTCTTTTAAAATCCTATCCATCTGTGTATAATCAGAAACCACAATGCTCTGCTCTATATCAGTCTTTGGTGGAGAAATGTGAAACTGAATAACTGCAATCTTAGCATTCTCCATTCTGGTCGGTCCACCAGCAGCATGACTCACTTTCTTATCAAAAACCAAACCTTTAACCATCTCAGTATCATCCACAGTCCCCCCAAGCTTCTTAACTATCTTAATATCCCTAAGATCCGCCAAGTTTGGTTTCGCAGCCTCCACGACAGAGAGAACCGCATCAACTGCCAACGGAGCGAGAAGCGTCGAGTACTGACTCACTACTTTACTATTCAACGCAGTACTAGCAGACTTAACTAGCGATTCACGATCCGACAACTCCACCGGAACCGCCATTGCAGTTAACACGTCCAAAGCTTTAATCGAAGCTTTATGAAGAGAATCAGAGATTACCGTAGGGTGGATTCCGCTGGAGAGAAGCGTGAGGCACTGCTTCAAGAGCGCTCCAGCGATGACCACAACAGTGGTCGTGCCGTCTCCGGCGGCGGCATCCTGCGATTTGGATAGCTCCACAAGCATCTTCGCGGCAGGCTGGAGGACCTCCATTTTGTTAAGGATGGTAGCGCCGTCATTAGAGATGATAACCTCGCCGTTGGCGGCGGAAATCATCTTGTCCATGCCTTTAGGACCGAGGCTGGTCCTGACTGCATCAGCTACGGCCTTGGCCGCCACGATGTTGGCTTGCCTGACGTCCTCTTTGCGCTTGTTGTCGACGTAGGACTCGGTCTTCGAGGCTCTCGGCTGAGATACTACTGGCGTTGCCATTGATGGTCTAACCTAACCCGGAGAGGAAGATAGGAGCAGAGCGGGAAGAGTCAAAAGTGAGAGCTTGGGACGTGGAACACAGGCCTAGAGTGAGTTTTCTTCGTGAGAAATGAACGAGAAGTGTCTGTGAGATTCCAGAGGTGGGGTTTGGCTACTGGAGCAAAATTGTATTCAAAAGAATAGTCCGGAACCGAGATAAAAATAATCTACCAAAATAAACTAAGGCAAAAGAGTAAATCATATTTTAAATTTTAAATCCAATTTAATTTAATAATATTAATTAAATGATAAATTATATTAATTGAATAATGGCAATTAAAATTTATTATAAATACAATTTATATCATATCATTTTTTTGAAAAAAAACTGAATTAAGCTAATTAAAGACGAATCAAGATAAATTACAATCTCATCGAAGAGATCAGAGTTCCATAACCAAGTTAAAACATTGTGCTACTTAAAGCCAATAATTGTCGCAAACAACCTTCTAATACCACCACATATCAATACTTTGTGAATGTATCATAACTCCTTTCTGTGTTGCTGAAATTTCGCCTGTTCCTATTATCCCATACGTTCAGCACAAGGTAGGATATAGCCGTGTAGAAATACCATTTAATGTCTTTCTTAATATGCTACAAATTTAGACTCTAAGTGACAATTTGTTGCGAATAGCAATTTATGTAATATTAATCTTTATGCTTCTTTGGCAAAGTTGCATGTGAAGAATAGGTGAGAGGCACTCTCCATTTGATATTTACAAAGAGTACACCAATTTTTTGTACAACATGCTCAATCTCTCAATGGTGGGTAATCTATCTTTGATGGTTCTCCACATAGTAGTAGCATCTCTAAGGAGATTAAACTTACACCAAAAAGTTTATTCCATAGAACATAACTGAAATTCTATTGAAATAGTTTCCTATATGATGCATTTTTTATAATTCCACTACTATATGGACACCACCAATTTCTGTCTTCCATATTCTCATGCAACACCAATCTGTTGAGCTCATGTTGAATATTCCTATCAGAAATTCTTGACATGATCTCGGTCTTGAGTAGTAAAGCATTTGCAGCATTCTGATTTCCATGAATTCTTCATTTTAGAGCTTGTAAATCTCCTATATTCATTGGAGGTCCTCCTGCAATCTAGTTATTATGTTAAAAAAAAGTTTTGTGTCCATTTCCAACTTTCTTGCCAAAGTAATCTGTGCTTCTAAACCTGAGAATTTCTTTCAGAGTAACTAAAGTGTTCCTTGTTGAAAGGTCAATTTCCTATATATTGTTACCTTTGATATAATTTTCGTGTACCTATTTGCACCAAAGAGATTTCTGATCACCAATTAACCTTCATAATATATTAAGAAGCATACATGTATTTAACAGCCTAAAGGGGATAATGTTCAAACCTCCATACCTTCTTGGATTGTACGCCTAAGACCACTTGATAGCAACTCTACATTCACCATCGCTGGATCCAAACCATGGGAATCTTTTGAGCATTTTGTAAATTGCCTTGTTCACAGCTTTGTGAATAGCAAATGTGTAGCGAAATGTATATTGATTAAGTTCAAAACAGCTATGATTAATTGAGCTTTACCAACTAGTGATAACGTTTTCATACTCCATCCAGAGATTTTTTTTCTTGTATTTTGTCCACTAATGGTTTAATGCTTCCATAATTTAATCTTGTGGTAGGAATTGGGATTCTAAGGTAAGTGAAAGGTAAAGGAAGACCTTTGAATCCATTAATACCTTCACCATATGCTCTTGATCAAAGGAACTCGTAGAAATGCAGAAAGAACACTTGTCAATATTTACATGAAGTCCAAATAACCTGGCAAACATCTTAATGGCCTTTATCATAACTGTTATTGAAATTATGTTAACTCTTGCTAAGATTATTAGATCATAAACAAAAATAAAGTTTGTGATGCCCCATTCTTCTACACTTAGAGTGAAACTCTCAACAATTCTCGTCAAGAATCTATTAAAAATTCCCATGATAAGAACAAAAATGTATAGTAAGGTTGGATCTCTTTGTCTTATGCTTTTGGAACTGTTGAATGTCCTTATGAGTTCTCTATTAATGAGTATGCTGAATGTAGGATTACTGAAACACAATTTCATCCATTCTATTAAACATTCTATAAGCTCCAAAGTTTTCATAATGTCACAAAGGAATATCCAATCTATATTGTCAAATGCCTTCTTTAAATCCATTTTCAAGATACAATTCTTTCCACCCTTGCTACTGGAATATCCCTTTATGAATTCTCGCATAAGTAGAATATTGTTAGCCATCCCTCTGGCAGGTGTGTAAGCCCCTTGTGTACTATTAACATGATTAATCAGGAATTCCTTGAGCCTATTTGCCAAGATTTTTTTATATAATTTTGTAAAATGGTGTTGCAACAAGTAATAGGTCTAAAATCCCATTAATGTTTCTATTATTTACCTTTCGGAATTAGAGTGATGAAATTTCTATTAATCTCTTTCTACAGTCTCCTCTTCTCAAAGAATTTAAGAACAACATCATGTACCACATCTTTAGTGATTGGCTAGGTTTTAGAGAAGAAAAGCATGTTGAAACCATCTAGCTTGGTACTTTGTGGGGATTTAGGCTTTTAACCACCTAATCAATCTCATGTATGGTTACTATTTTAGAAAGAATTCTTCCTCTTTTGGGGAAATGCAACCTTCTATGATATTCTTCATTAAATCAATTGAAGAGTAAGCATTAATGGGAGCATTCATATAATTATAAAAATAATCATAGCCTCTTTAAGCAAAAGTTCTTCTTTAGATATATGGTTTTGTAATTAATCAGCAAGCTAGAGATTTTATTAGAGCATATCTTGGATATAACTGATATGTGGAAAAAAGGAGGATCCCCTGTCACTGCCCTTAATCCATTATATCCTGGATCTTTGTTTCATTAATGAATGATCATAAGATAGAGCCTTTGATAGGTTATACATTACTTATTTTTCTTTTTGCATGAGCATAGTACAATTTGGATTCCTGTAAAGTTTATCCTGAGCCAAACTCGGTGCGTTATTAGCAGTAGTCATAAGATGATATATATATTGCATACATTCTCCTTATACAGTTACTTAATAATATGTTTAAGAAATTTGATTCTCATCATATATTTGTATTATTTAGAACCATGAAATTCAACATTGATACTATACCATAATGAATCTTCAAATCCTGGTACATCAACAAGGAAGTTGTTAAAGTTAAAGGAAATCTTGAAACTTACATAATCAGAAATGGTGATGGCTAGTGAATGATCAGGTAGACAACTATTGGAGAATATTATGTATCCATAAGAGGATGCCCAACATTAATTTTAGTAGAGGTTTGAATTATCCACCATAATTTTGCACCTCTATCAAGATACATTGTCATAACGTTCACTTTTTCTGCTTTTGGTACCTTAGTAGTTGTAAAATACTACTCTACATCTCGCAAGAAATTCTCAAATTCCTTAACATTCTAAATGCCCTAAAAAATTTAGGTTGTCAAACCTTGAGCATAGTGGTTTTAGCTTATCCCGTATCTCGAGTTATAACTACACATTTAAGGATTATGATCTCAAAATTTGTTTCCTCTCGTGCTTTAATCAAGTTGTCCCATTGGTCTTATCATGCATAATTTATCTCTTTAAAGCTTCAAAACGTGGTGTGTAAGAAAGGACATCTTCTTCACCCAAAGGTAAAGAATCAATGAGAGCATTTCCACTTGTGTAGTATGCTTGTTAAGATTATTGCCACGTGCCATTGAATCACCAACACAACTCCGATACCAACTATTACAATGACTTTGTAAGGAATTCCAATTCCATACTCAAAATGAGCCAAAGTCTAAGCATGGTAGTTGAACATCTCAATTCAACTTAACCTTACCAAATCTCTCGTGTTTAAGGTGTTTCACACTAAAGATAAAGCAAACTAATGATTCAGTAAGCCAAAACAAGAAAATGGATAACAATAAGAAGAGAAAGATTCACAAAGCTTTTATAGTAAAATTGCCAACTTTTATATTACTCTTAATTGATACAAAGGATGCAAATCTTTAATTAATGAAGATTTTACTCAAATTAGCTATTTATAGGCCTTTGGAAACTTATTGGGCAAGCATACAAGAAAGTGGGCATAAGGCCATTAAGTCATTAACTTAGTTGGTGGTTGACATCCTTAACCACTTTAGGCACTACTTTAGTAGGTGGTTTACATATCTTACCCTAACCCACTTCTAGGTAAAAGGAACATGTGATAAATGAAGATAAGACACCTAATCCACGTTCTTTGCCATGTCCTACAATTTATTTGATGATTCATCCCACTAACGTTGGCACATCACCAATGATCTTCATCTAAAGGTAAAAATTAGCTAAGTTCAGAGCTACTGTGCATATGGTCTAACTGATTCATACCCATAGCCTAATCCATTCATCCATGGTCTGTCATTTAAGCACCATTTTGTCCCTAATCCTACTAAGGACGACCAAGGCAAGTCCAAAGCTATTAATTTAATCTTATTTTCCAAAGCTAATACAAATATGTAAGTGGTCTAATGATTGGCCTGAGCACTTTCAAAAGTATTTTGGGTTATCCATCAATAAAGGCAAAAGTTGTATGTTCCTTTTTAGAAGTGCTTTTTCTAATGTAACTAGTTTAATTATATTACTAATTTGAAAGCTATGTCAGCTTCATTTACTTATCTTGGAATTCCAAAAGCTACAAAAAAAAACTTCTTTTAAGGATTTTCAAACATTAATTGAGAGGATCCATAAGAGAATTCTTAATTGGTGTAATAGAAGCCACTACATAGTTGGAAGATCCCAACTAGTTAACTGTGTGCTCAATAACATGCAGGTATATTGGTCGTCTCATATATGGTTCCCAAGAAACCTGATTAAAATAATTGATTATATGCTAAGAAGATTTCTTTGGTGTAAAGATATTATGAAAAAATTCAATAGCAGAAGTGGCTTAGTTTGAAGTATATTAATTGAAAGATAAGGGAGATCTCGAAGTGATTCCAAGTGCTTATGACTTTAAGGATATGAAGGCTTTTAAAAGATAAACAAACATTGTAGGTGAGATAACCATATGCATATTATCTCAAAAGTGAGAATTTATGAAGTATTCAACCAAGATCCAATAATTTTTGTATAATGTTACACATACTGAGGTTGAGGGAAACCAGTTTGGCATCCTTATTATTTCTTATGATTCATTAATTATTACTCATTTATCTCTTTATTAAATTTTCTTTTTCTTTCTCATTTAAACAATATCGTGCGTTACATACATATATGTATGGTTATTATTTTAAGTTAGTGATAAATTAACTACAACATGTCTAATTAATTGATTTATTTTAACTACAATATAAATTTTGTTATATCTTATCAATAATTTTAAGTTAGTGATAAATTAACTATAATATGTCTAACTGATTAATTTACTCTAATTATAACATAACTTTTATTAGATATTATCCATAATTTTGCTCTGTTCTCTTAAGAACTATTGTTCATAAAGTTTGGCATCCTCATTGCCTTTAAAATTTCTTGTCTACATAAGTTCTTAATGAACTTTCCTCTTGATGTACACAAGTAATTAGCTTGTTGAAATAATAAATATTAAAATCATCTTTATTAACTTTAGAGAAAAGTTCTTTTATTTTATAATATTTTTTAGTTATTTATAAAGGTTTACATTTTATGTTCCTATATTAGATAAATAAAAAAAATAGTAACAAACTCACCTAACTCCTATTAGTAAAAATTAACTAATTAAGTTTACTACTCTATAATTGTGATAACTAGTACTAGAAAAATCATGTGGCTTTAATAACCTTTGTCATCCTTCAGCACCCCTCAAGGGGGAGGAATCAAGCAAGCTCAACTTAAAGATAATGGATTAATGATAAAATCCTATCAAAGGTTTGGTAATAATAGGGTTGCTCAAACACTAACTCGATCGATAATGTGATTTAGCTTATAATTGGACTCATTTTAAGGTTATAAGTCAAGTGATATAAATTAGTTATAAATTTAAAATAATTTTTAATGGTTGGAATGGTTAGATAATGGGAAAATGAAAATATGAAAAGAGAGAAAGAGAGAGGGGAGAGAGAGAGAGAGAGAATGAAAAACTTAAGGCTATGTTTTGTTAGAGGTTTATTAATAGAACGAAATTAAATGTAATATTATTATATTGTTTGGGAGGAGTGTTTATAATAGAATGGAATGGGGTGGAAGATAAGGATTTCATATGACATCTCATTCTATCCTAAATAGTAAAAATGAAAAAGTTCCAATTTGAGAGGTTTATGATGAAATGTAAAATGATAAACAACTTTACACTATATTACATTATAAACCCTTCATCCAAACAACATTTCACTATATTATATTATGAACCCTTCCATCTCTCTAAAACAACTATTTTCTAATATTACTTTCATTTACATTCCATTCTATCATAAACCATTCTATTTCATTCCATTCTATTGAAAACCTTACATCTAATCAAACATAGCCTAAAGGCATGCAATCCTAAAAGGCATATTGTCCCCTTCTCTAAGACATTCTTACCCATGCATTTATCAATCCCCAAATATCAGGTTGGTTGGGTTCAAAGATATTGCTAAGAGGGTAATTCAATGTTGCTTAATGCAAAAAGGAAATAGAAAAGGATTGAAGATTTTTTTTCCAAATAAATTATCTACTTTGTATTCATACAGTTCTACTTATGAAAGAGAAAGACATTCTACTGTTCATAATTTGGAGAACTTTCAAGTGCAATTTAGGTTATTTTATTAATATGATGTTACTTAGGATTAAGTTGTATTACTTAGGTTAGATTAGGTTAATTAGTTCTAATTTAGAATTTATCAGAAATAATCAAAATTAAATTTATACTCATTTCCTTTTTAGAAATTCATCAATTCTTAGTAAGTAAATACCTCTTTATTACGACTCTGTTTTACTTTAACCCTCGTTATAAGAGTATAATCAAGATACCCATTGTTTTGAAAACCGTACCGGACTGGCCAGTTCGACCGGTGACCAGTCGGTTATCCAGTCCGGTTCATTCCTAAAAATCGGACCTTAATTAAATCAGTGAGAATCGGTCAAAACCGGTCAATTGACCGATCGAACTGGTCTGGTTCAACCACTGGTTCAATGAATTTTGTATTTTTTATTTTTAAATATTTTTATATTATTTGGTATATTTTTGTATTTTTTAATATTACTAATATTATATATAATTATTGCATAATTATAACGTCACACTGGTTCGATCGATGATTGAACCGATCAAACTGGTCAAATTGATAACGAATAAAACTTTCGGTTCAATATCTGATCCGAATTTTAAAACCTTGAAGACACCTCATATTGTGTGCGGATGGAACCTTGAGAACTGTAGTTAAACTACTTAAGGCCGAAAAGACCATGTCCGCGTCCATCCGATGCTCGCCTCTGTCACTGTTTGAAGAGATATGTCGTAGTACAGAGCAAAAAGAACGTGCAACTAATTCATTCACGTGTCATAAATCCAAGAAGCAAGAACAGAACATGGAGGAAGAATGTTTAGATTATGTTTTGGTACCATTGGGCCTGTTTATGATGGCTGTGTATCACCTTTGGCTTATTTACACTGTTGTTCGGTGTCCAGCCTTCACTGTCATCGGAATCAACTCGCAATCCCGCCACCAATGGGTTCATGCTCTCATGGCTGTTAGTTCCCCCTGTCTCTCTCTCTTGCAAATTTTTCCTTCTCAATTCTTAAGATCATTTGGAGCTTCTTCTCGGGTAAAGCTTTGGTTTTCAAATCTGGGTTTCAACAGGATTTTTCTTGCAGACCATTGTAGACTGTCAATTGTCAATTTTAATTGCAATTAGTGACTGCGTTAAAGTGTTTCTTGGATGGTGGGAGGTTTTGGGTTACTTTCTTAAGTACTTATGGTGTGTTCTTGGAAGGTTGCGAAATTGTGTTCTTAATTGGCTGTGGGCACCTGCATCTCGTGGATTTAGGTTTAGGTTTCGGTGAGAGTTGAGAGATGGGGTTTTATGTTCAGTTGACAATTTGGGGTTTGTCTTGTTTGCCACTTTAAGCATTCATTTTTCACATCATAAAAAATACGCCTCTATTTAACATAAATTGGATACTCTAATCTAACAATGACTGAGGCAACATGGTAGGAAATTTTTGGAGCTTCCCCTTTTCTTCAGACAACAGTAAAGTAGTGATTCGATTGTATAGCAATTGCCTGCGGAATAACTATTAAAAACTTGATTACCTATAATGACTGAGATGTATGCTTTCAATAATCAAAGGCCTAATGAATCACTAATGTACCTGTTCCTGCTCGCAAGTCCAATAGCTTCTGTGAAGTGTGAATCTTTTGATGTACTTTCAGGATCCCTTGAAGAATGGTGTTCTGGCTGTTCAAACAATACGTAACAACATCATGGCGTCTACACTGTTGGCAACAACAGCAATCACCCTTAGTTCATTGATCAGTGTTTTTGTGAGCAGCACATCAAACTCTGATAAGAAAGTATCACAACTAGTTTATGGCAACAAGACTCCTCTTTTTTCTTCTATCAAGTACTTCACGATACTGCTGTGCTTTCTGGTTGCCTTTGTTTGCAACGTGCAGTCTATCAGATACTATGCCCATGTCAGTTTCTTGGTCACTGTGCCTACATCCATAGGTGAAACCGATTCCATTGAGTATGTTGCAAGAAACTTGAACCGTGGTAGTTTGTTTTGGTCCCTCGGATTGCGAGCTTTCTATGTTTCATTTCCTCTATTCATGTGGATCTTTGGACCCATACCCATGTTTATATGCTGCTGCCTGATGACATTTAGCCTATATTTCTTGGATACAACTACCAGTTTTACACGACATCTTCACAGTCACTCATTCAGAGCCAAAATGAAAGCTGATGATGAGGCCGTTGTTCAGTTGTCACCGTAACTAAGTGCTGCTTAAACTGGAACACTGGATTTCAACCATCTTGAGGACTTGGTAAGTTTTATTTCGTAAATTTGTTTTCCACTGGCCTTTGAAAATGATTGATTTAAAATCTTTTGTATTAGCTGTTGACAGCTGCAACTATTAGCTATATAAGAAATATATGCGTAGTGTTGGTAAAAGCTATAATTTATTATCATTAATTCAAAGGGCATAACATGTAATCGAGACTAATTTTTGCCTTTTTGGGTTATAATAATCCAAGTGCAGGTGACCTTTGTGACAGTAACCAACGATGTAATAACTTTTTAGTTTTTAACAGTTTTTCTACTAGCAATTATTGTTGTGTGGAAATTAGTTTGGTCTCGAATTAATTAACGAGCGCTTGATTCGCATAGGGCAATAGAAATGAGAATGAGAATGAATATAGTAAATAATGAGAATTCATATAATCATTATAATTATGATGATTGGTTAAAATGAAGGAATAATTACTATCATTATCATTAATGATAGTTGGTTTGTAAAAAATCTTGAAAAATAAAAATTTGTTAAAATTTTATTTTATATCAAAATTTAAATATATTTTAATTAATTATATTTTATGCACCCTATTTATAATAACAGAATGTTTAAAATCAAGTAAATTACGGTATTTCCTTTTCAATAGCTCTTAAAGAAAAAAAAATAGTATTTTCTTGCATCAACATATCTTTATTTACATAATATCCTCAAAATATAGATTAATAATCTAAAATATTGTACAATTCATCGACATAACCATAATATCCACCATTCAATTGCTATAGTAAAATTAAGTAACATAGTTTAATACAATTTACATTCCTCTAATAATTCAAGTGATGCAAAATATCATAGCTATACACAATACCTTAGCCAAAAGCTTTCAATCGATGCAAAATAACCAGGTTAGCACTACAAATTTTGTTAACATCACAACTACAAAATTTTTAACTAATACAAAATAACCTAGTTAGGTAAGATTAATTGCATCATAAGTTCATAATACTTACAAAAATATTCCCAACCATCATTCATCGAATGATTCATAGACTAAAAGATGGATAGAGGAATCCAAATACAAAAGACTTTTTAAAATGACTTGGTAAAGCAATCAAAAGCTGAACTTTAGCAAGATCATTACAAAATAACATAGCAGCCTTATCAACATCCATTTGAGATATGTCAATATTAAGAAGCTTACTGATCAGCTCTTGCATCTTCACATTAGTTAGAGAATAAGATTTAGACTCCGCAATCAAAGCATTGGTAACAGCTACATATTGTGAGGCCATTTGTTCGCAAATAGACTCAAACTTAACGGTGACGTTGTCTAACTTTGACTCAATAGTATTTTGAAGTATTGCTAGCCTTTTTTTCTTGCAAGAACTTTCCTTTCTTGGAAATAGGTTTTTTTACCTTTTTATTCCATGACTGCTTATAGCCGAGGATCCTTGTGTATCAAATACCACAACAAGTTCATTTTCACTGTTTGATGAAGAACACACTGTTACATTCTTTGGGCTATTAGTCTTAGCACTTGCTTCAGCTATATCCTCAGCTTTGAGTCCCGTCGCTCTATCTTTACTCCACATCATGTCCAGTTTCCGCAAATATAGAAATTTAAAGTTCCATATTCCAATTGTATTCTTGTGATTCTGTAACAAAGAATTACAAGAAGAAGAAGATTAAAAACATAATAACAAGAAAATGTTATAATTATGAGAGAAGAAACTACTAAAATAAGAGTTCAATTAACTTTTGAGTTAGATGTCCTTACTAAGAGCACCATTCATCAAACCATTGTTTCTCACAATTGATCTTATGCTCAACATCATCCCACTGAAAGCCACTTTGCATATACATTTTAGAAATTGGATTGTACTTGTTTCTTAACCATTTAATCTTAGAGTCAATGTGGGGATCGACATCCTTATCAAAATTGGGAATCTTGCTCAACAACATCTTGTGTACTTCAACCATGTAATTGTTCTTAAATCTTCCGTCTACTTTCCATAAAGGATCGCAAGCTAGTTCCTGCAAAACGTCGATCAAAGTGTCAACCTCATCATCCTTCCAATACTGCTTGTTCTTTCACCTCCCACAGGTAGCGATAGTCATTCCTAATAAAAGTACATCAATCTAAGAGTCATCAAAGAAATAACATTCAACAAAAATAACTTTGCTGAAAAATCTAAATACAACGATGTAATATAATAACTCACGAACACATAGTCAAACAAACAGAGATGTTCACATGGGTGCATTTCAAAAGTAATCCAATAACTCTTAGTTATATATTAATAATAGTAAACAAACATACATTTTCAACATTTTGGTACATTAATCGAAATCAAAACATTTCAACAACCTAATAAGCATTTGAAATAAACATATCTTAAATTACTAATATACATCATTGTAATTGAATCTAGTTGTCCATATATTATACATGTTGGTTGTCATATTATTCCTGAATGTTAACCACTTATCAGTTGGACTAATTTGTGTAATGTATTTCATTTTATCATCTTTTTCATTCTCATCGTCCTCACTGTCCTCTTCATCTTCAATGATTGACTCTTGTGGATCAAAGCTCATAAACTTGCGAATCAAGTTGTGCAGAAGGGAACAAGCCATTATAATTATTGCGAATTAAGTTGTTTTATATTTATTGTATTATTTATTTTTATATGTTTATTTGTACTTATTTATTTATTTATATTTATTATCCTTTATGTTTATGTTTATTTATTATTTTTATTACTTTATTATTTCAACATGTATCGCTTTATTATTTTTATTTATTTCTTATATGTATTTCTTTTCTTTTTTACGTGAATCTACCGTAAACAGTTTCTCTATTAGTTAAGAGTAAGGTTACATATTTCTAAATTTTCTCATACCCTTCATCTCTACAAAACATTTACTAGAATAATGCTATTATTGTTATTATTTATTATATGATGAAATTATAACATTTTATGTACTTTATAACGTGCTTAATTTTTATATATATGAGGATTAAATAATCTTTTTTATATAATATTATACAGTATTAACTAGTACTGGTGTAATATTGTACTACCAATATTTATAACATTAATACAAAGACAAAATATGTCAGGAAAGAAAAGGAAAATCACATGTTCCCGCGCAGAAAGGTCATAGTTGAATCTGTTCCTGCCGTTGCTTTACACAATCCTTTGCAGAAACGCATGTCCTGATTGCAGCTTGCAAGAGAAGAGGATGATATATATGTCTTATTATTTTATGAGGACCATGACACTTTTTGTATTATTATATCCACGTTCTAATGAGCCTTGTCACATAATCAAATTCAAATTCCTGACAAGAAAATTTCAACCACTACATGAACATACAGGGACCACACAACTCCCTCCCTCTCTCTCTCTCTCTCTCTCTCTTCTTTACAGCTACAACTTGGATCCCATGGAACTGTACTGAAAAAAAATATAGTGCAGAGATAGTAAGGTGTATGATTACATGATTTCCAGGTTAAAGACTTTGTACCTAATCCTTGAGAAAGGAATGCCTACATTAGAACGGATCAGATCTTTTGATTCAGTTATAATATTTTTATCATGTTTTTATTAAATCTGAGTTAGAGGACAAGCATGGCTGCTTTTGTCCCGGCCAACAAAAAGATACTTTGACAGGTAAGGTATCAGGAGAAAATTTAAAAAATTAAAACCAAATTTAAAAAGCAACTTAAAACATCTCAATCTGAACAGATCAAATGTTGCATCAAAACCAAAAGCTAAAGTGAAGGCAAAGGTAATAATTACAACCACCACCGTCCACCAACTAGAACTAATAAACAGATGCCCACCCCACGAGTATTTGATTAGAGAAAGCTAATACAACAAGGGAAAAGAAAAAAGAAAAATAGAAAGCTCGCAGGCTGACAGAGAGAGATGAAAGGAATGACAAGTTAATTGCGGGCATAAAACAAAGCCTTCTACAATAGTCACCGAGAAGAGTCATCATCTGTAATATTGAGAACCTCAGGTTGTGGGTCTCGACGGCTGGATTGGCAGAGTTCCTCAATCCTCCTTGTTACATGGGACATTGAAGGACGAGTATCCGGGTACTGGGCTGCACAATCTATTCCTAGCTGCAAGAGTTGAACCATCTCTTCCTCGACATTCTGGTAACGGAGCAGCTCTAGATCAAATACTTCCGAGGTCCATTCCTCCCTAACTATGGACTGCACCCATCTGGGGAGATCAACACCCTCCTCATTCAAAAGGGCATGTATCGGAGCCTTCCCCGTCAGCAGCTCCAACAGCAGCACCCCAAAGCTGTAGACGTCAGCCTTTTGAGAAACTTTGCGAGGGTCAGTAACCTCTGGTGCACGGTAGCCAGTGGCTCTGTTGGGGGAGCAGGAAGGACCAACGATCTGGGCAAGCCCAAAATCAGAAACACGGGCGTCATAATATTGAGTCAGTAGGACATTGGAGGATTTGATGTTTCCATGGGATATACTGGGACCTTGAGAATGTAGGTATTGAATGCCTCGAGCAGCTCCTAGGGCAATGCCAGACCTTATTTCCCAGTTCAAGGGCGTCCTACCAGCTCCTTTGTTGCCTATGATTAAATATAATATGATCAGTTACTAATCATCGCTAATTTCAGATTGGCTCAGGAAAAGAGGCCATATAACAAGGATTCATGTGGCAAACCATGTCCAACTTGTTCAAAGAAGATTGCAACTATCTCTCTTAACTGACAGGAATATTCTAACTACCAATTTAATGGACAGAAACTATCAGCATCAACACTAGGGAACTCCTATCGCAGATGCAGGGACATTCGTACGTTATCATCATCCTTGCAGATGGATTTAGTTGAGGATCTTTTGTCAAAAGAACAAGCAAAGAATACATAACTCACCCTGCGTAATTGTATAATTATCTAGAAATAATCTAATCAGAAAACCCTTACAATCATTCATCAAAACGTATATCCTAAAAAGCACAGAATTATGTGAACCAAAAGTCAAAAGTCAGAAGTACTCACCATGCAGAAGTGCAGATAAGCTGCCCGTGGGCATGTAATCATAAACAAGAAGCTTTTCATCCCCGCTATAATAGGAAGCCCTTAAAGGTACCAGATTTTCTTGATCCATGGCTCCCACCATCTCAATCTTCTCCTTGAATTCGCTCTCTGAAATAGTTACATCCCTCAACCTTTTCACAGCCACCACAGTTCCTACCTCCAATACTGCTTTATACGCGGTTCCAAATGTTCCTTTCCCCAAAACCTCTGCAGAGGCCCTCAACAAGTCCTCCAAGTCAAAAACCTTGGAAGCTTTGCCAAAAAAGACAAGCTTTTTCCCGTTCACTTCACCTCCTTTACCAGTACCAACCATTGCGGCGGCAGCCGCAGCAGCTACTGAGAAGCCATTGCCAGTCCCAAGACCATTACCTACATCTGCAACTGTCTTCTCTCCTGAAATCTCCAGTTCATGTTGCTTAATAGATGCTATGTCCATCGATCTTGACTTTTGGCTACTCTTCTTTCTGCACAAGAACATCAACACCAAAACAATCAAGAAGAAGCCCAGCACAGATCCAATTACTATTCCTGCTATAGCCCCACCAGACAACTTCTTTTTCTTTCCTTGGTTCCCAATGCCACCAGTTGGTTTACTAGGCACCACCACAGTCCCACTGCCCCTAGAACCAGCACATGAATCCAAAGGTTGCCCACATAGAGAATTACCCAGAAAAGAAGTAGATTCAAAGCTCTGCAATCTCTCAGGTATAGAGCCATTCAGCAAATTATTAGACACATTGAATTGCCCCAGCTTTTCCAACTTCAAATCCGGAATAGAGCCAGATAATTGATTGTTCTCAAGAAACAAAGTCCTTAACCTCGTGAAATTATTAAAACTGTCAGAGATGCCACCTGTGAAGTTGTTTTCACCAAGATTAAGGCGCACAAGACTCTGAATACTAAACAAAAAATCCGGGATCTCACCCGAGAGACTATTTCCCTGCAAGTAGAGGTTGCGGAGGCTAGTGCAGGCAGCGAGATCTGAAGGTAGCTGACCCGTAAGAGCATTCAGTCTAAGGCTCAAGGTTCTGAGCTTGGTGAGGTTAGAGAACACTCCAGTCGGGAGCTGACCAGTGAGAGATACTCCGGGAAGACGGAGCACAGTAACACGGTTCTGTTCACAACCAACACCTGCCCAAGAGCAAGGAGTGGACTGAGTGACATTCCAGCGAAAAGTCCGGCCACCGACGGCAGACCTGAGAGAAAGGAGAGCTTGGCGGTCGGAGGCAAGATCTGACAAAGAATGAGGAACACGAAGGACTAAGACAAAACAGAAAAAGATCAAGTTGTGCATGGCTGCCCAGCGTGTTCTATCCTTCCAGGTAGTGAAAGATAGAAGATGATAACGTCGTTGGGGGTTAAGGAGGAGGCATCGCCGTCTGGATGAAGGAAGAAATCCGTCTCTCACACTGAATGACAGAGAGATATAAGTAAAGTGTTGGAAAGAGACAGAAAAAAGCAGGGAGAGGAGGAGAGGTGTGGGGCTTAAGAGTTAAGAGGAGTGCCAGCAGCGTTTAATTATACGTACTTTTTTAATTAAAAAGAAAACAAGTAAAGAGTGATATTATTGAAAGGAGGAAAAGGAATAAGAACAGCAAAGCTGCGGATGCAGGTGCAGTGAAGTGTGTGTGCTGGCCTGGCGGTGGTGGTCAACTACGTTTCTTTATTGCCTTTTCTTGTTTCGTTCACATTATTTGTTATATGTCCTGAGGGAGAGGGTGATCTTATTAAATATTTACTCAAGACTGTCCTTTTATTTTTGGCTTTTCCTTTTTGTTTAGGGAAATGCAGTTTTGACTTTTTGTTTGCTTCGGATGCTATAATTTCTCCGTCTCTTGTGCATTCTCAGGTCTCAGTCCTTTTGTTTGGTTCGTTTGTCACCAACTCAAACAAAGTCTTGATTGGGACAAAAATACTGGAGATTTATGAAAATTTCTTCATTTTTTTCTCAAGTTCACATTAATTACTTACTTTTGATTTTTTATAAATTATCAACTATTTGTTTCTTATTAATAAATCACATAAAATTAATGCTTTAAAAATGGGATGAATTTGAGCAAGAATAAATAGTAGAAGTGTGTAGAGGCTTACTACTTATAAAGAATAAATTTTATAACTTCAACTGTAATTCAAGAACAACTCCTAGTGGATATAAAAATGTGACAACTTAATTACGAGAATTAGATTTATATAGATGATACAAAAGTTGTTTACATATTCTAGTTTAAATACATAGATAATGTATTAAAGGTGTTTAGTATATGAGATATTTGATACTTGTGAAGTCTTAGAGATGTCTATCATTCAACATGTGAGTTGATATTTGAGTTCAAGGTTATAAGAATATTAATTTTAAAAGTAAATCCTAGTTATGATCTATTTTATTTAGAACAATATTATTTTGAGATTGAAAAGACTATAATATAGCATTAATTACAAATTAGGCCATAATACATTTTTTTAGTGAAAATGGTTCATTGGATTAATAAATTCTTTAATAAACTTGGTATAGTTTCTTGCATTATTCAGCTAGTAATGTACTGTAGAACATTAAAGCTATTGGGTATGCAAAAGGACTTGAGGTATTGTTAAAGATCCAAGCATGTATTTAACAATTTCTCTTAATTATAATGATAATAAGAATGAAAGTTATAAGATTTAAATAAGTACCCACTATAGATAATCTTGTACAATTCTCTCACTAAATTACTGTCCTAGCAGTAGCATAATTGTCATATAGAGAAGTAGTATAAGATACTTAAATTATTTGATTAATACAAGGAGAAGATTGTCAGTTTTATGCCCTACAATCAATCATTGGCTATAGTTCAATGACATATACTTATAGGCATTCTTTATCTTATACATATTCAGATATATATGATAAAGTTTATATGGTAAATATACATTATAAATGAAACTATGATGAGATCATAATTACATATTATCCTTAAATTATTTCTAGTCATTGTTCTATTAAGATTGGACATTAATAAATAATAAAAGACTACCATATATTATGTTTCTTCCCTATGGAGAAAGTAATTAATCTTATAGACTAAAGTATGGAGATACTTAAACAAACATGTGGGAACTTGTTAGAGAACAAGTTCACTGAACTAACCCCATATGAGAATTTCATTTGGAGCATTACTTGTATGTCTATGAATATTCTTATTGTGATGATTGTATAAGTGATCCTTTAACTTGAGCTCTTCAAAGTATCACATATAGGGATTACTATGTTTTGATACTACTTACGAGCCATTAGTCATTGGATATAGTATGAATTATATGAAGATAATTAAGTGATCAGTATATAATTCATCACCCTAAAGTGATTAGGGAGAATGTTCCATTGTTCTCGATTAGTATTGATTCCATAAATCTTTGGTGAAGGTAAAATGACACTTTGAAAATAGTTTTCAATTTCATTAATAGAATCAACTACTAATAGTAGAGAAATAACATGATTAAACTCAAATAGAGTCAACATTAATTTCATGTTTTTATGTCTAATAAGTATATTATATGATGAAAAGATTGAATTATATATGAAAAATCATACAGAAAAGCTTAATTAAAACCACTTTAACATTCATAAATATTTGGATGGTTATATTGTATTGCTAGATGCTAATCTTGATATATGTATATAAATTATTTAATTAGACAATTAAAAAGATAATTTAAAGGAATTTAATTTATCTAATCACAAATTTATTTTAAGGTTATAACTTATATCCATTGTCAACATATTTAGGAATTTATAGGTCATTCACAGAGAATAAGTTAAAGACAAAAAATGTATTTTAATCGAGTTGAACTTGGTTGTAAAATTTGATTAACTTTATAATTAAATATAATATATTTAATAAATAAGGATCATTATAAAATATTGAATCTTATTTGGGAACAAATGGTATTTAATTAGAATTAATTATTAAAATTGAACTAAAATTAGAATTATATTTTAATTAAATTACTAAAATATCCAAAACTTATTATAAATATGCTTAGGCTCTTAAGGAGCTAGCACTTCTTACCTAAGTCTCTCTATAACAGTTGTAGAATTCTCTTAATATGTTCTATAGATACTACTAGAACCCGGATATTTGTGTGACTATAGTTGTTGAAATGAATTAGTTTTAGAAATGGTTTGTGGGAAATGACAAAAAAAGAATCGAGCTTCATAATACGATTTATGCTTTATTATATTTTGTGCATTAATCATGTTATAGATTTTAATGTGGTCTTGCCTTTTGGAAATAAGATAATAAAACTTTTGCATTTATTCTACTAAATACATTATCAGATCTCGCTACAATTTCTTAATAATATATTCAATCTATGAAACTTGAATTATGGAAAAACTCGATGGTATAACATAGTGGAATGGGCCAATAAACTTCATAGAATTAAAAAGGAGGATTTAAATATTTACATACTAACATTTAGTTATATGATATATGTTGTTTGGAAAATAAAACTACATAATTTTTAAGAGCACTCAAGAAGAAAAAAAAGAAAACTTAGTCATAATGTAATTATATGGATAAGGGAAGTAATCATGATTAATGGAATGATAACAGGCATTAGCATTAGCCTTGCTATAAATCAGAATATTATATAATGAATATTAATTTCCTGTATTGTTAATCAACTCTTTTGTACCTAGTGCTATCTTCAGGGAAGTTACTGGTTTATAAATAGTTTCCCATTTCCCCATGGTTTAGTCCTCTATTAGCCTAAAGTGAATTGTTAGTATCTTCTTCCTCCTAATTTATGCATGAAATTGAATTTTAGCCTTTTTATTCCTTTTGAAGAGTATTTATCAATTCAATTTTCATATTTCCAAAAAATAATAATCTTAACAGGATTAAAAAATTTAAATCATTTATTCCTAAATTCTAAACTATTTCTTATAGAGATTTTTTATAATATGAACAATTTCATTTCTAATCTTTCCTAAATACACTTATCTATCCTATTAAGATTTTAAGTTTAGTTTCATAATTTCATGTTTTTCTTGAATTCACATTAATTACTTACTTTTGAATTATTAATAAATTATTAAATTCTTCGCGATTTGTTTCTTATTAATAAATCACTAAAAATTATACAAATACTTTTTGTGATATGCTCAAATTTATAATCTTTAATTGTTTCTTATTAACTACAATTTGTAATAAAAGCCTTTTTATTAATTTAAACCCCTAAAGTCTATTTACATTACTTGGTTGTTTGAAACATAAAATTTAAAAAGGTACAATATTTCTTTAATAGTTGGTACATGATGAATGCTCAACATCAACATCAACAACAAGAATAATAATAATAATAATAATAATAATAATAATAATAATAATAATAAATAAATAAATAAATAAATAAATAAATAAATAAATAATATATATATATATATATTGCGATCATGATTTAAAAAATGTTAAAGTTACGATACCAATGGGTTTAAAATGTGAGGGACCTATATTGCGAAGAACCAAGTTTCTTGAAATCTTGTTTCTGTAAATTCCCAACAATTTTATCACCCTTTCTATTATCCCAATTATACCTTATTTTTGTTTATAGTTTACTTATAAATGGTGGAGATATGATAATATTACAAGTTTATGGTTAAGAATTCTGTTGTGCATTGATTTGAGAGTACTTATATTTTTTACCTTAAACACTTGAGTGCATTAAGTGAAATCTTAGTGAGGATGTAAAGATGTTTGCTTTTGATTTCAAAAAGGTTATTAGTGGACTTATTATTGTTATTGACTTATAAAGGTCAGTTCTAAGATAACTTGATTCTAATTATATGTTAAGTTGATAAATATGATACGATGATTTAGAGTGTGAGTGGATAGGTTGAGGTTAATAAGGGATGGATGTTTGTAAGATTGATAATTTATATTATGATTTTTTTAGGACAAGCAAAAGCTTAAGTGTTGAAATGTTTGATAAATGATTATTTGACTATATTTATATACTCATATGTAATATATTTTGCTTGTTATTTAATAGTTTTATAGTATTTTTGGTACTTAGTTCGCTTCAAGTGTATTCGTAGGTGACAATTGCCTTTTCGGACCAAAAGGAGAGGAATTCAGATGAAATTGAGGCATGGAATAAAGATATGAAGCAACTAGGACCTACATGACCATGTACAATAACTGTATAACTCTCTATAAATGTGTGGAGATTTGAAGAATATTATTTCTAGTCGTGTGAAGTTACACACTCATGTATGATAATATACACAGTCATGTATATTGCCTATGTAAGTCTCTATGCCCATGTGAACCACAAATTTAGGTATTCTTAGAGATACACAGTCACTACACAACTATGTATATCCCAAAAATCCTAGATTTTCCTATAAAAGGACGTGATCAGAGGCAAAATAGGAGGAGGCAAGTTTTAGAGGACTTTGAGTCCTAAGAAATATAGAGAATTGACATTTTTGAATAGAGGAAAAGGAAAACAAGAAGAACACATCACAAGATCTAATAGAGAGCTTCATTCAATTCAAATTGCAAGAAAATTCATTAAAGACAAAAGGGAGATTTAGAATATGATTTCTTTTTTTTTCTATTTGTCCTTCTGAATATTTTTTATTTATTTCATTTTCTATGAGTTGGAACTAAATTTCTTTAGTGCCTAGGTGCAATGAACAATAAGTTAGGATAACAATATGATTTGATTTTTTTTATTTAATGTAGTTTTATTGATTGGTTTGTTGAGATTCAATTATGTGTTATATTCTTGTTTTAATATGACATGAATATTAGTTCATGATTTGATTTCATATGATTGAGTTAAGAAGTCTTTTTTGTGAATAGATTTACCATAATTGGAAGGAGTTGCATGGAAACCTAGAGATAGATCGAAATAAATCCTCTAGATTATGATTAAACCTAATAATGAAATTCAAAATAAATCAATAATGCAATCCTAAAGGTTTTAACTAGAAAGAGATTTTTGTTAATCAACTAAGGGATTAGTTGTTAATAGTCTTGAGAAAGATATTAACATAAAATAGGAATTTTCATAGTCGAATAATCAGTAATTCAATTGCATGATAAAGGGATAATATTTAAGAATTCTTAGAGGGATTCATCACCTAGATACTATTTGTTTGATATCTACTTTTCATAGTATTTTCCTCTATCTGAATTCATCAAGTTTCAATCTTAGTTTAATTTAATTAAAACCAAAATTTGATTCGACTGTTAGATAATAGGAAAAGAGTAAATACTAGTACTTATAATCCTCATGAGATTAATTTGTACTTGTCTATGCTAGCTATAGCTATACCATGCACTTGATGTATAAAATTGATAAATTCTTATTTGCATATAATAAGTCAATCACTACTCTTATTTCCACCATCTTTCAAGTAGTTTGTTAAGCACCTCCATAACTAATATCCCCCTGCCTAATTCCGTTAGCTCCTTTTATAAGCTTTGAAGGCTATCTATTAATTAAAATGTTAAAAGATGTCGTTGATCACTACCTGATTCACTCAAATAAAACATTAGGGAATTTAAGAGCTTGCATGATGTTGTTGACAAATAAGCAATCCACCATGTCGTATGTTTTTTAAAATTCAACTTTTATATCATAATTTTTATAGGATCCCTTTTTGTGTAATGCTTGAATAAATCCTGAACTAAAAATATATAGTCTCTAATTCTTCTTCTTGGTATGTATGCTACCTAGGTGTCTTCTCTATGATTTTGAAGTACTAATTTGAGTCTTCTAGCTAAAACTTTATAGATGACTTTGTACATGATATTACAACATGGAATTGGGAGATAATCTCTCATGGTTGTGTGTTGTATTCCTTTTGGAATGAGGCATATAAAGATGCAATTGATTTCTCTGAGCATCTTGCCTTTTCAAAGAGTTCCATAATTGCATCTTTCATGAAATAACTAGTTATTGACTAGATTTTGAAGACAAAATTGACATTCATACTGTTAGGTCCAGGAGCTTTAAATGGATGTAGTGATTTCAAGGCACTGAAGACTTCTTGATCAATGACTTGGCTTGAGAGTAATTGATTTTCTTGCATAGATATTTGGTCTTAGAGTGTTTCTTTGATTATTCTAACAAAGGAATAAGCTAATTAGGGGGTTCTTAGGCTATCAGTGAAATACTCTTTTCCTTCTTCCAAGAGCTGAGATTAGTTGAAGATAGAGGAACCATTGGAAGTCAGAGGTATGATATTGTAGAATGTCTATCAACTCCAACTCTGTGAAAGAAAGTTGAGTTCTTATCTCCTTCCTTCATCCAGTTAACTCTATAACTTTGCCTCATTAAGGAGTAATCCACATTAATGGCTCGAGTATAATAAAGCATGGCTTGCTTTTCTTTATCTTATAGGAATGAGGTGTAAGGAATGAAATATAGAGCAAACTATGCTTTCTTCAAAGCTTCTTTAGTTGAGTGAAGGAGATGACTATATTAAAATTATACAAGGCTTTGAGCTTTTCCCTGACTTTGGACATTTTCCTGGTGAAGATGAATTGCTTGGTGCCTAGAGTATTGAACTTAAGCCTCTTTGAAGAGATTCTTCAAAACCTAAAAGATCAGTTAAGAAGTTATTGAATCTAAAAGGTGATTTACCTTTTTCTTTGGGACTATAATATTGTCTAATAATTGGAGCATGATCAAATGGAGAGGTGTTTGGATGTTTTACTTTAGTGTGAGGTAAGGCTTGGAACCACCCCAGGTTGATGAGGCTTCTATCAAGTTTCTTCCTTATAAATGTATGTTCTTTAAATTTGTAACTCCATGTGAAAAAATCTCCTCCAAAAGGTAGATCAGTTACTTGAATGTTATTCATTCAATCTTTTGGCACCTCATAGAATACTCTAGATGATATGCATCCTTTTGATTTATTAAGAAGAATTGTTGCATTAAACTCCCCTGGTAATAACCAAGGTATCTGATCTTGGTGACAATTTCTTTATTTGTTAGCATAAAGGAGATCTTTGATAGGATTAATTTAATGCATTAATGAAAGACAAACAAACCACTAGATTCATGTCCTTGAGTTTCACTTGAAAGTGTATCTTCTAATTCATTTCTATGGTGCTTAAAATCTCAACTTTATCTTCATTAAATAATACTAGGATAAGTAGCGTAGTTATTTACTAACTTCTATGATTTGGGCAAAAAACACCTAATTATGTTACAGTAGTCTTGTTTGATTTTGGATTCTAGAATGCCTTCCATTGAAGCTTTATTGTTCAAAATGAAATCTTTAATCAAAAAATTTTTGGCTAGGGAATTTATTCTCCTAATATTTTATGATGTTATTGTCATTATTTCAGGCCATTAGAAGAAGCTTTCTTCTTCCTCTTGGAATTTCCGTTGCTAATTATTTTGAAATCATTCCTATTTTCCAATCTTTTGAGTGTACCAATATAATCAATCTCTTTAATAGGGCATTCTATATCACTATTTATAATGACATTGGTGAGGTTAGCAGATTTGACTTCAATCACCTTATTTGGACTACTTATCTCAGCATTTATGATTTCTTCTATGGCATTCCTTGGTTCATTATCTACTCTAGTTAACTTTCTATTATTTTCTAGAGGAATAGTGACTTATATAGGAGTTGAAGTTTGTTTAATTATAGCAGTATAGTAGTTATTGTTTATAGGTATTTGATAGTTGTTCTTTTCCCCATCAAGTAGTTCTTACAAGAATCCTGATTTGAAGAGTTTTCCTATGAGCTTCCATATCTTTTTTGGTGTCTTAGTGGGTGGTTTCTAGGCATATGTGATCTTTATCAAATCCTCAACCATCTCCATGTTGTCATTCAGCCTCAGGATGGGTATTTCTTCGGGCAGATCTTACATGGCTTCCAATTACATAAACTCTTACATAATTGATCTTGTTGGTTTCTGTTATTACTTTATCTAAACATAGAGGCCTCTATACATAGATGGTAATATGTCTCATGTAACACATAGCACAGGCTCTATAACGTACCCAGGATCATATATGAAAGGGTAAAAACAAAGGAATTGCGGAATACCTATTTTCGAGTCCATTCCGACTTTCGAAATAGTTTTCGACATCCAAACGAGCTCCGATTCACCCGAGCCAGTTGGAAAAGTTGTTCACCGTTGTCGGGTCTAGGCCTTTCTACAGTTTGCTCAATCATAAGCTCTCTTAACGGGTCAAAGAACTTTATGCTCATGAATCACTGAGTAACTGCAGGAGACCTTAACCTTTATATAGCTTCTATATCGAGCTTCCCTATTACAAGGCCGATATGGACTGGGTCCACACTGAAAGAGATCTATTTTCCTCCCAGACTTCGACCCATTAATTTAGATCCTTTATTGGGCCACTTTATTACTCTTATCTGTACGTAACTTAACCAGTAATTTATTGAAAATCAAAATTACAATTAATAACTGTCCATTTATAAGGAGAAAGACACAATTGCCCTTAAGGTTAAGGGTAAAAATGTCTAACAATCTCCCCTTTGGACAATTATTAGTTGCAGTATTTTGTCAAGTTCAAAACAGTAAAAAATTGGTTAAGTTGCGCTACTGTATTGGTACCAATTTTAAAAACATATTTAATCCAAAGGTAATGAAAGTCCACCATTCTGTCCTGCAAGGTTTTCGATACCGAAAAATATCAAACACATGTGTCATATGTGACACAGGTCTAATATAATCACAAATGTCTAATGCCTCACTAACATGAACGAGAAAATGGAGTGTGACAAACTACGATGATACCTATATGATCTAAAATGTATCATCTTCATTTGTAGGTCTCGATTTTTCTAACTTTATGCTAAACTGCAATAAAGAAATCCTGTATTCTCTCACCGGATGCTAAAGAACATTAAAGAATATATTCTCCAACTGAATGCTAAACTGCAACAAAGAATTTCTTTATGGGATCAAAACCTCATATCCCTCTATGTCATTCGAAACTTTAAGGATATCCATATGAACTTAATGTGTTTAATGACATAGATGCAAGGTCAATCTTTATATATGCCCTTATGACCTTTAAAATGCTTGAGATTAACACAAATCTCAAGACTTCCATAAGTATTATGACTATGTACAAAACAATAATTACTGAGGAGAAAAGAAAATAATCATTTTCATTAACAAATAACCATAATGTCATAATACAATACACAAAATATTTAAGGAGCGTATACAAGGATCCCTAACTAATGTTGTCTAAGGACTTTAACATGCCCATACTGGATACATGTTTGACGAACACTAATGGGCGAAGTCCTTTAGTCAAGGGATCAGCCAACATTTCCTCAGTTCTGCCACTTCAACATGTTCTGCCACTTCAACATCACCCTTCTGAATCAACTCCTTTATGGTCAAATATTTAACCTCTAAATGCTTAGACCCTGTGATATTCTTGTTGTTGTTATTTAACAACACTACAGCAAGATTATCACAGTACAACAGAATGGGTCTAGCTATCGAATCTACCATAGACAACTCAGAAATCAAGTTTCTGAGCCAAACCGCTTGTGTTGCAGCTCCATAATATGCAACAAACTCTGCATGCATAGTCGAGGAAGTTACCAGTGTCTGCTTGACACTCTTCCATGATACTACACCATTTGCCATCATGAAGACGTATCCTGATGTGGATTTGCGATCATCCGGACACATAGCAAAATTGGAGTCCGTATATCCTGTAAGGATCATATCGTTAACTTTCTTATATGTCAACACATAATCTTTGGTACCTTTCAAATATTTCAACACCCGTTTGACTGCATGCCAATGGTCCATACTAGGGTTTGCCTGATATCGACCAAGCAGTCCAACGACAAATGCAATATTTGGTCTAGTGCACAGCTGTGCGTACATCAAGCTACCTACTACACTAGAGTATGGAATATTCCTCATAGCCTCTCTTTTAACTTCATTCTTTGGACATTGTGCCAAAGATAATTTCTCTCCAGGAGAGATAGGTGCTACAACAGGTCTACAATTAGCCATATTAAACCTTTGTAGCACTCGCTCAATGTATGCATTTTGCGAGAGGCTCAATGTGTTTTGAGATCTGTCTCGGTAAACCTGTATACCGAGGACACAAGATGCTTCACCTAAATCCTTCGTGTCGAACTGTTTGGCCAAAATTTGCTTTACTTCATGCAACATGGTCAAATCATTCAATGCGAGCAAGATATCATCGACATACAAAAGTATAAAGATGACTCTGCTCCCCCTGACCTTATGGTATAAGTATTTTTTGACTTTGTTTTCTACAAAGCCAAATGAGGTGAGAACCTCATCAAACTTTAGGTATCATTGTCTGGAAGCTTGCTTCAAACCATATATTGATTTATTCAACTTACAGACCTTTTCAGTTGCATCTTGATCCTAAAAATCTTCAGGTTGCTCCATATAGACCTCCTCATAAAGGTTACCATTCAGGAAATCGGTTTTAACGTCCATCTGATGCAGCTCCATATCATAATGAGCTACTATTGCCATCATCACTCTAAATGCATCCTTGGAGGATAAAAGAAAGAATGTAACATTAAAGTCAATTCCCTCCCTCTGAGAGAATTCTTTGGCAACAAGACGCGCCTTAAACCGCTCAACTTGACCATGTGTGTCCTTCTTGGTCTTAAATAGCCACTTGCAACTGATAGGTCTGCAATGTTAAGGTAAATCAACAAGCTCCCACACCTTATTATACCTCATAGATTGCATCTCATCCTTCATTGCTTCCTACCACCTATCCACATGAGGTCTAGAAACGACTTCTATAAAAGTCACTGGATCCACAACTTGTCCTATATCATAGTCTTGTTCACCTAAATAGACTATGTAGTCCGATGAGATAGCAGGTCACCTCTCTCTAGTGGATCTAAGCATCTACATAGGCTCTTGCACCTTAGAAACCTCTTCCTCAATAGGAGTAGATTCCTGTACCTGCATAGGCACAGTACCTAAGCCTTCATCCACCGGAACCAACTGTATAAGAGGTTATGGATACACAATAACTGTAGTATCCGTCCTACTATCTACTGAAGGATGCGAAGATCCTCCTTCATCGTAGATATCGTGTTCCAGAAACTTTGCCATCTGTGACTCCACTATTCTGGCTCCTCCTTTACAAAAAAATCTGTAACCCTTAGAGTGGTCAGGATAACCAACTAGATAGCAACGAGTCGAACGAGATTGCAACTTACTTTCATGAGGATTATACAATCTTACCTCAGCAGGGCAGCTCCACACACGAAAGTGTGCAAGACTTGGTTTCTTTCCAACCCAAAGTTCAAAAGGCGTCTTTGAAACTGACTTGCTTGGGACTCTGGTCAAAATGTATAATGTTGTCTTGATGGCTTCACCCCAAAGGTATTCGGGTAGGTTAGTCCTACTCTGCATTGATATTATCATGTCCTTTAGGGTGCGATTACGCCTTTCGGCCACACCATTTTGCTCAGGACTACCTGGCATAGTGAACTGAGCCACTATTCCAGCCGAATCCAAATACTTGGCAAATAGACCTTTTTCTTGTCCTGCAACTCCGTGCCTGCTGTAGTAGTCCCCTCCTCTATCAAATCTAACAATCTTTATTGATTTTTCCAACTGGTTCTCATCTTCATTCTTAAAGATCTTGAACTTATCGAGAACTTTAGACTTCTCTTTAAGCAAGAACACAAAACCATAATGGGAATAATAATCTATAAATGTCAGGAAGTACCTAGCATTGCATAGCGTAACTGTATAAGGACCACTAACATCTGTATGGATGATGTCCAATAAACCAGAAGCTCGAGTTGACCCTTCTCTTTATCTTGGTTAACTTACCCCTACAATAATCGACACATGTCTCCAGATCACTGAAGTCTAGAATTGGGAGAACGTTATCCTTTATCAATCTCTCAACCCTTTCTTTGGAAATGTGTCCAAGACGTTTATGCCGCAACATGTACGATGTTTCCTTTATGAGGGTTCTCTTTCGAGTAACAAGTTCAGCAACATATGAAGAGGCATACATTTCATTAGAAGCAAGACACATTATAATCCATGTGATAAGAAGGCTGTACCAATATGTTTTGTATTGATAGAAATATTTACAACTGTATTATCAAAAAAAAAACGAAAACCTTCTTTATCCAAAACTGATACAGAGATCAGATTCCTTCTAAAAGACGGTATATAAAACGTGTCCCGTAAAACCAGTACAAACCCTGTATCAAGGTTTAACCCTACATCTCCTACGAACAAAACGTCTACCTCTTCATTATTGTCGACCATCAGTTTCTCCTCCCCCTTGATCGGCCTTCTCCTGGATCTGAATCCCTGCATTGTGGAAGCAACATGATTAGAAGCCCCACTATCTAACCACTAAGAACTTGATGTTGTTATAGCAACATTGGATTCATGAATCATGAAAGCCGAGGAGTTACCTGACAAATCCTGCTTCACTAATCACAACTTGTACTTTTGGCAATCAGACTTCCTATGTCCCTTCTTCTTGTAGAAGAAGCATCTCATCTTCTTAAAGTCATATGGGCCCTTCGCAATGCCGGACTGCCCACTCTGAGTTTGAGGAGAGGGTTTGGATTTCTTACCCTTATCCTTACCTTTAGCCTACTAGGGTTTAGCCTTCCTCTTTCCCTTCGCGGCGACATACATAGCTAAATGAGAAGAGCTCCTAAGCTTCTCTTTTGTTGTAGCACACCGGGAAATCAAAGCATTAACGTCCCAATGCTCATCCTGAGAGATGTAGGAGGTGGCTAACATCTCAAACTCCTTTGGAAGAGTATTTAGTGCCAGATGCACTATCAGCGAGTCCTGAATGATTATATCTAGTGCCTTTAGCCTACTCTGAAGGTGCACCATCCGGATAATATACTCTCGGACTCCTCCATCTCCAGTGCACCTCATGGAGAAAAGTTCCTTGATCAAGGCACTCTGCTTTGCATGAGAAGAGACCTTGTACCTCTAGGATATACTCTCTATGAACTCACGAGCTACTGTCGCGTCTGGTAATCCACTCAACAAATGATCCGGTATTGTCCTCTTAATGGTCAAATAGCACAATCTATTTGACTTTTCCCAGGCCGCCATTGCTGCTTTGTCAGCTTCTGAGCTGACATTTGCAAGTGGTGAAGGCCTTTCTACATGCATGGCCATACTGATGTCCGCTATCTCCAATGCGAAATCAATATCCTTCTTCCACTTCTTGAAGTTGAAACCATTCAAGGTTTCAATGGTGACAGCATTATTGTTGACTGAGAAGGTGACTAAAGAATAACAAAGACAATGTTAAAACAGTATACATGCAGGATAGCAACGATACTCAAAGCAGTAAAGTATCTCATCTGAGAATATAATCACACATATTATGAAACACCTTTAGGCTGAATACATAACATATGCAATCAGATTCCCATATAAAAGCGACCAGAGTACAAACCATCAACTCTCATGATACTACCACCTTTGGGTGAATAAACCATTTAAGTAACGACTTTCCTCTATCAAATGCTTTTATGAACATCTCAAAACATTATATAAGGTCAACACCTTTGAGCAGAATAACCAAACATAAGGTCAGAGATATCCCCAAACATGTTAGCAGATCAATCTAAAATGCTGACTTGAAAGGCCATTTTGGTGACTCCATTCTCATCAGTACCCTAGAAGGTCCACACACATAAGGGATACAACTTTATGTCATCCTTACATTCTACATGGGCATAGTATATGCGAAAAACAGTCATAAATGAAGAAACCAGATTCACAATCAATTAATCACATATTCATTGAAAACATTGTCTTAAACTTTATTTGAGAATTTGACAAAATAAAATCTCAATAGAAGTGTTTATCGTACTTTCCGATACCGAACGTACTACATGAGACATTAAACCTTAAGTGTCTCCCTCATGTGCTGTTCGAAGTCTGAATACACTTAAAATTAGCTTTGATAAGTTTTAAAACTTTTCCAGAACGAAATTACCAATGTAACAAATCCAAAAAAAATTAAAAACGACTTTAAAATTTTTTCTGAACTCGAAAACTGACCCAAAAGGACCTGAGAACCTTTAAGGGAATTTTAAAAAATGTTCTTTTTTTTGTACTGTAGCAAAAGTTCGTACGGATGACGTCAGCAGCAGACGCGACCGCTCGCGAGCGTGTAAGGCATGCGCAAGAGCCAGCCACATGCATACGCATGGCTACTGTGCGGCGCGTGCGTCTCATGCGCTGAGACGTGTCCCAAATCCGACGGGCCACGTGTGATGCACGCACCCGCAGACCGAAGCCCGTGGGAGCACGTGGGACACGCGTCCTCCCCCGAATGGTGTCACTTGGAGAGACATGATTGGCGCGTGCACGGCACACGCCTCACGTACTGCCGCTCTCTCGCCTCCTGTAGCAACGTCGGGCACGTGCCCTCCAACGTTGGAGGGTGATTTTTGGCGACACCGAAATCAAATTTTAGCTCCATTTGGCCCGTTTTCAACCCGTTTCTCGTAGCTAACCATATGTAAACTAATTTTACGCAATTAATCACGCAAAAAAACTGAAAAACAAATCAAAAAACGAAGAAAACTGTAAAGAATGAAAACAAAAAAACCTTCGTTTTCTGTCAACCCGATCACGTAATCGCTCTGATACCACGTGTAACACGTAGCACAGGCCCTATAACGTGCCCAGGATCATACATGAAAGGGTAAAAACGAAGGAATTGCGGAATACTTGTTTTCGGGTCCATTCAGACTTCCGAAGCAGTTTTCGACATCCAAACAAGCTCCGATTCACCCGGGATAGTTGGGAAAGTTGTTCACCGTCGTCTGGTCTAGGCCTTTCTACAGTTTGCTCAATCACGAGTTCTCTTAACGGGTCAGAGAACTGTATGCTCGTGAATCATTGAGTAACTGCAGGAGACCTTAACCTTTATATAGCTTCCATATCGGACTTCCCCATCACAAGGCCGATATGGACTGAGTCCATACTGAAAGGGATCCATTTTCCTCCCGGACTTGGACCCATTAATTTAGATCCTTTATTGGGCCACTTTATTACTCTTATCTGGATTGAATTACATAACTTAACCGGTAATTTATTGAAAATCAAAATTACAATTAATAACTGTCCATTTACAAGGAGAAAGACACAATTGCCCTTAAGGTTAAGGGCAAAAATGTCTAACAACTCAACCATGATGTAGTCCAATATTCCATCGAGATCTCATAGATGCACATCCATATAAGAATATTGGATTACCTAATGTCTTCATTTTTGTTTTCAGGTCTCCATTTTTGTAAGAAGATTGGCTACTTTGTGCATACTAAGGCCCTGATTCTAGGAATTTTTTTAGCTAAGCTGCTACACGCAATGTTATGAATACCGTACCGAACTCGGTATCTAATTGAGTTTTGGAACGGAACTGTATCGGTACCGTTTCGAATTTTTTAAAAAATTTATGAAATTGCCCCTAAAATTTTTAAAAATTGCAAAATAGTCCATATTGGTATATTATACAGTTATACTGTATACTTTACTAGTTTACTGTTTACATCAACCAT
>JAOTAX010000007.1:10763526-10781350 GCA_025629825.1 Erythroxylum guanchezii
ACCTTAATTCCATGCTTGAAACTTGTCCAAAGTGTTGGACCCCACACCCCACCCGTAGGTGTTTGGGGGTTATACCCCGGTGTGTGTTTGCGGGTTATACCGCAGCTTCCAACACAAATTGGTATTGTCCTCTTTGGCCACGATTTGAACTCGTGACCTCAAGGTTTTGTTGTTTCTAAGAACACGCCTCTTACCATTGAGCCAACTGGTTCAATGGTAAGAGGCATGTTCTTAGAAACAATAAAACCTTGAGGGGTCGCGAGTTCGATTTCCAAAGAGGACAATACCAATTTGTGTTGGATGCCGCGTATAACCCGCAAACACACGCCGGGGTATAACCCCCAAACACCTACGGGTGGGGTGTGGGGTCCAACAGTTTTGGCCCAAGGGGCAATCCAAAGCGGACAATATCTGTAAGTGGGTGGTCTAGGATGTGACAAATAGTGTCAGAGCCGGTTCCCGACTTGATGTGTCAGTGTAGGACGTTGGGCCCTAAAGAGGACTAGGCCCTAAGGGGGGTGGATGATGAGATCCCACATCTGCTGGAGAGGGAAATGAAGTATGCCTTATAAGAGTATGGATACCTCTTCACCATAGACGCGTTTTCCCATAAGAGGGAAGAGCAAAACCGTGAGGGACTTGGCCCAAGGGATAACCTAAAGCGGACAATATCTGTGGATGGGTGGTATGGGATGTGAAAAATAACCTTTATATAGGCTTTGCTTAGCAAAGAAGAACACTTTTTACAATCTTTTAATAATCGAAAACAACCTCTCTACTAGGTAATGGTAAGACTGCATACAATCGAATGTCCTCAAACCCCGAGCCTTAGTGAGACTGCAACTGGATATTGATGATGATTGATTGATGATTTTTTCAAGGTAAAAATGAATCTCAATGTCAATTAGAGCACCTCCTAAATATAATAAATATAAACCCTAATGGAAGCTTGTAACTTAAAATAACCACTTTATCATTTTAATATAAAAAATGATCAACTCACTCAAACTGATACAAAAAATGCTCAAATAATTGAAAACCACTTAGAAATATGTATAAAAACACTCAAATGCTTCTTGATGCAAGAACTAATGAGAAAATAGTCTTTTTTAATATAAGATTCCGGACCCCTACTAGTTGTTAAAGTAAAAAACTAGCTATTATAGTGCCTAATTGTAGAGCATTGTTCAACTTGGTCAATTATTGTCTTTTAGAGGGACATTGATCAACCACACCATTATGTTGGTTGACTAATATATCAACAAACTCATTTATTACACTTTCAACTTATATTAATCAACCGCTAGCTCATATTAGTCGATCAATCTTCCCAAAAGCATAATTTTAACAATTTCAAATGCTCAAGCTTAATTTTTTTAATGCAATTATAATTAAAATAAAATTCAAAATATTTTCCAAAGAACGTTTGAAAGATAAAGAGCATTTGCTATTAAAACAAAGGCTTTAATACCTTTTAATAAATAGAAAAACTCAGGTAATGAAGTGATATGAAATGTTTATGTATGTTAAGCCTTTAAGATTACCAAACTAACAAACTGAGACTACAATTAATATTACAAAATATAGAATGACTTTGATATGTCTCAATATTCTTTTGTTTTTGACTTGATCTTCATTTTGTAAGTTGCAAACTTCATCATCATCGTCTTCTTCTTCTTTTTTTTTTATCTTCTTCATAAAGTATCTTCTTTAGTCGATCATGATATTATCTTGTTTTTATAAAGCTTCTCATCAAGGTAACTAACTCATTAATATGATTTATGTTTTATTATTATCAAAATATTGATTAGAACCTCTTTGGTTCAATGACTTTAACTTAATTATAATATAAGCCGACATCATTTTCACCTGCATTATCTACTCCTCCACTTCAATGTTGTTTCAACACTCCTCAATTGCAAGCTTCAACAAAGACTTGAAATGTTTTAGCAATAATTGATCCGTATATTACATACCTGCCTTATGATTGTAGTTGTATCTCTAAAATAAGGGAATGATCAAAATTTGGCGATAACAGGAACAATAATAACAACAATATTTAATAAAAATTTTGCTAAACTGTAGGGCCTGAAAGATCCAATAATACGTAACTTTAACTGACAGGTAAGTATAAATCAAAGAGTATTGTGTATATACTGTGCAAACTATTTATTTAGTTTGTTGTAGATGATGTTATAAAATTCTAACGAAGACATCAAATTTGGTAATACGAAGTGAACTTACCTCTAATTTGTACCTGTCTATTTATATTTGCAGACGGGAGTTTGGATCACAGAGGACACCACTTGCACCCGACTCGGAGCATACGGCGCTAGAGCCTAGAGCATCTATTGTGGTTTTATTTTGTAGGAAAAGATTAATTGTGCCTCCGTCGACCAATGGACCGCCATCACCACCAACAATGGTGGCCACTTCCCACTCACCAGCCGCCCCCCCATGCCAACGTTTGTTCTGTTTGCTCTATTGCGCACTTCCCCTTCTGCCCACCTCCCTACATGTATCCTCCGTACAACCACAACCATAGTTTCAATCCACCGTCGGAACACCCCAGACCCCACCCTTGTTTCTCCAGCCCGTTTCCGGAAACCCCTAATTTTGGTTATACGGGAGGATTTGGGCCGTCAATGTACGATTATAACAATAACGGCGATAATTCGAGTCATAACGGTTATGTTGGGGAAGTTGAACGTTATCGGAGCTATAAGAGGCCTAGGATTGATGAGATTCCGCATCAATCCCTGGTTTCATCCGATGATGAACGCAGATTGAGGCTGATTCGCGATCATGGCGCAGCACAAAGTGGTCGTGATGCTGGTACTAGGATAAATGGCGATATGTACAGTCCATTTCAACCGGACGTTGCAGGCGAATCGCAGAGCATATGTTACGGGAACCAGCTGAACGAGCCGTTTGAGTGGCGAAATCATCAACATTCGCAATCATATGCAGTTAACCAATTTCCAAGATCTCAATTTGAATCCCCTGGCCGGTTTTTGGATGCGAGACAGCCACCTGCTCCTCCTCCTCCTATTCCTGTTTCGCCGCCGCCACTGCCGCCACCTCCTCCACCTCCAATAGAACCCTTGGTGCAGCCTCAGTCGGAGTTCAAGGGCTACTCTTCGCCGCCAAAATCATCGTTTTGTTTGTTTCCTGTTCGAGTCAGCTCAACAGCAAGCAATCCTTATTTGCATAGTAACCCACATCAGGATTCTTTATCTGTGGTAATGCTTTGTGATGTGATTAATTGGAATATATTAATGTCTATGGGTTCGTTATACATTCTTCACCTGAAATTTTGAAGGAATGGCAGATCCCCTCAATGCACTATCTTGGGGAGGGCCAAACTAATTTGTCAAAGCAATTTTCGCCGGATAAGCATGACATTGTTACTGCTTCCCGCCTCTTTAAGTTGCCTCATCGAGCCACACGTCCTGATCACATAGTGATCATCCTCCGGGGTCTGCCAGGTGATGTGCCTTACTCCTTTATTTGTTTGAGGTTTGGACTGCAAAATTAATCTGGAGATGTGTAGGAATTTCATCTTAATTTGAAGTTAAGGAGTCATGAGATTAATTATTCAAGAGTTTAAGATTTTAAGTTAGGTTGTTATGGAAAGTCATTTCCGTTGCTTTTATATTTGAATTAGTTTATAATATTCATTTTGCCTCTAGAAGCTTACAAGTTCTTAGGTAGCCGAAAGCTGGTTCATGAGAAGTAATCATGTGAGAAGCTGATATGGTGCAAATATGGTAATGTGGTTAATTTTTGCCTTTTTGTAATCACACATCATTTGTCATTCTTTCAGGTAGTGGTAAGAGCTACTTAGCAAAAATGATGCGTGATCTTGAAATTGAAAATGGTGGCAGCGCGCCTCGAATTCATTCTATGGATGATTATTTCATGACTGAAGTTGAAAAGGTTTGTAAGTTGTGATAAGGTTCATTGTATTTACTTTGTTTTGCCTAAGCTAACAGGTGTACATAAAAAGGTTGAGGAAAGTGATGCGTCAAAGTCATCAGGCTCAGTCAAAGGCAAGAAACCAACAAGGAAGACAGTCATGGAGTATTGTTATGAGCCTGAAATGGAGGAGGTAAAGCCTATAAGTAGTTTTACTACCCTCAAGAAATTGTAAACAAAGACACTTATCTGAATCCAGCTAGATATGAATACCAATTTCTACATTATGTAAACACGTCGGAGCATCAAAACATGATTTCTTTGTATAGCATTCTCCAAACATTGAATTTGTTGCACCTATGCAACAGGCTTATCGGGATAGCATGTTGAAAGCTTTCAAGAAGACCCTTGAGGAGGGAGCCTTTACACTTGTGATTGGTATGGAAGTTTTTATTTGGAATGACTGTGTCACACAATAACTTCCTTGTACTTGATCTGTTTGATATAAGTTTAGTTGTTTCATTATGTTAGTCACCTCTAGGATATTGGGAGCCCTTGACATGATAAGTTTCTTTGACCTGAAGTAAGACTTGCATTTACGCTTATGGTTTTGAATCTGCCTTGTGACATGCTTCTTTTGATTTGGTTATTTTGGGGCAATACTCAACTCTGTTGAGCTAGATTCTTGATGATGCTAGTTGTACTGTGAAGTCACGTACCACATCCTTAAACTGTGGGCTTGGATCAATTCAACTGAAAAAAATGAAATATCTCCATTAAACTTTGCCAGGATTCTTTTATTCTTATCAAGAAGATTTCCCTTCATAGATTTAAAAAGCAATCAAAGGTTCTAGGTGTAGTCTCGTGTTAAGCCCTTGACCCATTCACCTAGTTGATGTCGTCTAATGATAGATTTAGTGGTGATGCAGTGCTTCTGCACTGCTTTCATTTTCACTAACAGATGCAGTTATGTTCGACAATTGACCCTTTTGTGCTGGTATGTTGCCTCGTCTTAGTGGATGACCGCAATCTGCGGGTAGCTGATTTTGCTCAGTTTTGGGCTATTGGAAAGGTATACCCTCACATCTTTCTCTAAGAACATGTGCGAGTATGTGTTCTCATTTTCCATTTTCCTAGGAATATGCTGGTGTCTGCGGGTCCTTCTATCCACCACGTAGTTCTCTCAGTTGTGTAAACAATATGATGCGGCCTTTTTGTTCTTATCTCTTTCTTTTTCGTTTTTGTTGGGCTGGGTTGTGAAGTTATGGCTAGGGGCATGACGGCATATCATCTTGATATTTGTCAATACCTTTTAACGTATCATTCAAAACTTCTTTTTTGCTAATTATAGCGTTATAGGATCTTTTCTTTTTCTCTCTTTTATTCAGTTCTTCGGAATTTGAACTTTGCTGATGTGATTAAATTAAGCTTTCAGAAGGAACATCATGCAGCTTCATCTCTCTGTCTCTGTTCCCTTGTAGTGCTTTTTTCCTTGTAGGCTGTAGTTATATCTTTATGTCTGCTTTTAAGTCATTACTTCTTGTGGCTTTCTTGTCAAACCATCTTTGCTAGATATGTAATAGGGGACATTGATTAATATTGATGTTGGCTCTTTCAATGAAATAGATAATGTTGATAATTGCTGTTGGTACTTAATTTTTCTATAATTGTTAAACATACTAGGACTGCCATCTGGTGGTGGAATGATATGATTACTGGATTTTGTGCTGTTCGATGAGCTGTAAAATTACAGGGGGATCATTTTGTTATCTAAATTGTTGTTGATTGTTGTATCTTGCACTTGAGTTTGTTTCTTCTGGACCTCTGGGCTGTTTCACAATTTTGTTTATAACCAGTTTTTTTTCATAAGATGTGATGAAATATTTATTTAATGTACCATGCCGGTGGTTTCAAGTCTTCTAAGAAACTATCCAAGGCATATTCAAACAACAACAACAACAACACCCAGTAGAAATCACATTCTAAGAAACTATCCACGGCATGTTCAGATGACGAAAATTAACTTTTAAGAGATTGTACTACCATTAATCATTCAAGTGATATTCAATAACAGTAGTTATCCTAAAGCTTATGGTTGGTTGTTCCTTTGTGAATAATATGTCCAAATTTCCTTTGTGCTGCTATTTTGTTGAGCCTGGAAAATAATGTGATTTCACTCATCTTTAGATTGTATCCATAAGCGAGCTCTTTTCATGGCATGCTTAGTTTTGTCCTGTGTTCTGAATTTCTTAGTGAAGCAGAGTTGCTTTATAGTAACTAGGTTCAGGTACTGAAAATGCAAGTATCTTTTGGTTTCAGATAATTATCGATATCCTAGAAATATTAGCTTATTTTCTCCATCTAGAAACAATTATTATTATTATTTTTGGATGTCACCTTTTTCTGTTGGTAATGATGATGAAGATTTATGAATATTTTAGTTACTCCCTTGAGGATTTACTAATGATTTTGTTACACCCTGTTAAATGCACTTAAATTGCTTTCTAATTGATCCTTATTTTCCTTTTCAGAGATCAGGCTATGAAGTTTACATATCTGAAGCTTCATACAAGGACCCTGCGGTGAGTATGCATGATTCAGAGTCCACATACCATAAGTTCAGATTGGTTTGTCTTTTTTGTTAGGTGTCCTCTTGATAATTAAATAAACTTGAGGAAGAGATAATAGTAAAGAAAAATAGTAACACCTATTTGCCTTGTGTTGAGCATGCATTATCAAAAAGCTTCACACCATAATCTTAGATGTGGTCTTATTATGTTTTGTTACATTCCTTTTGATAAGGAAATGAATAACTTGATGGCATAGCAATTCTAGAAGCAAAAATAACAACGGTGAGAAATCTCATCCCCAATATCAACGGATGGTGCTGATATCACCACTAACTTGAATCTCTTTTGGCAACATGCTATGTGGACAGAACTATGCATTGGATAGTCTTTGATATTGAATTGTAGTCCTCGTGGAAAATTAACTTGCATTTTGTATAAATAAGGATGTAATCCTCACATTAACTAGTCTAAAAAATGATGATTACCCTCTGAATTTTCAGGGCTGTGCGGCTAGAAATGTACATGGTTTTACCCTGGACGAAATACAAAAGATGGCTGACCAGTGGGAAAAAGCTCCATCATTATACTTGCAGCTTGATGTCAGGGTTTGTCCTGAATTCTCATTTTTAACTTTGGGTTAAAAGGAGCAATGTTAGGCCAAGAAAGAAGTAAAATGTTTAAACCTCATCGAACTTAAACCTTAGTCATCTTAGTTCTTTAGTGTTTTGAAATTCAAGAAACTCGGGGATTCTACTTACTAATTTGCTCTCTTCATGCATGGGCTGATTCTGTACTGACTTGACAGTCATTATTCAATGGTGATGACCTGAAGGAAAGTGGCATTCAGGAGGTAATAAATTGATTCTTGCACGGAAATCCTTTTATTGAAATTGACTTCGCTTTCAGTCACTTTTGGATATTTATGCACTGTCTTAGCTATCTTCATTCATTTTGTTTGGGTACCATTGAAATGATGATCAGTTCTAAGGTCATTAACATGATGCTTTGGTGATCAATGTTGTAAGCTATTCTCTTTGTAGTGATAGTTGTAGAAAAACTTGAAGATCAAAAGCCCCATAAGAAAGAACCTATTAGAAATATTTGCTACATCTTTTCTTCTCTATTTTCCTTTTCTATGAGAGGTTTTGCACGTACTTGAAAGTACAACACTTCTGAAGCCAGCTTGAGCATTATGAGTTTCTACTTTTTTCTTGATCGTGATTAACATTTCATTTGTTGCTACCTCTTGCCTAGGAATGATTGATGCTTACAAACTTCTATAACTTCTGATTTATATTACAATGGGATCCATCAAATTGTAATCATTTCCGTCAATTTCTTAGTCTAATTTGGTTAATTCTGTCCATTAATTACTTGGAAAATCTTGTAGTTGTTTTTTTCAGTTGATTTCACTTCGTTTCTCTTGTCAAAATGGCAGGTTGATATGGACACCGAAGATGGAATCTCAGACAACAATGTCTCTAGTTTGCAGGAAACAAAGCCTGAGAAGGTCATAGCTTCTCCTGAAAAAGATGATGCACATTATGGTATGTATTAGATATCTGCATTTCCCTGCTTCCATGCAGTAATTAAAATGAACTGATGTTAAGTTCATTTTGTTTCCTTGCATGTATGAACATCAATGGTCATTTTTTGCATGCATGATCAAATTGAAAAAAAGATTATGTTATTGTCAGCAAAATATTGTGATGGAATTGTATCGCTGATCATTTATTGGAAGATTATAAATTTTAGCCCAGCCCTTAGGAGGAAAGGTGCCTTCAGAATATAGTTGATGATTCACAGTCCCAGGAACGAATTTAAGGAAGTTCTCACCAGGGTTGTTGTTGCAACTCAAATATATTGTTGCTTGTTTTCAAACACTGCTATGATGAATCATCAGAGATATTGTCTCTGGAATTTGTTCCATATACGCTTTTAATATCTGTCTTATGCACTTAACTTTTTCACAATCATGTAGTGGCATACAATGTGTCTTATAGTGGCCTTGTCCATGAACATCTCAACTAATGTAGTTAGGATCTCAGGAATATGCTTAATTTTCTTCTGCTTCTCCAACATCTTCTTACTTTCCTGACTCTTTGGTGGAAGGGAAGTAATTTATTTTTGGCTGTAAATGAGCCCATGAACTCCTTTTAGGAACATTTTTATTCCCTTGTGTATGAGGATGTATAACGGAGGAAAAAGTGAACAAGATTTAGTCAGTAACAGGTGCAGTCACGAAAATCATATTTCAGCTTTCCAGTCTGTACTTGAACCATCAACTTAATGCTTATGGCCTACTGGTTATGTTTTTTAAAATTCTCCTGTGAATATGTAACTGCAGTCCAATATATTTAGATCCTCATATTTAGTTTATTTTAGTTGCTTCTGAAGGTGAGAAAATATGGGGCACAGAAGCTGAGCAACATAGAGATCAAGTGAAAGACTTGGGTAAAAGTAAATGGTCAGATGATGTAGATGAAGATGACATTAAAAGGTCCAGAACTCTGACGCATGGTGTAAATGCTCTTTCTGGGTTGTTTCAAGTATATAGGAAGCAGGGAAAATCAGTTCGTTGGAGTGACCAGGTGACTGTTACTGTGGTGCTCTTGTTTTGTAATGTTAAAGAGTTATCTTTATCCTTTACCAGCTTATTGCTTTCTGTTTAACGATATTGGAATGTAACTTGAAGGTTGGAGATACTGGATTCTCTATAGGTGCAGTAAAGAAGACAAATGTGCTCTCTTTGGTCATTGGACCAGGAGCTGGATACAACTTGGTAAATTTTGCAACTATCCTATGAAGTGAACATTTTGGTTTAATTATTTGGATCCTCCGGGAGGTTTGTGTTGAACTGCACTCCATGATAACGTTGCAGTATTTTTACCTGCAGCAGAAATCACTTTTTCCACTTGGCATGCTATTTTCTGACGGGATCTTGCTTCCTTTTACTTCTCAAAATTTTAATTACAAAAAGTAGTTTGACGAGATTTCATCATGCACAACAGATGTTCATATTCATGCACACACATAAAGCACACAAACATAATATAAGCAATGTGAACATCTCTACCTGGTGCTTTTTTGGAATCGAAATTTTTTATATATTAAGCATGGTTGCCACATTGGCAGAAGTCTAACCCTTTACTAGAAGAAGAGAGCAAAAAGTTGGCCCAAAGCGTTGGCAAGTCAAGCATGCAGAGCATTTTCCAGGAGCAATTGCGTGCAGAGCGTGAGTCTTTTAAAGCCGTTTTCGATAGAAGGAAACAACGGATTGGACTTGGATTGGACGAGGAATAATAACCTTTGTATTTAGATGTAGGTCTCTGGAGTAGTATTGGGACAGAATCTACCACACTAAATAGTAGTCTTTATAGGGTTCTTGTTGTATGTGGGAAATTGAGCTCCCGCTTAAATGTAATCCTTTAGTTTTTGGAGAAATAAGAAGATATTTTCTGCGATAACCCAGAAGAGGCGATTGCATATAAAGAATGATACCTTAACACTTGCAACACTTCCTTTACATGCTTCAAGGGTAGTTATACACCAAAATATCATTTAGGTAAGCATGAAGTATGGAAGCCACTAAACTCTCAAAAGCAGCTTGTACATTTGTTAGGCTATAAGGCATAACACAAGTTATAAAATTTGTTTTATGAATTTCATCCTCGTTCTTTCTAATATGACGATAACCAGCTAGTAAATCCAATTCAAAGTACCACCTCAATCTACCTAGTTCATCCAATAACTCCTTAATTAATGGTATAAGAAATTCATCTTTCACCATGGTTTGATGCTTTATAATCCATACAAAACCTCCAAATGTTGTCCTTTTTCCTCACCAACATCACCAAAGACGAAAATGGACTCATATTATGCTGTATGATTCCTTGTATCAATATTTATTGCATTATTTCATCCACTACATTCTTTTGTAACCTTTGTCTCATATTAATAGCAATAAATCCATCCTTCAAGATAATCATATAATCATGCAATCTTTTGAGATGCAATCCTTAGGTTTAACATAGACATTCTCAAAATCCTTGATTAATTGTTAAACCTTCTAATCTCGACCTTCTTGATCCTTCTTATCTATAAGGGATTCGTCTAATTATTGTTAGCATTTAGGAGAACATCCTCAATCTATCAACCAATGCATCATTTTGCATAAAAACAATTGATAATTAGACTTAGCTTTCTTTAATACCTTCATTTTTTTTTCTTTAAAAGTTCTTGCAAACCTTCTAACATTTCTTCTTTAATCCATCTCCAATGGTTATCAACATTGGTTCAATTTCCTCTGCCTCATTGGCCTTTTTAGCATAGCTTTATGGTTAATAAAGTTGTATGTGCTGCCTCAATCTATTAATACATATGACATTCTATTCCAATTCCTAATTGCCCTTAACTGATGATATTCCAGTTAAGTCACTCCTAATATTGCTTAACGTAAAATAATGCCTTATTTCTAACACTTTTTTGGTTCTTCCTCCTCTTCTCTTTCTTCATTTTCATCTGCTACGTACATATAAACTTGCTTCCTCTTGCATTTATGGTCTAGTCGAAATTTTTAATCACACCAAACATAGAGACCTTCAGGTTTATTGACCATCTGATTCCTTACTATTTTGTGGTTCTTGTGGATCTTTCTTTTCCATATTTCATCATCCTACTTGAAGATGACATTGATAGCACTCCTCAGTTATCTTTCTAACTAGTAACTATTATATTAACTATACCCTTATTTTTAGGTTTATATGCCTACTCGTTGACACTCGATTAACTATAATAGTGTGAAGACATTATTCTTATTTCTTAGTAAGATCATATACTTGATACAGATTTTATTATTCAACAAATAACTATCAAAATCCTAAAAATATTCTAAAATAATGTCAAAAAAGAGAGTTATAAGGATAAAAAAGAAACTCAAAAATAAAGAAATAAAAACTACCTAAAAGAAAAAAGATTAGATTAATAAAAATAAGGTTTTTCCTAATATTCTAGTCCTTAACAATGGTGCCAAAAACTTGGAAATTATTATATTATAGTTTTAATCGTAAGCGCACAATGCAACTTTAGCTAGCGCTAGCGAATATGGGTCAATTTCACAAGGACTAAAATTATTAGTACTTATTGCCTTTCTATTATCTAGTGTAACAAATTATGGTGGTGATGATTAATGAAATTCAAAATTAAAACAATAAGCTAAAATAAACCAACACAACTGACTAGCTAGAACGAAAATTAAGCCTAGAATTTTAAAAAAAAAGTGGAACTAGGACTTCAAGTCCCCTTAAGACTTTTTATGTAATCATAATTTCACTAATCAATTTAATTTATAATTCACTGGATCGTGTAAATTTCTCAATTATGCTAATACGTTTCTCAAGATTATGAACGCCTAATAATTGGTTAATTAACCGAAATCTCTTTCTAGTTAAAATGCCTAAGATTAAATTAATCGATTCGTGAATTTTATTATTAGTTTTTTACCATAATCTAGAAGATTTATGTTAACCTATCTCTAGGTCTGCATGTAATTCCTTTCAATTATGGTAGAGCTATTCATATAAAAGGATTTTTCATCTCAGTTGCATAAAATCATTTATGAAATAATACACTAACAATATTAATTCAAGAATAATTAAGAATATATAATTGAATCTTAATGAAACAAAAGAATGCATTAAGTTAAAATAAAATCACTATAAGGTTTATCCCATGGTTCATCTAATCCAAGTACCAACAAAAGTTTAATTCATAATCATATCATCAAGGCTAAAGGAAAAATAAAAAACAAAAAATATCATGATGAGATCCCTTTTAATCTTCATTAAATCCACTTTAAATTGATGAAAAATCCACTTAAAGTATTTCCTTACTTGTTCTTTATTCTCTTTATCATTCTAGGACGTCATTTCATATTTCCTACGCCTCCCTTGAGCCTCTTCCAAACCTCTTATGAATCCCCCCTTTAACTTGTCTTCGTTTCGCCCTTTTATAGCTTGAAATTAGGGTTTCTACAGTGGATATATGACCATGTCTCTCAATCTTACTTCAATTCTTCAAAATCATGCAGAAACATAATCTACAAGGTTACATAATTATGGAAATGATCGTGTCCACCTCCATATGATCTTTTTCCCTCAAAGACAATTTCAATCTTTCACTTTTCTACTTCATTTTCATTCAATTTTTGCTCTTTTTAACTTATGAAATCAATTAGGACCTAAAAATATAATAGAACTAATTAAGTACCAAAAACAATAAGAAACTCTCAAATAAACAAACAAAATGCACGAAATATAGAATTAGAAATATAGTTTATTTAACATTTATTAAACTCGTCCACACTTAATCATTTTCTTATCCTCAAGAATTAATCTCAAACAAATCAAAGGGAAAGAGAAAGAATAAGGAATTTATAATTCTCCTTCTCTCTTCAGTTTTTCTCCTCCTTCTCTATTCAAATTTGATTGCTTTACCCTTGCAACCTATCTTTTTTTTTGAAATTTTCATTCCTACCACTTTCGGTTGCTACTGACGGCCAGTTTTCTGGCTAAAGTTTTCTTCATTCATAGAGGGCGTTTCCAAGGAGGATATGGTCTGTTCAGAGGATAGTGAATCTGCTCGAATATCCCCAGAAGAATTCCCTGCATTATCCTATACAGTAAATTAGAAGGAACAGCCAGAAAGTGTTGCGAAGCACGGTGGGATTACTAATTCCAACAACTCCAACAACTAGATCTCCCCCACACTGCTTACAAGTGCATGGAAGAAGTGAATTGTTTTTAATCAACCTAGGATTTAAATGAAACACTACACGAAGGTCATGAAAGATGGAATCGTCTGTCCACCCATCGAGTTATTAAAAGCGGGAGAGAGGGCATAATTGTCAAACTTGGTTGGCTCATTCTGGAGTAAACGACTGACTTTTCCCATAATTAACGGACGAGCTAATGCAAGGTGGGGAAAGAAAGGATTAGAAAAAACGCTACTAATGGAGGATGGAACGATTGTCCTTAAGTTTGCAATTGACAATAACTGGATGAAATTCTGGAATTGGGGCCATGGCATATTGGAGGCCAACCACTGTTTACGTAGAAATGGAAACCTGAGGTTAAGTTCAGAAGTGAATGTGTGGAAGTTTTTTTTCTTTTGGATTATGTTCCATAATTTGCCTTTGGAGTTCTGGACGGTTGAACGGATAAGCTTTGACATCAGTTCTCTTGGAAAACCTCTCGATGTGGATGCTCAAACCTCTGGTATGGCTAGACTTAGGTATGCCAAGATATGCATAGAAATCAATAACAATGCCAACTTTCCTAAGACTTTGTCTATTCAGAGATTCGATGTTGATGCAGAGCTGAATTCTTCTGAGGTTAAGCTTTCTTATCCTTGGAAACCACAAAGTACTTTGAAGAAGTGGAACCCTTCAGTACGTACATTTCAAACAAGAGGATAGGAGGAATGACTGGGGTTGGAATCTAAATAAAAAGTGCATGAGATGAAAGTAAATACACAACTACATTTTGAACAACATGATAAATCAATGGATAATATTGAAGTTGGTGAAGAAGGGACCTTATCTGCTAATGTTGATGATGCCAATGTGCATCATAATATCGATAATGAGTCTCAGGACATTAGGGTACAGGTGTTGAACTTTTTAAATGTCAACGTAGGGGAGGTTGAATTTAATTTACCGAAGACAATAGTACAACTATAAATGACAATAAAGAGGGATTACTTAGCAGTGATTAAATGTTGGTAGTGGGTCATCAGGATATGGTGGCTAAGGATCAATCTACAGATAGTTTGGAGCATAATGAATCGATTGCAGAGTCACATGATAGTAGGGAGAAGCAACAAAATAATCAATATAGATAGGAGACTAAAGTGGAAACCTCTCACAATTATCTAACTAAATCTGGGAAACAATCACCTCAACGCAAAGATAAATCTAAAGGGGTTTTTCCCTTAGATGACTATAGTTGTGTGGAATACAAGAGGGCTAAATGACCTTTTTAAACAATTAATGGTGAAGGACTTAGTAGCTGATAAGAGAGCCTTTTTGACTGGTTTACTAGAGATTAAATAAAGGCAAATTTTGTTCAAACAGGATTGAAATTTTTAGGTACTCAATGGAAAACTATCACAAATCATCCCCACCACTACAATGGTTGCATTATTTGTTTATTTAATACGGATTTCTTCAAAGTTAAGCACAACAGTAGTAGTAGTGATCAATACATGCATCTTTACTATCAACTGAAGGGACAGTCGATCATTTTAAAGTATCCCTTGTGTATACATCCAATTTTTCTTTTCAACAAGAGGAGTTATGAAAGGATCTTCGAACTGTACAGTATGGTATGCAGAATCCGTGGTAGTAATTGGGGACTTTAATTGCTCTTTGAATGTTTGTGAGGATGAAGGGGGAGCTGGATTCACAATAGGGAGTGGCAGAGCGCTTACTCACTTTTTATATAAGACCAATCAGCTCGATTTGAGGGGCACTGGTTGATTATTCAGTGGACAAACAACCAACAAGGACCATGTTGATGCGAAAAAAATTATATGGAGCCTTGGTGAACTTATTTTGACTCAGTCATTTTCCACAGGCAAACGTTCATTTTGGTGAGAATGGGATGTCAGATCACTCCTGTATGCTTATTCAACATATATATGTGAGGTGATATTCACCAGTTCTCCATCAATCTTCAACGAAGATACAACAAACAGAAGACAGATTTGAAGATTTGAAGATGTGTGTGTCTGAATATCGAAGAAGAAAGAGGGAAAGACTTTCTGATTAAGGAACAGAATAATAATGCTATGTCTAAGTGAGACATGTGAGACTCACGTGAGAAGGACAAGACAAAAGCATTATCAAACACAGTCACATTAACACATTCAATAGCATAAGTTGAACACGTGAGGGCACATGATATCTACCTTATAAATGAAGACATCACCAGATGCAACTGCTACCCATTACTATATAAGACAGGCATAAGCTTTAGTCATAGATACACACAAAATACATTGAACACATTCATTGTAAACAATATTCTAAGAGTGATTTACGAAAAGAATAGAGTGAAAGTTTAAGAGCTACTAGAGTACTTATCAGAGGGTACTAGAGAGAGTTCATAGATCTCTTGCAAGTGTTTTTGAAAGCACTCAATCTCTTATAACTTACTATTTTCTTGATAGTAGTAGAACCACAAGTTTGAGATCCTTGGATGTAGATAACATTGAAGTTATCGAACCAAGTAAAATTCAGTGTTCTTTATTTTTCTGTGATTTTCACTTCCTGCAAAATCAAAACATCTTTATCAGTCTTTATAGTAAAAGACAACAGTAGAATACAAAGATCTTAACATTAGTGGTATCAGAGCCTATCTACAACTTTCTGGGCAATTCTTAGTTATTCAAGCATCAAGGTTCATCAAGAATTTCTATAAGAATATTTCTTCTCTTGACTCTTTAAACTACGTTTAAAATGGTAGGAAAAGAAATGGATGTCTTCACTGGTAAAGAAGACTTTACAATCTAGAAACTTCAGATCCAAGCTTTACTTAATTCTTATGAATGTTATGGTGCTATTGAAGAACAATATGATGTAGAGACTGACCCTATCAAGAGAATTAAGATGCAAAGACTTGCCCACTGCAAGTTAATGCTTCACTTATCACCGGTTGTGATAAGGAAAGTGCAAAATTGTAATACTACACAGAAACTTTGGCTAAAACTTGATGAACTATATGCTAAAAGATGTCTGCCTAATAAGATGACACTTTTACATAATCTTGCTAATTATAAAATGAACACTACTGTTTCTCTTGATGATAATTTGGACTACTTCTTTAAGTTGGTGCAAGATTTAGAAGTTATAGGTGAAAGGATCCCAGAAGAATATCAAGTCGTAGTCATTCTAAAAGCTTTACCATCTGAGTTCAATGCTTTCAAGAAGGTGATCAAGCATGCTAGTGGAGAATCTCTAATTGTTAAGAGGGTGTTAGACTCACTAATGGAAGAACTAGTGGACATTAATCCTTTCAAGAAGGAACAAGAAGTGATGTTCATCGAAAATAATCAAGAAAAGAAGCCACAGAAAAAGAATAGCAAGAAAGTAAATTGGCATAAAGGGAACGACAAGGATAAGCACACCAAAGAAGGTGAAGAAAAGAAGAAAAAGGCTAAAGGCAAGAAGTGTTTCTACTATGATAAGGAGGGACGTTTTGTAAGAGATTGCAGAAAGAAGAAAGGAGACAAGGTTGCACAAAGTGGAGACGCTGGGAATGTGGAGAAACCTGAAGACTCAAGTGGTGATGAGATATTGGCTGTCACTGAAGAGAGTGGAGATCTCAGTAGAGAGTGGATCTTCGACTCTGGATACACCATGCATGTTACTTATCACAGAGATTGGTTCACAACATTTGAACCAGTCACTGCCAAAGTAAAGATGGTAGATTCTGGGCAACAAAAGATTGAAAGGATTGGGAATGTCTCTATCAACATATTTGATAGGAAAAGGAGATCCCTAACCAATGTCAGATTTGTGCCTGAAGTAAGGAGAAATCTCATTTCTGAAAGCATGTTTGACAAACAAGGCTTTCAGATTAGATCTAAGGATGGACTTAAAGAAATCCTAAAGAATGGTAGAGTGATCATAAGAGGAGTTGAAAGAGGTGGGCTATATTATGTAATAGGCACGACAAAAGTGAACCTAACTACAGAAAATGTAAAGCTTGATATAACTAAACAACGGCACTCAAGATTGGGTCATGCAGGGAACAAAAGTCTATTCCATCTTTCAAAATAGAGACTAATTCTAGAAAAAGATATAAAGAAGTTAGATTTCTGTGAATTATGTGTGCTAGGAAAGCATCACAGAACCAGTTTCCAAAAGCGAGCAAAGAAGGCTAAAGAGATCCTAGAATATGCTCACAGTAATCTCTAGGGGCCAACTCAAATGTTCACTGTAGGAAGGAACCGATTTTTCATGTCAATTATAGATGATAAGTCTAGGAAATGTTGGGTCTATCCTATGAAGAGGAAAGATGAAGCATTAGAAATCTTCATCATATGGTATACACTAATGGAAAATCATACTGGAAAGAAGTTGAGATACCTAAGGATAGATAATGGACTGGAATACTGTAATAAGGAGTTTGAAGACTACTGCAGTAAGAAAGGTATAAGACAGTTAGAGCTACACCTCAGCAGAATGGTAAAGTTGAGATGTAACATCCCGTCCCCATATTAAGGGTTAAGACCCACCCGAGATTTCAGTACATGGGAGCTCAAAGGGAGATTTA
>JAOTAX010000007.1:10792820-10814347 GCA_025629825.1 Erythroxylum guanchezii
TATGTGTGAATATACAATGATGCATGAGCATGAATTATGCTTCCTAATTTCTCATTAATCTCTAATAAACACCATTTTAACTTCAATTTAGATAACAGGATGTTACAAGCATGACTCTTTAACTTTGACCTTTTTAGTGATATAAAGCTAGTGGAGTGGAATTATTTTTGCTCATTTATTTATATACTACTACTATTTTCATGTGGGATACTAAAAATCCTCAAAAAGGATTAACATCTAACTTAATATATCTATATGTATATAAAGTATCGTAACGTAAATCAACTATCTATTCTCAAAATTAATAAACTAAACTAAAATCAATTCAATCATCAAAACTTATAACTATAAATTAAATAAAAATTACAATCAAACTCATAATGAATAATCTTAATCAACATCATCTTTAAAAAAAATTCTCGAATTATTCATTGTTAAGTTAATTATAACAAAATTGACAAGCTTGACTATTAAGTCCATTCCCTACATTTAAGTGTGAGAATAACCGATACATGTGAGAACAATGAAAAATAAGACAAATAATAGTAAGGGTGAGGATAACTGATACTTCCCTGATGGTAAAAGATTTCCGACCTTATCCAGTATTGTTAACTTCCATCAAATGCCAACGAAATATTTTCCACTCTAAAGCAATGGTTGATGTTGCTGTCATAACCTGTGGAACTCCATCAAATCTTAAGTATACAATTAGGGACATCAAACTAAAATTATAAAAATAACTAAACTGCTAATGAAAATCCTATAAACTACTTAACAAAAAAAAATTGATGGGTTGCCTTTGTTGAGCAAGTTTAATATCTAATAAAACTCCCAATACTCGTAAGTATACGGATCGTAACTTGTAGTATCAAAAGGTATCGATCCCATAAGAAATTAGCTTAAACAAGTTCAACGTAGCCTTGTTTCAGTTAATAAAATATGATATGAGTGAAAATAATAACGAAAATTAAAGCAATTAAATAAAATCAAGCAAATAACAAACAATAAGTGAGCTGCTAGTTCAATGTAATTGATCAAGGATAATGCTTAGGATTTATTCTTTCATTATTTTGTTCCCTCAACTCTAATTGATCTAATTATGTGTTGATCCTATATTTTCTATGAGATTGATTACTCTCTTCTAAGACCTAGCCAATTAACCCTAATTGATTAATCCTAATTAACTTTGAAAATTCCAAATTTTGCAACTCTCGATTCACAAAATCATCCTAACTTTTTGAACTAAATCTGACGTTATCTATTAGATAATCAAGTTCTCACATAAGATCTCTCTTTGTATGATTGTTATTTTGATAATTACGTGACTTATTAAACTACTAACTCTTGTTGCGCAATTTAATCAGATTACTTTTGACACTCTCTCGATTTATTATCAAAGTATAAACAGACACAATTAACACAACACTAGAATTTTGTATTAAATCAACAAAAATCAAAGTCACAAAATAACTAAGGAATAAACCCTAATATGGAAATTTTAACATCATGAATGTAATAAAAATTTGAAAATTCAGTTTACACATCAAGTATGATGAAAATATCAAAGGAGAAAGAAAGAAAAACTCTATTTGGAGCTTGATATGGAAAACTAGAAATCTAGACTTTCTTCTCGATCTTCTTTGTTTGATCCACTTTTATAAGATGGCAGCTTCATTTTTTGTGTCTTTCACATTCTTAAATAGTAATTTCAAGTCTTAGGGTTGTTTCTAGGATTTCCCCACTTAATTTGGTTTTAAAAATAGCCCCAAAACATCAAAAGACCGAAGAAACTTTTTGGAAAAGCTTAAATTCGTTGGAGTTGTTGTCTGGGAGATGCTCAGTCTGACTCACTATCATGCATGAAACCGTGTATCACCAAAATTACTGAAAATTGTGAATTTTCACAACCTAAGAGACGTGCACGAGATGATGCACATCCATGTATCTCTTTTGTGCTTTGTTTTGTGTCATGTTTTTATTTGAATTCTTCTCCTTTCCTCAATTTCCTATTTCCATACACTCATAAACATATCAAACATCTCATGAAACATAAAATTAAGATCTAATTCAAACTATTGATTAAAACTTAAAACTTTTCAAACTTGCCTCTTTTTCTAGCTGGTCAATGTTGTTGTCATCATAACTAATAACAACTTATCAGGATGTAAGGAATGTCCCATTTTACCTAAGTAAAATTCCAAGAAATAATGGTCATATTAAAAAGCAATCACTTAGGAGTTCAATGCTTTGTGATCTGTATATTTTTTATTTTTTAATTTTGGTCACCAACAAGAAGTCTTTGCAGGTATACAATTGCATATATTAACTTTGAAAGAATAATGTTGATGATTATGTGAGTGACTTCTATAAAAAAGATTGCTACTTAAGAAATTATTAGTAGTCAATGAAGCCAATGAGATGGTCTAAAGTTCAAAACCCTCAACTTATCCTCCCTCTAATTGTAAAGAAATATTAGGCATTCTAGAGAGTGAAACAATAAGGAATAAGGATGAATGGTTGAAGAATCTTCACAAATTAAGATAAGGAATTGCAATGAGATTTTAACATTATTAAAAACTTGTCACAAAAAAAGGATGCAAAAAGTTGGATCAACCTTTAAGGAAACCAACTTCTATAAAGGTAAGTGGACTTTTCTTTGACTTTGCTTTTGTAATTATAAGTTACAGGTTGATTGAGTTTTTACCTACATTGGTATGATATATTTTAGAGGAAAAAAAGGCTAACCTAGCATATTGCAAAATTCAATTAAGTTAAGAGTTATAATATTAGGAATTCTTTTTCAGAACTTACAAAAAGAAAAATAAAACCAAGAGTAGCGCATCAAATTTAAACGTTGATCTAACTATTCCTAGAATGGAGAAAAGAGTTGTAAGATTTTAGTTTAATGTGAATTGCATTATAACAAGCATATATGTGACTTATATTATCCTAAAAAAATCATCTCTTCTCAAAGGTACAAACTTTCATTTAGAAAAGTTAATGGAAATACTTAGTTCAAGATAATGATTAAAGTATTGATTCTCTTATTAATTATTGTGTCTATGTATGGAATGATGATTGTATATAGGAACAATAATCTAATTCATGGCATACTGTGTAGGGTATTATGCAAGAATATATGCAATAATTTGTGCCCATTAGTTATTTATTTCAATATTGTTGTCAATATGTTCCAAATTGGTTGTAGATCTTTAGCTTAGCCTAAATTGTGAATTAGTTATAACTACTTTTTTAATGTTACTAATACTACAAGGGGTATCAATAGCAACATTAGTAGGGACTTAGAAGAAAGATGGAGGATAACAAAAGTCCAAAAGACTAGTATGTTTAGTCACCAAAATAACTTGTATATAGAACTAGTCTCCTACCCCTCACTAACCACAAGGAAGGCATGATATTTGAAGTTAGCAAGAGAAGTGAGGATAAATGTCTTCTATCCTTCCACAATGAATGGAGAAGATGTTAGGGGCTTATTACTGCTAGAGCTTGTAGCAATTTGAATCATACCACTTCTACCTACACTTTAGAAATTTTTTAATTGATCCAAAGAGGATTGAAGTTAAGCCACCACGAAACCTTTTGTAGAAGTGGAATTTCATCAAAATTACACTCTTTTAGGCTTAAGATCCTATCTTAGCTTACTTATGGAGTTAGACTTGTAGTTCTTGAGCTTTTTCTCTTTAAATTAAGTTCTTACTTAAGATGCTTGTATCGATGGACTTTTTTAAGGCTTTGGCCTTTATGCTTCCTATTATAGGCCTATTAATATATTCTTTTCAATTTTTCAAAAAATTAAATACTACTGCAACTCAAGCCTACAATCTATCAAATACTAGTGCACCTCATCATTATAAACCTTTTAATCCATCAATAAAAATTAATGGATCAAGAATCCCAACTTTCCTAATCTAATTGCAACATAATTGTTATAACCTTTTAATACATCAACAACAAATACTAACCAAATTCCAAGACAAAGGATTAAAATAAGGATAATCAAAGACCGATTATCATTATTGTGTTGTCTAATTTATGATAAGTGAACTTTATACTTTATACTTTGTATTAGTTATATGCTGTCCATTTAGAATTAATGATGCTATTTTGGCATGCAATTTGACCTTTAGAGTCTAATACTTTAATTTGACATAATATATTATGACTTTTTGATACACACATTAGTTTGAGTGGTGATACTCACAAAATTGTTATTTTGATATTTTACAACTAAAATGGCTTTACAGTTCAAATTAATACAATATAGCCTATATGAATATGTTGAATAGAAACTAAACATTGCTATGATATATCAAAGGTTACATAAAGTTATGGGATATATTCTGTAAGCATTTAAAATGAACATGCATAACCTTTATACTAAACTTCAAGCAATTAGAAGACAAACAATACATAATCTATAAAGACATAAAAAAATTTTCATTTCAATACTTGCATAAATAATACAATATTACAATTACAAGTCCACATAAGGGAATAAATGTTGCTTAAAATTGTTAACTCATCCTCTTACTTTCACTAATTAAAATTTTCAATTTGAATTTCTTTCATGCTATTCTTGTTTAAACTTATCCCTTTCCTTTTACTAACTTCTTCTTTATTATTATAATTTTGAGCAATACCTTCTAACATCTCAACTTTCTCATATATTTCATCTTGCAATGCTTTTATATTGTCATGCAATACTTGTTCATGTTCAGCTTTATCCTTAAAATTCCCTTTTCATGTTTTTCACCTTTAACATGATTTTACAAATCACATATTTTTCTTGTCTATTATTTTTAGGATCTCATTAAAAAAACCATAATTGTTTGGTCTCCACATACTATATCTAAAGAAGCTTTACTTGGGATGCTTCTTATTTCATGCACATGCAGTAGCATAAATTTGAAGCTTATATAATTGGTCTTCTTTAAATCTTTTACTTACATATGAAGAAGTTCACAAAAAATTTGAGATAAACTTATTGCTTAACTATATTATATATTGCAATTACACATAATTTAATCATTAATAAACATAATTGATATTTTAAGAGAAATATATGCTGATTATATATTACATATATAAACCAATATGATCCATCTATATAAACTAAACCAATGCATATAAAACTAGTATATATAATATTGATTGCATTCATATAGTGGTTAAAATTTAGATTATTTCTTCAAAAGCCTATTAAATATCTATTGAACCTATTTTATAGATCACTAGAGTCTATGGTCTCTGCCATAAACATTTTCAACATATATAGGCACTCTTTTAAACCAGAAGAAACTATAACATATAAAGAATAAGCACGATTCATTCATACAAGAGTAAGAATAGTCCTAAAGATAATTCTCCATATCATAAGAAAAAAAGGTTTGAAATTGATGGATTCATTTATAAATTAAAAGTAGTTATAACCTTTTAAATAAAATGAAAAAGAATTGAACTTAAACATCATTTCAAGCTTAAACTTTCCTTATGTATTTATAAATTAGTTGGTTTAAACAAAACCCATTTAAAATTCTTCCATCTGTAATTCTCCTTCCATAAAACCTACACCATAAAGTTGCTAAAAATGGAAAAAGAAACAATCATTTGGCTTGCAGTAAGGAATTCATAAGCATTTGAAATTGGAGAAACAAAAATTGGAACTACTACTAATAAACTGGTAGTATTTGGCTCTAAAGAAACAAAGACTTTAACTTTATAATTGCAAAGAAACAAATACTACCTAGAACTCCCCCTTTATATATATTCCAAGGTGGTTAAGATTGTAAAACAATTTAAGTGGATCAAAATGTTTAGTTAGATCTATTGTAACATTATAACAATTTCTGATATTTTTTCAAGTTCAAGTCACAGTTGGGAGATTGCTTATCACCTTGATAATTTGGAGGATGATGGTTCGAGAGTGGAGGACTTATAAATATTAATTGAATCAAACTCGTCATTTAGCTTGACTTATCAAGTAATTTACTTGTGTAGTGGGCCCCACCTGCTAACGCAGCGTTGGAGCGTGGGTTATATTTAGGATTTGGTTTCACCTCCCCTTGTAAGGCCCGCGGGGCGGGAGGGGGGGAGGTTTCAGTCGTATTAAAGCCACCAAGTTCGTCCTAGGTTTGCCCAACGTCCTGAGTTCGATTCCCCGAATGTTAATGGGAGTCGACCATTTGCAAAGTGCCCCAAGTGTAGTAGGCCCCACGTGCTAACGCAGTGTTAGAGCAGGGGGTGTATTTAGGATTTGGTTTTACCTCCTCTTGTAAGGCCTTATGGGGGGCTCAGTGAAGTAGTGGGCCCCACCTGCTAACGCGGGCTTAGAGGGTTTCACCTCCCCTTGTAAGGTCTTATAGGGAGACTCAGTGGTATCAGAGCCACCAGGTCCGTCCTGGGTCTGCCTAATGTTGTGAGTTTGATTCCCCGAATGTTAAAGGGAGTCAGCCATTTGTAAAGTGCCCCAAGTAGTCGGCCCCACCTGCTAACGCATGCTTGGAGCGGGGGGTATATTTAGGTTTTTGTTTCACCTCCCCTTGTAAGACCTTATGGGGGCCTCAGTGGTATTAGAGTCAAAAATTTCGTTCTAGCCCGGGGTATATTTCGGTATACCAGTTTCCTAAGTCGCCCACAGAATTGGAGGTTTTGCATTTTACATGACTCGTACCAATTTCCCAAGTCCCCCACAGACTTAGAGCTCGTGCATCTCGCATGACTAGCTAGTGACTAGGTCACTAGAGTGAGCAACCAAACCTTTTGCATCTAGATCAATAGAACATGACTCAAGAATATACTCAAAATGAGTAGGGAGAGAGCCTATACGAAAAATGGAAACACTATCCACCGACCCTGTTTATTTGTCTTCTACTTTGTATATGTCTTCCTTACCTTCTAGTGTAAAGCGTGTGTTATCTAATCGTATTGAAAACCTTGTAGAAATTACCCATATATCTGTAGAAAATCGTGTTTGTGAGTCTTTTTTACCTTTGTTGAGTCCATATAGTATATATTCTCGTGATCATTCTTTGACGAGAACTATTCGTACTATCTTGTCTACTTCTAGACCTCGTGTGAAAGAAATCATCCAAAGTTCCAAATTGGAACAGTATGGTCTTAGATCTACCACGACAGAACAATACGTGAAGCTTGAAATCCCTAAAGAACTCATTTCTCTATGGAGGGAGCAAAATCATACACATCTTCATATTAGAGCTATACGCCTTGTTCTTACACTTCATGGAAGAAAGGGAATACCTGTTACAGCTAGGATATCCCTTCTAGACACTACCTACACAACATACTAAAATGCTCTTATTGGTACTCTGTTGACAACACTCAACAACAGAAGTGTCATCTTGACCATAGCACCTAATTTCAACGTCAAGTTGGATGATCCTACCTTATATGAACGTCTACAATTTCATATCTAGATCACTGGAGTAGATCAAGATCCTACAGCCATCATGGCTACTCTACACCACCAGATGATCTATCGTCTATAGAATCATGCTTTGGAACTTAACTTCCCAAATTCCACTTCAGATGCTCTTTACATGGTCGTTGATCGTTCCAATGATTAGACTACTATCATTCAGATCCTGAAGCAACTACTAGGACAAGACCTTAAAATTTTGATGCCTACTGAATGGATTACCAACTACCAAAAGGTGTTCCATGCGCCTCACCGACACTCTTTTCATATGACAACTCCTCCAATTCTGAAGACTCTGAGAGATGGAACTGTTAAGTTCATCTATGCACAGCCCAATGAAGATCCATCTGGACCTTCTACATCTAGGGCAATCCTTATGATCCAGCCCGTATTTTCACATACGAAAGGTAAATCTGGTCCTCCTGTTCATTACTTCAAATCTAACAGAGATCTAATCTATGTCAGTCATCATCGTGGACATTTTGTATGGGATATCGACCTATCCATGTGCGAACTCGATTGTGAAGTCTATCTTGATCTTGAGTCAGATAGTGATGATGATGATGAATGATATAGAAGAAGGAGAAGGAAGAAGAGAAAGTCAAAACCTCACTGTATGCCTTCTCAAAAGTATCATCCACATAGAGATAATCCAGATCCAGATGTTTCCAGCACTCTTAAATGTCCACAAATCGAAAGATCCATATCTAGATCTCTTTGAGAGATGCTGATGTCATCTATATGTCAAACAAAGCTAGCAGTTCCTGTTATGACTCCTACTCTTATACCATGTATGATGGCAAAGCCATACGAGGAATACTTTCCTTCATTAACCAAGAGTATTGATGAATCAATGAGGGTTGTTTATAACCCTTATATTCAAGCCACAAGAATCACTTCACAAGGTATACTCGTATATAATCCTTCTGAAGAAGTTCTCAATAAGCACATATCAAACGCAGTAGCACAGAATAAAGTTTTGAGAAGAATTGATTCTAAGCTGGATGGAATAAGTCAACAAAATTTTGCTACTCATCACAAAGTCGATGCAGTCTCTAAGCATATTTAATAGATGTACTAGTCGTACAAAGCTCAGATTCAACGTCTTGATCATAAACTCAAATGCTACATCTCTACCCATTATATGGGGCCTGATTCGATGCAAAAGTTCATGAGATACAAAAGATACAAGGAATTGTGCAATAAATGGAAGCTGACGTGCATTCTGCACAGTCAAAGACAATATATGGCTCATCCCCTTCATTGTTTCCAAATACTCAGCCAATATACCCGTCACCTATGTATCAAAAGTATCCAGAAGAAGCTGACTACTCAAAGGTATTCAAATTCAATTATCTTTTGATTAGACAGTACATTCATCCTTAGACAACTCCGGAGAAACCAAAAAGGTCAAAGTTAAAGTCAAAATTTTGACAGAGTTCCTAAAAAAATAATTTCTGAGAAATCAAGTGTGTCTAAGTCGTCAACCTTTTATACACCATTTGAACCAGTCAATCAGTGGAGTAAGCCGTTACAAATTCATACACCTCCAACATCTCCACCAAAAGTTCAACATTTCACCTCATCTCATAGGAAGGACAAAGCACTAATGACGGAGTTCCTTACAACTCTTACCACTAAATCTCTTACAGAAGATTTCACTTCTTAATCAGATAATACAGAAGTTCATTCTGAAGCCTCTGTTACAACATCTAAAATTTTTGCAACACCATCTGAGTCATCTACTGAATAGATCTTTGAACTATCTACTGATTCTTTAGCCCAGCTGGCTGATCTATCAGAGTTATCCAATGTTCTGATGACGATGCCTCAATCTATTAAAGTTGAACATGAAATTAGTGAAGCAGAATCCACGGGTACTGAACCTATTAGACCTGAACCAGCACTACAAGTAATACCAGCCCAGCCAGCTACAAAGGTTATAACCAAGCCTACTTCAGGACCTTGGTTTACGTTCGATGACTTACCTCCAAAGAAACAGAGAGAAAGAATACATGAATTTGGTGCATGGAATGATCTTCAAATGACTAGACCCAATCATCCCTTGCCAGATATTTTTGTCTGAATTCAAATCTCGTTTCACTGGTACTTTGTGAGAATGGTGGCAAAGTATATCTGAATACTAAAGACTTTAGTACATTCAAGTCATTACAGAAAGATGTTAAGTTGTTGTAGTATATGCAATCCATTTTGCCTATCCATTCCTCCAACAACTTTGAAGAATTGATTGAAGAGTAATCTCAAGAAAATGAGGACACCAAATTGGCTATTTCTGTATTAACATCAGAAGATGAAGAATCCTCTATTTCCTCTGATTCTCAAGAGGATGATTCTCTATATATGCTACAGCAGACTTGCATGAAAGTAGATCGTACACCAGTTTAACGATCTTATGTCTAGATCCAACTCTTTCAACAGGACAAATATGATAAGCCCATTAAAGTTATCGGGTTTATGGATACTAGATCCAGTCGTATGATCATGAAGCCTAATATCTTATCATCTAATGCATGGACTTCTCATAAAGAATATTTTACTACTGCTGATGGTAATTCTTTCAAGATTGGGTTAATAACTAGAAGAAGGATCAGAATTCGATTCTTTCCTCAGTGTATAGATTGGACTGAAGTTCTTAAAAGCAATCTACCTGGCCCAGACATTCTGATTGGTATGGATACATACAGTAAAGCCTCACCTTTGCAGATCCTACTCACAGGCCTCAGATATCGCTCATTTTTCAATCCATACACTAAAATCAAAAATGTGTTTGAACTTGCCCAAGTTCCTACACGTTACACTACACTTCGAGATAAACTGTTGGAATATTGTCCTGAATCTCATGCACATTTTTCTCACCCATATCCTCTATGGAAAAATACTAGCTTTTTCATAAGTCTACCTTTTAAGAAGAATGAGGATATCAATCTTACGAAAGCTACACATCCAGGGATGAATTCTGGTATTCTAAAGCTCGCACTAGATGAGTGTACAATTCTTTTGAAGCAAGGACTTATTAAGCCCACAAAGTCGGATTGGGCTTGCCAAGCATTCTATGTCAATAAACGTTCAGAGCATAAACGTGGAAAAAAGAGATTAGTCATTGACTACAAACCTCTGAATGTTTTCCTGCAAGATGACAAATTTCCTTTACCAAAGATCAGTACTCAGGTACTATTTCTTAAAGAAGTTGCCATCTTTTCCAAGTTTGATCTTAAGGCAGGAATTTGGCAACTGGGTATTCACCCAACTGATAGATACAAAACTGCATTCTGCATTTCCAATGCACAATACCAATGGACTATTATGTCATTTGGGCTTAAAGTTACCTCATCACTGTTTCAGAAATCAATGACTAAGATTTATAAGCCTATCCTCTACAGTGCACTGATCTACATTGATGATATCTTACTGTTCTTAAAGACCCATGAGGAACATCAGGCCTTACTACAGAAATTCTTGAATATTACTAAACAGTATGGAATTATGCTTTTTTCCTCGAAAAGTATAATTGGCACTACAAAAATCAAGTTTATGGGTATGCACTTCAAAGATAGATTCTACCAGCCCGGTCCACATATTGCAAAAGAGCTGTTACAAGTTCTTGATGAATATCTCACTGTCAAGCAGATACAACAATTCCTTGGAATTGTTAATTATATTCAAGATTTCATACCACACGTGGCAACTTATATTTCAAGCTTATCCAAGCTTCTGAAGAAGAATCATCACCTTGGACTAAGGAACAGACCAAGGTTGTCCAGCACTTAAAGCAAGTTCGTCAGGACAACGTGTATTACAGATTGATGTTAGTGACATCCATTGGGGTGTTGTGCTCATCGAAGAAAGCAATGACAAAAGATATTACTGTGGACATACAAGCGGCCAATTCAGTTCATTTGAATGTCATTATCATATCAGTTATAAGGAGATTCTCGTTATCAAAAGAGGTATTGAAAAGTTTGCTTTTCACCTCACTCTTTATCATTATATCATTGAAATGGATAACACATCATTCCCAAAAATCCTTGATCAGCCCAAGAAAAAGATTCCCAATAGTCAATTGCTTCATTGGCAGGAATGGTTTTCCTGCTATAAATTCTCCATCTGCCACATCAAAGGTCACCAAAACACCTTAGCTGATTATCTCTCTCGGCCTAATAAACCTCTCTTGTTTGTCTCTTCTTCTTTGAAACTTATGATCCCATTGTATTGGTTAATGGAGTTTCCCAAGTTTGCAAAATACAAAGAAGAGTTTCCTCCTTTGTTTTCTCAGCCCCCAACCTTTGTTGCTAATCTCTTTCCATTACTTCCTCAGAGTTTGTTTTACTATCTGCATTTAACTCTTCTGAAGTTTGACATCTTACCAGTTCCCGGTTATTTTGATGTTGTCACTCTTTACAAACTTATGTATCATATATATGACAATATCCATGAGTCTACTTTTTGGCATCTATGGGCTTTGTCTGCCCTTTATGCATGTTCTATTTCCTTCTCACCACTTCATGTTTATCGACATCTATCTGATTCGACCAATGCTGGATCCCTTTTATGGACATTTCTGGAATGGTTCCAACCATTAGATAAATGGCGCATTGATATGTCCCAACTGTTGACTCATCATCGTTTATGGGACTCTTCTGTAGATAATCGCAACGCTTATGCTATCTATCTGAACCATCGTCCATATTGTATGAGTGACTCTGGACAATTATGCACATTCAACCATGTTCAATTCTAGCGTGCATCTACCAATTGGCCTATAGAAAGCACCTTCTTGACAAAAGAATTACACTCTTTCTTAGACCAATTAAATCAATCTCCGAGTTTGGTCCCATCTACAATTTGTACATCTCTTGGACATTGTCATGGAGAAACTGCGCTTCTAAATCCAATTATAACTCCATCACTAAATGAATGGACTTCAGTTCATGATAATGTTCTTCACATCAAAGCAGGAGATATTCCTTGTCATACTTATCATAGAACTATGGAATCCAGTTACCCATCAAGGTCAGTCCAAGAATCCAATTCTGTTTCCGGCCCATGGCCTCCAAATTGGACTACCACTAATATCCATCAACTTATTGAACAAATCGACAAGGAGATGAATTTGATAGATGATACTAACCTCACTTTAACTTTATAAAGTGGGACACGACTTTTGAGAACCTTGTTTGTTTTTACTTTGAAGTCTTTTGATGAAAAATGGCCACAAGACAATATTCCAAGGTTCCATCTTATCATCTTATTATTTACTTTTGAAAAGTAGCCTTTATAAAGTTGTAATCATTGTACTTTATCTTTCTTTTGTAAAGATGTAATGAGTGTGCCTCCTAAATAGATTTAAATTTCTAACCTTAACTTTACCTATAAAAGCAAGATTACCCTTCAGTTATAAGCATGCTTAAATTACGATCAAATTAGAAGGTTTGATTTCAATAAAGTTTGTTTGGTGTGTTTCTTTCTAAGTTTCTTCCTTTCGTGAAAAAGTCTCGAGTCATGTTCCTAGTAGATTGGATATAGGATGAGTATGCTCTACACTTACCTTTTCTGAGGATCTTGTGTATCAGAAATCTTTAACAGTCTAGGACTATATACACAACAATTTCGCTGCTTGATTATAGTTTAACGGGTAAAGAGTGAAGGTACTTTTGAGATTTTTGTTACGGAGTGGGAAGAGAGAGTTGTGAAGAGAGTAAGGTTCCTAAAACGAAAGATGAGAGTTGTGCCCGTGAGCCAGTAGAGCTAGAAAGAGCTTTGTTATTTCATCCATCATACCTAGAACTTACCAATAGTTCACAAAAGATCCCAAGTTTGTTCCACAATAGTCTACCAGATGTCTCAATACCTCCAATCCAACTTTGGTTAGTCAATGATCTTATCAAAAAAGAGTTTTTATACAAGTTTGTCATCTGTTTTTCCTATGTGCACTTCAGGATCCCTTGCATGGTGTCAGAGATTGTATATCCTGTGCGATTTATTTAAACATTTCTAAAAAATAATAATTACGTGTTTATATATAGAGAAAGAGAGGGGAATGTGGCCGGACTTTGTTATTGATGCAAAAACTGATCGTCACTTTGTTACCATCGTCTAATAATTGCAAAGATAATTACGTGTTTATAAATAGAGAGAGAAGGGGGGGCGGAGAATGTGGCTGGACTTTGTTGATGCAAAAACTGATGGTCACTTTGTTACCATCGTCTAATAATTGCAAAGACAGCGCTTTTAAGCACCTACAACCTTGCCTGATATCGGCTTCCTAACGCACTGGGGATGTTGACTGACATGCTAATACAACGTCGAGCCCGTAAAGGAGGAATTCATGCCACTGATGACACCTTAAGTAATTAACGTGGAACATTTATTTCCTTAATTAGCAGAGCTAAGAGCTTTCATGTTGTATCTGAGAACCACAGACAAACCCAGTTTTACGTTCTCAGACTCGGATTTGGCGGTAAACTTAGATCAACTACATATGGCTTCAAGCTGTTCAGTGTGCTTCCTAAACTCATACTTACCATCAAAACACAACAAAATTTTGATTACACTGTGGAACAGAGAATTATCGGGCAAGAACCTAAAGTTTTTCAAGTTGAAAGAATGAAATAATCGAATTTTTTGTTTTTGGGCAAATCAGAAATTTAATAAATCATAAAGGAAGTTACGTACAATGAAGGGATTGCCCAGGAAACAAACCGTCCCAACACCGCCGGGGCAGCCTAACGTGAGATCTTTAGGACCTTTACAACAATTAATCCTCATTAAACTAGCCAACTGCAGCACTCACCAATACAAATCGACCATCCAAGATGACCTTGAAGGAGGTTCATCTTACCCAGCAACACAACCATTTACAGATAACCAAAATAAAAGATCAAATCCACATATGCAATCCTTTCCGCTGCAAAACCCAGGTATTCATGTCCACTTCACATGGAATTAAGCCTCTGAGTTGCAGTTTCCTGTTTCATCGCTCTAGGCCGAACAACTAGTTCCATGTATGATATCTGCAGCTTTGTCCTTCCAATTCTCACCCTTCCTTTCGTTGAGTGAGAGCATGTTAGTATCATATTGCAACAGTGACCAAATCAAGTAAAACCTACTGGTTGGGAAATATGAACAAGTCTTCATCCATCCCTGCAGGTTGATCTCTCGTGGGACAACCTGCTAACCTTGCCAAATGATGTGCTCTACTCTCAATGCAGTGCAAGCATCATCAGCAGTAAGAAAAGGACAAGAAGAAAAAAGAGCATTTGTTGTCCAACAAACTGAGGTCTGACCAACCATCTCAGTTCGAAAACAGATGGCACTGTTCCAATTATCATTGTTCTTATATACAAATTATTGGTTTATTCGTTTCTGTTAGAGCAATTTTTGCTGTTGCTGAGGCAATTTTCGGTTAATTAATTCCTCTAAAGCCTTTCTCATCCACTGCTGTTGACATACTTCTCTGGCTTCATTAACATTGACCTGCACAAGCACTTTCAAATTAGACAATATTTTTCCAACAATGCCAACAGAAAGATCATGGATCAGAAATCAGCAGTGACAAATCCACTTACCCATTGTCGCTTCCGGAAATTTTTCTCAGGCCATTCATCCAATTCTTCTTCAACTAACAAAGGAAACATGTGACCATCATGCATTTTGCCATCCCTTTTGCTCGGATAAGACCATTTCCCCAATTTATTCTGGAAGATCAGTTTGAAGAAATTGCGTTTAGAACTAAAGTTGAAGTCTATGAAGTGAATAATGTAAGTTCTGCAAATACTCACTTCAACAATGCCTACTACTCCTGCTTCCTCTCTTGTCTCTCTTAAAGCCGCATCTTCCATGGACTCATCTTCTTCCCAACCTCCCTGAAAGTGAAAAGTAGCAAGAACCAACTTTAATTAAGGAGAAGATAAAGAATATTTTTGTAACAATATGTAACAAACTGTAGATCATGAGATGCAGGATGGCATAGAGTTTTTAGTACCTTAGGAAATAGCATTCCTGGACCCTTCTGTGGACTGATTACGAGAACTTCCAATTCTTGAATGCAAGCCCCATCATTTTGTTCGTTGGTTTTCCTGTATCTGTACGGAATGCATCTGCACAACGAAAACCCAGGGAAATTTTCACTATAATGAAAACCCTTTGCAAGATCCAATTAAAAGACAGGATACACTTCCGAGCTTTCTTGAACCAAACACGGAAAAGAAATCTACTTTCAAGGAAGATAAAACATTAACTCACCCAACAACTTGGCGGTAGCCTCTGTCATAGCGCTGGAAGTCCCTGCCAGTGCGAGAACTAAAGGATTCAAGCCGTAAAGACAGCAACTTTTTTGGTGGGAGTACGAAGAACGTTGAAAGAACATAAAGCACAGGCCTTAAAATTGCAATAATGAAAGTAAAATCTCTCATGTCTCCACAAAATCGAATACAACCAGAAGAAGACACAGAGTTTCTCAGATGGTAATGAGTTTGCGAAACACCTGTATGCGACAGAATCGGCATATATTCGAGCTTTCACTATGATTTGCCGCTATTTGTCTATCAGGAATTCAGGATTTAAAGGACTACAGAGATAAGATTCTGGCAATGGGAAAGAAGAGCATAAGGATGCGTACAAATATATCGGCAAAAGAATAGTGGCGAGTAGCACCGAAGAAACTTCCAACTTTATTATATAAAACGGGGAACGGACCGCCCATTAAATTAAACCGACGCGCATGTTGCGTGGTGATAACTACCAAGTTCTCACAAATGAGAGGCTGAATGATTGAAAGAACCACCACGCGCGACAAGATGGCGGAGAAATAGAGTCGGACGAGGGACTTCAATGTTGGCGCGTTAAATAAGGTAGTTTGATTTAGTCAGCTAAGTTCGCAAGGAAAGGCGCGTGTTTGGGTCAGCCATGTTGAAACCATCGAGCGTGCCTTGAACTCGTCGACCGGTGGTCCCTGACTACTCGGAGTCGGTTTCCAATCAATTATGACAAAATTTGACAAGAAGCCGTAATAAAAGTTAAAACGGACGCAATAACCGATCTTTTGTTTGGTTATATTATTTTTATGGTATTTTATGGTATTTTATTTATATATTTAGATAAATTTTACGTAAACATATAAATAAGATTTAATAAAATAAAATTAAAATAAATTAACGAGAATAAAAGATTTGATGTAAACGGAAGCAATTCATTTTTCTAATAGTTTTATTTTTATATCATACATAACCTCTTCTATTTGTTTTCTAAACTTTGATGAACCTTATGCATTATATATTTAATTTTATCTTAGTTGTTAGTTTTGTGAAGAAAAATCTATGTCGCAAGTTAATTTTGTTAAAAAGTAAACATATTAAATTAAGCATGCAATCCTTTTTAAATACAATTTCTTTAAAAATTAGGTAGAAAAATATATCTTTTATTTCAATAGAAAAATATTGGTGTCTAACATAAATGTCTTATTTAATTAATTTAACAATTATATCATATAAATTAATCTGGTAGACATTTGCTTCCTTAAAGAGATTTTCCCCTTGTCAATTAATTTTTCTAATTAGAAAATAAAGTTTTCATTAGCACTCTATTTGCTAGTTTAATACTTGACAGCATGTATACAAGTTGTATATTGTAGATCTCAGGAGGAGTGAACATAGTCATCTAACAATTTGAATTATACTTTGTCAAAGTAACAAAAGATTGAATTAACTAAAAATTAAAGTAAAGTATCAAAAAGCTTGACGATTGACAATTAAAAGATAACAATGAAATTGAAGTTATACAATAATAGAAACTTACGAATTACGCTATTCTTGTTTTGTGTTTCCTTCATCTTGTAAATTCAGCTATGTTGGATCGTAAATATCTAAAGGTTTTGTCTTGATTCAATATATGATTCAAATAAAGTATGAACACATCAGTATCACAAAGCAGTAATATATTGATTTTAACAAGGTAAGAATTATACGAAACAATTTAAGAGGAAAACCCTAATATAGATAATCATATTCAAATCACAACTATTTATATGTGGCATACAAGGCAAAGCTTGGAAAAATATAAAAAGTTGGAGTTGATCTTGATATTGTACAAAATTAATGGGAAAACTTTAAGAATTGTAATCAAAGTGTAATTCTTATACAGGTCTTTGATTTGGTTTAAGTTCGATACTATTGTGTTTTCATTCAATTTGTTTCTTCCTCGGATCAAACAAACAATTTTCTTCGTTTTAATATTTAGTTAATCTTTTCTTATTATACTATCTTGTGCTTCTATTCTATCATAGTTTAGGCGCCAGCTTTTCTCTTCATATAAGTTCTAATAATGGTTAAAAAAACAACTTAGTCTATGCTTTTAATGTTGGACAATTTTGTCCTGAATAATTATTAATTGTGTTTTCAATTTTTTAATAACTTATGGGTTAAGTTACATAATTTGATCCAAATAAAGGAAATAAAGTGGCCAAATAAATGATATAAATTAATGGGTCGAAGTACCGAAGGAAAATAGATTTTGATTAGTGTGGACCGGACCCATATCGAGCTTGTAATGAGAAAGCTTGATGTGAAAGCCATATATAAAGATTACGGTCTTCTTTAATTGCTTATATAATCGTAAGCACATAGATCCTCAGACTCATTACGAGCACTTACGTCTTAAAAAAATTGTAGAAAAGCATTAATTGAATATCGATTATCACTTTCCGTAAAGGTTTTGAAAGAATGGAGCTTGTTTTGACCTCAGAAACTACTTCAAAAAATTAGATGTAACTGAAATAAGTTATTCTACATTTTCTTCGTTTTAACCTTTTTATGGACGATTCGGGGCATGTAATAAGGTATATCTTACATGTTATACGTGATATTAGAACGGTTACGTGATTAAGTTACCGAAAATAAAAGTTTTTAAGTTTTTATTCATTATGATTTTCATCAATTTTTAATTCATTTTTTGATTTTTTTTTCAAATTTCGTAAAAGCAGTATGAATAAAGCTTGATATTCGATTAGTGAAATACAAAAGCTTAATACCTTATACAAAATTTGATGAAAGTTCGAATCATAGACTTTTGAGTACAGATGAAAGATCCGAGTAATTTCGTAAAAGTATATGAATAAAGCTTGATATTCGATTAGTGAAATACAAAAGCTTACTACTTTACACAAAGTTTGATGAAAGTTGGAATCATAGACTTTTGAGTACAGGTGAAAGATGTATCCAGAAGATTCGGATCACCATATTTCGAAAACCAAAGATTCGATAGAACGGGTGCCTCGATTAGAGATATGTATGTACGTATGGTCGATATCTTGATTCGTGACTAGACGGCTACTCAGCAAAGCAAGCAATGCCATATCTAATCTTATATATTTCTGCCGTCCAATCAACCTGTATAAGTTTATCGTATTAAATTCTCCGTATGAACCTAAAACTGTGCTTTCAAATTTCCACACTTGATCATAAAAAATTCTACGTTGTCTGACCTTTTGTCATTTTTGTACGGTCATCATTAAATTTCAATTCTATACGTGTATGATCGATCACAACCAATACTACCCATTTATAAGATAGTAGATGAGATTTTTAATACAAGAGTGTCATTTATAAGATAGTAGATGGGATTTTTAATACAAGGGTATTAGTAAATATATAAAATTAATTAAATTGGCCTCATATAATAGTTTAAGTTATTATGGTGAAACAATCACTTAACATAATATTAAAACCTTTGTGATCAAATCGTGACGAGTTTAAATCATACCACCCACTTATTATTCAGTACAAAGTAGAGCGTGCCTGTGCAAGCTTCAAGTTTAAAAGACTTTTACTTGAGAGAATGTGTTAGTAAATATATAAAACTAATTAAGTTGGTTTCATACAACTGTTTAAACTATTGTGATAAATCAACCACTTAATAAAGAGAATTAATTTTAAAATGTTGCCGGTTAATCCAATGACAAATTGAAATCAGAAATATTAAGGTTCCCAGATTTGATAATTGAATATTCTTATTTTCATGCTAAACTTAATCTAAGCTGTTTTGTTCTTAATAATCCATTAATTGATCTTGGCTGAAACGATAACAACCTCGTCGACCCCGTCAACTCGTCTTTGGAAATCCATTGGCGTGTTCTTGAGACGTCCGCTTGAGCATTAGTGGCGCGGAATGTAAGAGCGGCCATTTCATTTAATCCAAATACTAACTGACAATGATGTCGGCGACATGATGGCAACCAACAAACCAAGTTGAATTCGGCTCTTCCTTACGTTTGAAGGCCGTGCTTCATTTTAAATGTTCTTAAAGATTATCAACAACTTCCCATTTACGTTATTTGTCAACGATGACTTAAATTTCAAAAATTAATATTTAATATTTTAACTTCTAATTTATGTGAAACAAGGTCCAATCTAATAAACATTTGCATGGAATTTAAACCTTTATTTTATTATTTTTAGTAATTATTTTACTTTTAAAAAAGATAAAAATAGCACGTCACATCTTTTATATAAACAAAGCTTAAAATAATTGCTCCCCTGGTATTAACTATTCCGGATGATAATGATATGAATATGTTGTCCCTTTCAATGTCAATGATTTAGCTAAATTTATTCTTCCAAACCAAAAAAACAAAAAAGAAGAAGCTAAATAATAAAGTTGGGAGTTAAATTCTGATAGGTGCAAAGAAGGGCGACATTTGCATGTGGTTCTGATCTTTATGTAACAATCAATAAGTACTTGTGGCCCTCACTTCTTTTCTTCTTGTTTTTGGAAGTTTACTCTACTTTTCAAATGGTAGTCCTCCAGTCCTTATCACTCAACCTTTTATATAATTGTGTAAACCCATTTCTATGACACGATGTCCCTGATGATATGGATCAATTATAGCATTGGCCATCCAAAGGAGTGAACTCCTTGGAAGTGTTCATATTGCAAGCTTACAAAGAGTTTACATCTTTGTTATAAATTATGGTATTTTATTGTGTTTAATAAATCTTAACTATTTATTTATATAAGTCTTACGTAAGTTTCGTAAAATAAATAGTTAAAATTTAATGTAATAAAATAAAACAGAGTAAAATTGAAAAGAAAATCTTCTACCGCTTACGTGTATTATGCCGTGTGGTTTTATTAAAAGAAATATAACAGCACTATCTTTGTTCGGTAACAATCACAGACACAGAATGGGGTTTGTTTGGTGATTGAGACGGATGGATCCCGTCCTTGGTGTTTTAATGGATACTGTTTAGGAAAATACTCTGTCAAAATCACGAAATTAGAGGATAATTCCAACTCCAGTTGGTGAGGATATTCACGAAATGTGTGGTCGAGGCTCATGCCACGAGTACTTTCGAACTTTCAATCCCAGGTCTGAAAGGGCTTTTGATTAAGTCGTGTTCAAAGGGATAATACTTGCATTCATATTTTGGTCCTTTTCTTTTGCTTAATCAAGATAAACTAAGCTTTAACTGTGATTAGTTCTACCAAGCTACTACCGTCATATTATTTTGGGCCTATTACCTTTTGAAGCTCATTAACAATAAACCAACCTATTTATAAAGAGAGCATGGTATGAGACCTTTAAATAAGAGGATAAAAGTATAATACTCGTTAACTTCTAAATATTTGAATAATAAACTCTTGATAAAGACTAATGCAAAATAGCTTTAAAGTGACTTTAGGATGTTTCTTGGCGAAATAACTCCCTCTTTTCATACCTCTTCTTTTTTTTAAAGCCTAAAACTCTAACTTTTGATGACCTACGTAACCCCCAACATGAGTCCTTATAACTGGCCTTATCTTATATGAATTTTTTCATAAATAACAACGTCAATACAAGTACCTACACAAGAACATATAAGGCACCGTTTTCTTCTTTCAAAGGGCAAAGTAGGGGTGTGTAGGTATTAGAGAAGTGCTCTAAAAACAATCGCTTTTAGTACTTATTGTACAAATTTTTATGATTAATAAAAAGACATTTTCGTTAATTTGATATTCATGTTCTTTATGAATTGATAATGATATTAAATAGAATTAATGAAATCCTTGATACAGAAGT
>JAOTAX010000007.1:10849523-10863440 GCA_025629825.1 Erythroxylum guanchezii
TACTCTCCTTTTATAATTTTTGAATTATGCTAATTATGCTATAATGATATTATGGATAATTCAAACTAAAAATCATGCATATATTTTACAGTGATAAATTTTTTTACAATGATGTAAGTTTTCCAATTACAAAATTAAGTATTTGTTTACTAATGAAATAAGTTTTTCTGGTTATAAAATAAAAAATATGTTATGGTGCCAAAATTTTTAAAAATGTTCTATGTTTTTTATTAGAATTAAAAACTTAATTTTATAAAATTAAATATCTAATCATGGCCTGATAAATTCGTTTTTTACGTCATGCCCTTATAAATCATCTTACATTTAAACAACTAATACTGAACAATTAATTTTACCAAGCATCTTTAATAAATAACTAATATTATCCGCTGGTCAAATCAACTAATATAATCAGCTGTTAGCTAATCGCGAATAAAATCAGCTAACAGCTAATACAATCCGCTCATTGCCAAACAGGGCTAAAGTACCAATTTGCAAAGGACATTAAGGCATACTAGTTGGATAGGACTAGTAAATGTGAAAACCAATGCTGCTCTTGTTCCTTTGCAATATGCTAATGGGGCTATTATGATAACAATTGTTGACTTAGAGATGCATCGGCTAAGTAGTGTACAATTGATATAAATTGCGAAATTATGCAAAGGGTTGATGATCCTTGATTACACTTGAATTGACTAAATAAGGTAAAGATTTGTGAGTAGGCAAGAAAAATAAACATTGTCAATAGAAGCTTGAGAGTAGGCGAGTGTTGGCATGCATTGATGTGCATTGGCGAAAGTCTTCGACGAAATACAATATTCAAATATGAGACTAAAGATAACTTAAGATTGATCTTAGGTTAAGGTTAACAAGATCACATGCATAAGAGAGACAAGTGAGAGCTCTAAGGACTTAATGTGTTCTCAAATAGACAGACTATGACTAATGGAGTTGACCTAGGTAAGCATTAGACCAGACTAATGTGTTATGAAAGTCTGTGGGTTTGGATAACTCATCATCAAGATAATGTAGCAAATAAAATCATGGAGGATTAACATTAGCTCTAAAAGATAAAGACTATGTGGAAGATAATCTGAAGATAGTGGAGATTTTCATGAATCTATCTTTCTCAGATAAATGTAATCCCTTATCTTAATAGTTAGGATGTAATCTGGTCTTATCAAATAGAGTCTTATTTGGATGAGAATGTCATCTTATTGGTTTGTGTGATGCGATTTGATAATGATAAGATGTGATATCTTTAGTTTAATTCAATTAGGATTCTAAATTTTAAAGAGAGAAGTGTCTATAAATATCTTATTTGAGCCTTACTCCTAAACACATGTGTGGGGAGAATACATTGAAAGAGAACAATCTTTTATATTTTAGGGGAAGTAATATAGGTTGGTTTTTTTTTTTTAATCTTTTGTATGCTTTTATCATTGCCATTGAATACTTATTGTTTTCATGGTAACCTTATAAGAGCGTGAGAGTTGAACATTATGAGGCATTCGAGAACAAGTTTTGTTAATGGACGATCATGCGGGAAAAGTTAAGTCTTGCTTAAATAGACTTAAACAAGATTGTTGTACAAAGGTGTAAGTGTAACTTCAATGTAAGTTTAGTGTCTAAGAAAACCTTTATAACAACTAGTATCATAGCCAAATATGATAGGAGGCAACAATTTAACTAAACATGTTTCAAAGGTGGAAGGGTTCACTAGTCCTTACCGTACGGGTGAAGAAGTCCCTACATACCTATCTTGTTTTAAACTCTTGAAGAGGAAGATCCAAGCATTGTAAGATCAAGTTTCCGACTTGTTGAAGGCGTAAGATGAAGCTATTTTTGAGATTATACTCCTCAAGCATATGGTTACTACCTGAGATGTGGGACGTGTTAAGAAAATAATGATTAAGGTATGTGAACAGAAGTTCTTTATGGCAAGTGGAGTGTTAAAGAGATTAAAAATTTCTTATGGGAGAAACAATACTTTGGAACGACAAAGACTTTCAATACAAAAAAGGTGTCAATTACAACAATGTATTTAGTAGATGATGCCAAGTTGTAGTGAAGAATGAGAACTTCCAACGATATCACTATGGGTAGATGCTGGGCTCCGCTTTGGGAGCCCAACATTCGGAGACATTTGACATAGACAATACTGTCCTTGACCCTATCGAACTTGTTTAGGGATAAAAATGCATAACTTTCTCTGTAGTCGACGGCCTAATAATTCTTTGGACTGTCGAAAGAAGACTTCTAGGCCTACAAATTTCATGAAGACCTTGAAGACGGATTCTATCATTAAGACAATCAAAAATTTGTCCAGACGATTCAAGATGAACAGTGCACAAAAAAAGCGGAGGGTCAACTATAGAGAAAACAAAGCAGACGAGTGATTACAAAGTAGACGAATGCGGGGCAGACGAATGCGGAAGAGCAGACGAATGCGGAAAAGCTGACAAATGCGAAAAAGTAGATGAATGCGGAGAAGCAAACGAATGCGGAGAAGTAGACGAATGCTATAAAGCAGACAAATGCCACAAAGTAGATGCATGCGGAGCAGATGAATGCTACAAAGCAAACGAAGGCCACGAAGCAGACGAATGTCGAACAGCAAACGAATGCGGAACAACAGACGAAGGCCATAAGGTAGACGAATGCGAAACAGCAGACGAAGGCTACAAGGCAAACGAATGCCAGAAGGCAGACAAAGGTAGAACAACAAACGAATGCGGAACAACAGACGAATGTCACAGGGCAGATGAATGCCACATGGCAGACGAATATGAAGCAAATGAATGCTACAAAGTAGACGAATATAAGAAGGCAAACGAATGACATGAAGCAGACAAATGGAAGAAGGCAGACGAATGCCAAAAGGCATATATATATATATATATATGCAACTTTTTGATGTATGTCTTATATACTATCAAATGTAAACGACCAAAAAGAATGTATGTATATTGCTTTTAATGTATATATAGATGTTATCTACTTAATGACAAGAGTTTACTTTTATATTAGCATATTATTAGTAATGAAATAATAAATTATTGCTTTTGTTGTTACAAATTGTTCTAAAAAAAATCACTTTATTGTCTTATAAAACTTAAATTGTTGCAATATTTATTTAATATTGTTGCTATAGTTTGAAAAGATTTTATTGCCTTGGTCAAAACTTGAAGCTATATTATTCAAACTGTTGTTATATTTATTTAATATTGTTACTACTCGAAATTTTAAGCAACATTATTCATTTTGTTGCATTATAAAAAAGATTATGTTGCCTTACACAATAATATAATAACGCCACTTTATTTATTAGTATGAAAACTGTTGCCTTAAAGTACTTATTTAAATGGAGGGTCGTGATCTTTAGCCAAAAAGATCCTGTCGAGACTAGTTTAATGCTTTCACTAGTGGAGATTCACGTTAAAATAAAAAGAATGAAAAAAAAGCAACTCATCGTCCTCGTTGTTGCGCAGAAGCAGTGTTGCTTATTGAAATGGGCAGTCCCCATCCCACGTGTAATTCGATTTTGTCCACAACGGACATCAAAGTCAAGAGTGTCGATGTAAATATTAACAAGAAACAGCATAAACAACGTGAACGTTAGCTTCTCCTCCTCGTTTTTAACAAATGACAACAAACAGAGCAATTCTCAGTTCAAATATTTCACTCGGTTTGTATCGCCTTCGATTTCTTTCCTTGTAAATTTATATCTTCTGCATTGCAACCATCGTCCTTCTACTTCTTCCTAGTCTTCTTTCTGGTTGATTAAAGCATTGCAACTCTATACCCATTTCCTTTTCTTCTGATAAAAAGTATTATGAATATTGAACAGACCCCGGATGCTGTGCCGGGTCGTTTTAAGGTGAATTCTCTCTTCCTTTCTTGGCTTCTCTGTGTGTGTTTCTAATCGTTTCTTTTGTTTAAATGCTTTCTCATGGTGTTGTGTTCTTGTACTATTAAACCACATCATGTCTGTTTCACTGACTTTAGTTTAACCGGTATAAGGAAATTGAGGAACTAGTGAGGGAAAGGAAAGTTATGGGGGAGAGGGTTTAGAGAAAATTAAGGGAAGGTGAGGACGAGCTGGAGGGACTTTAGTAAAGATGGCAGAACCTCTGAAGATTGAATTGGTTTTTCACTTGAAAAATTATGCTTCTTGTACAATCACGGTACCTCCTTTCCTATTTGCAGAAGATTCTCAATCATATAAAAAGCGTTAATTGGATGAAATTTGAAGAATAAAAATTTACTTTGTGCTATAAGTGGGAATAATATCTTAGCAGTGTGCTGCATTATTATGGCTTCCTTATGAGAATAAGCCTGAAGGAAACTTTTTTTTTTTTTTTGAGAGAATAAGAGATTGTTGCAATTGATACCTATGCAAGCATTATAAGCCATGAGCAATTGAGACCTGTGAGGGAGTGTTTGCAGTTCAGATATGTCCATTCCTTCTAAAGTGATTGCTTCAGTTTTTGGGACAGTCTAAGTTAGGGCTTTGAAGATGATATTCATGTGGAAAGGTGAATGTTTTATTTCCTTAGGACCTCAAAATTTTAGTATTAGTAATTGGATTTGAGCTGCATATCGAATGTGGTTTACACTTTTCAATAATTATTACTATATAATGGTGAGATGGGCTTCTGAACTGTGCAGTTAAATTCTCTTTTTGTTTTTGATCATTCAATCTTTTTATTCAATAATGCACAGAGGGAGACATGGAGGCATATACTTCTTCTTTCATTCCAAAGTCTGGGTGTAGTTTATGGTCGACTGAGTACAGCTCCCCTTTATGTTTTTAGCACAATTGAATTAAAGGAATTCAACTCAAAAGAGACTGTATATGGATACCTCTCCTTCATCTTCTGGACTCTGACCACCATTTCTTTACTAAAGTATGCATTTTTAGTGCTAAGCACTGACGAAGATGGAGAGGGTAATTGCCTTAATACCTGCTAAAAGATTATTTTTGACAAATGAAGTGCTTAGCATTATTTTAATATACTACTCCTTCCAGGTGGTCCTTTTGCTTTGTACTCAATATTGTGTAGATATGCTAAATTTGGTCTTCTTCCAAGTGATGGAAATGCTAATGAAGTTATGAACCATGAGGAAAATATTTCTTCCAGAAGCAAGATTAGATCAAGGGCCAAAAGGGCCATTGAAAACCACAAAACTTCCAAAAAGTTTCTGCTCTTATCAGCATTACTTGGTGCTTGCATGATTATTGGAGATGCGGTCCTTACTCCATCAATTTCTGGTTTGTATACATGTTCATTTCTTAAGAGATAGTCTGTTTCTTCCTTTCACGGTTTGCTTAGTTCCTAACACCTATACCCATACCAGTGTTGTCAGCATCATCAAGTCTTCATAGATCACTTGCAGAAATAAAATGTAAGAAATAGCTTTAAGATTGACTCACGATTGCTAGAAGATAAATTCTTTTTCTGTATAATCACATCACTCCTTTGTTATCAACATCACTTGATGAAATTGTGTTGTTCCCTCCAGATTCATCTTCGCCAAAGACACAAAAGTCCATATCACATGCTCTAAAAACATGTAAGTAACAAGTTCATACAAGCTGAACCTTCTTTCCTTTCGTTTCTTTCTATAAATTGCCGACTTTATCTTTATAAATATCATACTTGACTGATCAATGTGCTCTACTGCAGATGTAAAGAACAACGAATATAAGATATCTTTATGCATAGTGCACCTGTATGACTGTTAGTTTTTCTCTACAGTGAACTGCTAAGCTAATTTTTTTTAGAGGTTGGCATGTGGATTCATTGGAATTTCTCAATTTGATGCCAAAAATTCCAAGATTTATTCATATTGGATAATAAAGGGAAAAGTGTGGCCACCCTATCTTTCTCTCCCTGCTTTCCTTCAAGTGGGGTTAACTAAGAATAATTCACCAAATTGGGCACGTAACTTTCTAATAAAACAAAGTTTACCTTGAAATGAATAAGGAAGTTATAGATCTCAGAATGGGGGCTTATTTGGGATTTTGGAACATGTAGGAGCCTAAGTTTTCTTCTCAAATTTTCATACATTAGCATTGAACTATTGGGAAGTCACTAACTATTTATGATTATGTTATGTACCTTTACCTTAGTATAGGATCTAGTCACAGTTTGAGACACAGGAAAAGCCACCACTGTTGCCCTGGCCATTTTCTCCTTTTCTTTGAAGAATCTATGCCAACACATGGAAGAGACAGATCCTTGACAGGGTCTCATACAGTTATCGTTTTTCTCGTCTAGCGACTGCTTGTTTTGGTAAAAGTCTGCTTACCTAATTATTAGCCATTGTAGCCTTTAAATAGGCTAAAGGGAGATATCAACAACCCTAATTAGAACTCCTAATTAGTTATAAAGTTTGAAAACAGAATTCCAATAAAAATAGGAAACATAATTTTTAAAATCCCTAAAATACGAAAGAAAATCAAACAAAACAAAATAAAACCAGACTTGTTAACGGTTGTCATGTCAGTCACTTTTCTTGTACTGCGAGTAAACTTTTTCTGCAAAGACATCCTCGACATTACTCCCCTCCCCGACTTTGAGTTTGTCCTCAAGCTCTAACTCTAGATAAACCTCCTGAAGAGTGGCCAAATCTTCCCATGTAGAATTTTCAACCAAAATGTCCACCTAATGCACCAACACCTCCTGTCTACCTTTGTTAAGCCTGGATTGGACAATAAAGTGAGGAATAGGCACCAATTGGCCATTATGGAAGACTGGTAGTGCAGCTATTGAACTTGGAAATCACCCTTAAACTTCTTTGACAAGGACACATAAAAAACATCTTGGATATGACTCTTCTCTTGTAGCTCTAACCTGTAGATTGTTGTATAGATTTTCTACAATACTTTATAAGGACCAAAATATTTTGGAGACAACTTGTAAAGTCCTTTCTTCCCTACTGAAAGTTGTCGATAAATGTGAAACTTCAACCACAAATCACCCTCTTCAAAATAGATCTCTTGATGATTAGCATCATATTTAAGCTTCATTTGCTGTTGGGCTTGCACTTAACACTCCCTTGTTGACTGTAAAGCTGTATCCCTCTACTAAAGAGCACGATCCATTGTCTCCACTGTAGTGGAACCAGCCAAATAATCGAGCAAACTTGGAGGATTCGTTCCATACACCACCTAAAATGGTGTAGCTTGCAAGGAAGAGTGAAAAGATGTGGTGTGACAATACTTTGCCTACAAAACCCATTTCACCAATTGTCTTGGTCTATTGTCTGTAAAATAATGGAGTACATCTCAATGGTGCTATTTACAATTTCGGTCTGGCCATTCCACTATGGGTGATAAGCTAAAGAAAAGGCCAACTTTGTTCCTAAAAAATGGAACAATTCCTTCCAAAAGAGACTCATAAAGACTTTGTCTCAATTGGAAACAATTGTCTTAGGTAACCCATACAAATGAAAGTCTTTTGTAAAAATACGTGAGCCACAAATAGAGTAGTGAAAGGGTGAGCAAGTGGAACAAAGTGAGCATATTTGGAAAATTTGTTTACAACCACCATCAAAACTAACTTCCCTTGTACCTTGGGTAATGCTTCAATAAAATCTAACAAAATATCAGCCCACACCTGCTGGGGCACCATAAGAGGCTGTAAGAGCTCTACAGAATGTAAGTTCTCCCACTTATTGCATTGACTCACTAGACAACTTTGTACAAATTTGGCCACTGCTGATTTCATTCATTCCCAAAATAAATTTTTGAGCACCCTCTACAAGGACTTTTGGACCCCTTCACGGGTCATATTATGGATGCCTGAGAGGATAGTTTGCATTGGGGGAGATGTGGGCAGTAAATAGACCTTTTCCTTAAAAAAGATAAAGTCATCTCTCACTTCCCAAGCAGCTTTGCCCTCCCCCTTCTTTATGTTGTCCCACAGCTGTTTCAAGCTATTTGAGGCTTCCTCTTCTTGCCAAAGGGCATAAAAAATGTCAGCTTGTGGCATAAAAATAGAAAAGAGTTGGCCATCCTCATCATCGCGTTGGGAAAGTGTATCAGCAGCTAGGTTGAGTCTTTCCGCCTTGTACTCTACCTTGAAAACAAAACCCATAAGTTTACTAATGCAATGTTGTTAAGGTGAAGAGGTTAACTTTTGTTTTGTAAACTTGAAAGAAGAAGTAATTTTATTATATGTTGATTATGTACAGAGTAGTGCTTTATATACAGAGAGTTGTTAGCCTAATATAGAATACAGTCACTATTATCAAGCTATACATAATTAGGATTATTCCTAGAATCATGCAATAGAATCATAATCCCTAGAATTAAGGATGTAATCTATAACACTCCCCTTCAAGTTGGAGCATAGATATTAATCATGCCCAACTTGTTACAAATATAGTTGACTTGAACTCCATTCAAAGCTTTTGTTAAAATATCTCCAAGTTGTTCTCCGGTCTTGACATATCCTGTATAGATTAAGTTTTGTTGGATCTTTTCTCGAACAAAGTGGCAATCAATCTCTATGTCTTTAGTTCGTTCATGAAATATAGGATTAGATGCAATATGTAGAGCAACTTGATTATCAGACCAAAGTGTGGCCAGTTTTGAGACTTTAAGGCCAATTTCAGAAAGAAGTTGGTATAGCCATATGATCTCACTCGTGGTTTGTGCCATTGCTTGATATTCAGATTCTGCACTTGATTTGGACGCAACATTTTGCTTCTTGCTTTTCCATGAGACTAAATTCCCTCCAACAAACACGCAATATCCAGTTGTGGACTTTCTATCAACTTTGGAACTGGCCTAATCAGCATCCGAAAAACATTCGATACGAGTGTGCCCATGATTGTTGTATAGTATCCCTAGACTAGGAGCTCCCTTTAGGTAACATAGGGTCTGCTCTAGGATAGCCCAGTGATGAATAGTTGGAGACGACATAAATTAACTTACAATGCTGACTGGATATGCAATATCAGGACGAGTCACTGTTAAATAATTTAGTTTTCCAACTAATGTTCTGTATTTCTCGGGATCTTTAAACAAGTCTCCTTCTTTAGACAGCTGTAGATTTGGAGTCATTAGAGTACTGCATGGCTTAACTCCCAATTTTCCAATCTCAGTTAGTAAATCTAGAATGTACTTCTTTGGGACAGAAAACTACCATTCTTACTCCTCGTCACCTCTACTCCCAGAAAATATTTCAAGGGCCCTAAGTCCTTGGTCTGAAACTAGCTGTGAAGAAAAGACTTTAAAGATGAGATGCCCACATGATCACTTCCAGTAATAACAATATCATCCACATAGACAACAATAAGAATAATTCCAGATGCAGTGTGTGCTAATTCAAATGGGGAACTAGCCCTTTTATTGACGATGGTGCTTAGCAAACTTGGAAAATTCCTTAGCAGATACAATAATAGTCTTCTCAGTAGATGAGCTAGGTGCATCAGTAGCTGCAATGTGGGCGGAATGTGATTTATGAGATTTATTCTGTAGCTTTCGATAGTTGTATTTAGTGTGACCGGGCTCAGGACATTATCAACAGACGATTCCTCTTGCATCTTGATTCTTATTGCTCCAATTTCCACTACTTCAATTGTGATGTTTACGAGATTATTTTTCAAAGTCGAATTCATGATTTCGACTCACAAGAGCACTAGAATTCTGAGTACTAGGAGGAGCAAATGAATTAATGTCTATGTGAAGTATCCAAGTAAATACCTCGTGTAGGGAGGAAAGTTCAGTACTTGACAGAATCTGAGATTTAGCAACATCAAACTGAGAATTTAAACTAGCCAAAAAACTCATAACAGCCATGTGTTCCCGTTGAACTTGTTGGACCTTGATATCAGGACTAAATGGGAGTAGAACATTTAATTCCTCGTAAATCCCTTTAAAATTCATAAAATATGACTGAAGAGATTGATCATGTTGCTCAGCTCTATAAAAACCTTTGCATACTTCATAAATTCGAGATATGTTTCCTTTGCCAGAGTATAAGAATTCCAAATAATCCATTAATTCCTTAACATACTCACTGTGATTGATGAGACAGATGACTTCAATATCAATAGAATTCCGAATCTGTAAGAATAAACGAGCATCATCACATAGCCACTCCTGGCGAGTGTGGTCCAATGGGGGATCATCGGTGAGATGATTATCCTTCGAGATACTCCGTAGGTAAATCCAAATTGTTTTGCACCATTCAAATTGTGCCCTGTTAATTTATGTTTTGTAATTCTAGACAACTTAGGAATGACATCTGCAACAACTAAACTCTTATCGTCAACCATAATGAAATGGATAATGGATATACACTAGAGACTGGAGTTGAAAATATGAGAAGAGAACCGGAAAGGTTCGAATAGCACATACAGGAACAAAGGAACCTGCTGCACACAAAAGTCTAAAATAGGTTGAACCAAAATCAACAGCGTCTCCACATAGGACTCTGTTTGGTGTGATGTCATTCCTATGAAAGTATTCGACATGTTACTTGGGCAATCATGGCTTTATGATCGAGATGTGCAGCACTTCGGAAAAGCTAACACCTATCATTTTATATTTCATGGAAAGAAGATAGTTTTGACGCCTATGAAGGTAGATAAGGTAGAAAAACATAACCAAATGGATTCTTTGGCAAACTCTAGAGCTGAAACAACTGAACAACAAGTTCAAACACTTAAAGAGCAAGCTGAAACACCTAAACTAGAGGTTGAAATACTTGAACAATAGGCTGAAACCCCTGAACAACAAATCAAAATACAAGGACAACAGGCAGAAACAACAAGGCAGTAGGCTGAAAGAATCGAACAACAAGCTAATATAACAGAGCAGGGGGCTCAAAAGATTAACCAAGAACTACTTAGAGTTCTGAAGCTTGCTAATTCAAAACTTGATGATGTCCTTGGTGTTGTTGATGAAGATTGTGTTGTAGTAGCTGATGAAGAAGAAGTAGACTTGAATGAAGATACACAATTAGTACCGAAACATTGCCTCACATGAACGGACGTTTTCTCGAATATTCACCTTTCTTTTCTTCAGAAGTAAACGAAGGATGAATTTCTCTCAGAATTTCTGGAAGTCCCAAGCCTAGAAGTAAAAGGAACGAAGTGGGCATAGGAATAAAGGAGAAGCTATAAGTGCACTTACAAAGTCAAATTCAACAATGATGGCAAATTTGTGCATCTGGCTACAACAAGCAGCAATAGGTATATTCTTGATGCTTATGTTGTAGAGAAGCCATGTGGTTTAGTTGTGAAATTATTTGCAAATATATTGGTCAAGACTTATGATGTTGACCATAGTGCAATTCTTCAAAGAGGTTGTACGTCTCTATGAATTACCTTTAACTCTCTCTACGATCGTGACGTAAAGTTTATGTTATTTTTGGAGAACTCTATGGAAAACCTTGAACACTAAGCTTCAATTTTCAAGTTCTTTCCATCCCTAAACCGAATGACATACAAAGGTGGTGAATAGAATTTTGGGAGACTTGTTAAGGTGTTTGATTAGAGACAATATGAAAAATTGAGACCCTTGATCTACCTGTCTATTCTCTCTTCTATATAGTTTTGGCTCCCTTAGTTGCCACTGCTAGAACCACCAACATTGTCCCTTCCTGAATCCTTCCCTGATTTACGGACATGCTGTGTGAGCTCTTCCATTTGCTTCTCCAGTGCCTATTGCCTTATGACCATGGTTTGCATAAAAGCCTCCAGCTTGCTAACTAGGCTTTTCGAGTCGCCCATGATAGGTGGCTTTGATACCAAGTTATATACCTTAGCATAGGATCTAGTCACAGGTTGAGACACGGGAATTCCATCCCTTTTCCCTGGTTGTGTTCTTTCCTTTCTCTTAAGAACCTATGCCAACACAAGGAAGAGGTCTATCCTTGACAGGGTCTTGTACCACTACTGTTTTTCTAATGTAGCGACTATCTGTTTTGACAAAAGTCTACCCGCCTTTTTATTAACCATCACAGCCTTTAAATAGGTTTAAGAGATAAATTAACAACCCTAATTTGGACTCCAAATTATGTATAAAGTCTGAAAATAGAATCCCTACAAAAATAGGAAACGTAATCTATAAAAGCCCTTAAAATACGAAAGAAAATAAAACAAAACAAAATAAAAGTAAACTTGTAATGACTGTCCTGTTAGCCTCTATTTTTGTGCTGTGAGTAAACATTTCCCACAAAGACATCCTCAACAGATTATCAATTTTCCTGTCTCCTCTTCGCTATGGCATAGGTTGGAAGTGGTATTTTGCTTTTTTGCTATTGGATTTAAGCATTTACAATCTCTACCTAAAATTGTGTTGGAGATAGTGAATATCCTTGGCTACGAGGATAGTGTCACATTAACCTTATTTCTTTCCATTGTGAATGTAACCTTTAATTCTAGCTCTGCTACTGTTTTTCCTTATCAAACATCACATTGGAGCTTGGGAGTGTTCTACTTGCAGAATATTGTTTTTATTACTCTTTGGTAGGACAAAATGATTGAATGATAGCTTGCATTCTGGTATATATCTTTGTGGGTTGACACAAATTTATTTAATTGAACTCATTTGGATCTAATTTTTGTGATTATTCTTTTAAATTTTTTATTTGATTGTTCTTCTAAACATGATGCTCTTTTCCCACCTTAAAAGTCATGGAAAGTATATATCCAGATGCTTTGGAAAAATAATTGTTATATCTTTTTTTTTTTCTTGGTGGCATTTCCAAATAACCCTATCCTGTACCTCCCAAGTGTAATGCATGTAAGTTTCTTGTGCATCTGATAGCTGATGATGATAGAAATTGCACCTTTAAGTACCATGATATGGCTTCCAGATAGTTACATGCGCCTTTGAACTAGATAGCAAACGGGAAATGGCACCTTAGTTTCCACTGTGTGAAAAGCCACAGCTACGTTTGTTTCTTTTGTAAACACTTGATATTTAGAGGAAAGTTGCTAGCTTTGTAGTTAAAGTCTATATCATGTTGTAAAAATTAATGCTGCCTGTTGATATGAGGTGATGTTTTTCTTTGGAGGTGAACATAGACTCGCTTGGATTCTAAATCAATTTCAGTGGAAATATCTTACCTTGTTCTTCTTTAGAGGTGAACATAGACTTCACGCGGATTCTAAATCAATTTCAGTGGAAATATCTTACCTTATAGTTTGTTTAGCTTCTTTTTCCCTCTATTGCCATCATTTGTTTAACTTCTTTTTCCCTCTATTTCCATCATCTTAATTAAATATTAGGGATAGCATGCTACATAAAGTAGTGATTACTTACAATGTAACATGTTTACTTTTTTCCAGACGTTCCAGTCCCCTTTGCTTGTGTCATATTAGTCTGCATCTTCATGCTGCAGCACTATGGAACCCATAACATTGGGTTTGCATTGGCTCCAGTTGTCATTACATGGCTTATAGCTGTTGGCGGAGTGGGTCTATATAATGTATTCCATTGGAATCCTGAAATCCTCTCAGCTATCTCCCCAGTGCACATGTTTAGATTCATTAAAATTCTTGATTATAAAAGCTTGAGATCATTAGGTAGCATTCTCCTCTGTGTGGCAGGTAAGTCATCATGGACCTTGGTGCTTTTACCTCAACCTCTAAGCATGTTGGTTCTGTATGTTAATGATCCTGAAACCTCCAGTTTACGTGGTTGCTAATGTTTTTAGCCTGTGCTTCACTCATTTTCCCTCCTACAGGATCAGAGGCAATGTTTGCTGATCTAGGTCATTTCTCAAAGAAGTCAATCAAGGTATTGAACCAGATACTTCTGTTGTTGTGTTACAAGCTATATTGGAAGAAGTAAAATCATTCTGTCTATGGTGTAACTATGCAGTTTTCATTTGTTTGCTTGATATACCCAATTCTAGTTTTATGCTATGCTGGTCAAGCAGCATTTATCTC
>JAOTAX010000007.1:10893050-10924237 GCA_025629825.1 Erythroxylum guanchezii
GATTCCGGAAGCAAGCGGATCCAACATTTGTGGTATTTTGTCAAGGGTTGGACTCCGGATTCAAGCGGTGTCCAACACATATTTTATATCTTGAAAACTCCAAAAAATTCTCTCTTTTTTTGAAAAACTACATCCCACATTTCATAAAATATTGTTAGATTGCATCAAAATGAAAATTTGTCATTTTCAATTTCAAATTTTGGGATTTCCAAAATTTTTCTTTATTAAGAGTTATCTTTTTAAATTGATCCTTTCATAATAAAATTATAAAAGGAGCAACGATTATTTCATTTTCAGTTATATTAATTTTGTTTAATTATGGTATTTTGGGAAATTTTCATATTTTATTTTAAAATTTTAGGGTGAAATTAATAATTAGATAATGTAATTATCATTATTTTTGTTACAATTCTAATGCTTAATTTTGTCAAAACTTGCTCATATTCCTTTAAATTATTTTCTAGGCACAATACCAAAGTTAGGGATTTTAAAATTAGGCCAAATTAGGGAATTATTTTTCAAATTTTGACTTTTTGAGAAATTACTTTAACACTCTTTAAATATTCAATAGCCTTCCTTCTTAAACAAGCTTACCAATCTTTATCGAATTCATTATGATCTTTTAACTAGTTAGCTTGACACATGATACTTTATATTATGCAATTAGGGATAATTGATTTCTTTTTGATGATTCTAAAAAGGAGAAGAAAGAGTAGTGATATTAGATTAAGGGGGATTGAAGAAATTCAGAGGTAGTGATTATTTTGTTTGTTTTTTATATTTCTTACACCTTATATGATATGCTTAAGTAAATTTATGATATCCATATGTATGGATATTTCTTGGATATTCAATATATCTTTTCTCTTAATATTGAATTATGTTTCATGCATGAATTAAGGGGGAGCTAATAACCTTCTTAACAATTACTTGTGTGCTTCATTTTATTATTTTTCCCTAATATTCAAATATTTTGTCATCATTAAAAAAGGGAGAATTTTGAACTAAAGGAGGTTCCAATTGATGTTTCAATGATTACAAAAAAAATTTACTAGTAATGAGTTTACTATTTTGACAAAAATTAAGATAAGATCAAAAGGAAGTCATAAATTTAAGAAGATAAATTTTGAAGTTAATAAACAGAAGTTGAAGTTTATAACCATTAAAATGAAGATCAAACCAAGAACAAAAAAATCAAGGCTTATCAAGGTCATTCATTATTTTGTAATATTAATTATAATCTCATTTAATAACTTTGGTGTTTCAAAAGCCTCACCATGTAGCACCTCACTCTCGCAAGACACGTACCCAACATCCTCAGTGATATTCGAGAACTTGCCCTGTGAGGGTGGTATGCTAAAACAGTCAACACTTAAAATCAATCTCATTTACAAATCTTTCCAACTTGGGAAGTTATTACAAAACAACAATAATCGAATACGCAAGTTACAATAATTGAGGAAGACTTAATTTGATACAAAAACAAGAAAAGACAAATGCAGACGCAATCTGATTCCGACCTCTATCTCTTACTTGAATTCAGTAGGTCTCCTCTCGTTTGTCCAACGAGGTAACTCTCTAAGCCTGAAAAATAATTTCAATTTTTGGGGTGAGTTTTACGAACTCAGTGAGTGGCCATCATCGATGGCTCACTCAACCACATAACACAGACAATTCATAAAAATCACATTCATTTCAGACATATTTCACACTCAGAAATCATTCAAGCTATTTTAATTATACACATTACATGCATATGCAATGCTTATGAGACTCACTTTCAAGTTGTTATTGTTGTGATCGAGTGCCTATAACTGTCCCGTATCCATTGTGGATACTGGGCTCATTAGTAATTGTCCCGTATCCGTTGGGGATACCGGGCTCATTTTACATAGTGAGCTTTTGGCTCTTAATCACATTCTGAGCTTTAAGCTCTTTTTCACATTCTGAGCTTTAAGCTCTTTTTCGGTGGCTACTTCGGTCACAACTGCCTTTATCTTTCATGCATTCATGTAATGAAATGCATCAGTCACATTTGCATATTCTCATTCAATCACATTCGCATATCATTGGACCTTAGTCCGATATTCAACATTTAAGTTGAGAATCACATTTTCATTTATATACAAATGCACATTCGGAACACATTTATCATCAGACCGTGGTCTGGCATTTAACAATCAAATTATATACACTTATTTCAATCTAATTCATATACAAAGAGCACTTCAATGTTCTCACATTTATCAAACTCCTCAGATATATATTGTTCGGAACCAACACATTTACATTGCATAATCATTCAATTCATAACATAAACATAACAAACAAATAAAGTAAGATCGTCTCGGTCTACTCACAGTACGCTCCAGATTAGCATTAACTTCCATGATCCGAAAATGTCTGGATGTGAACGTTTTATCTTGTATCATCATTACGCAAAACACATATTGCACACACATTATTAATTGCACAATCACATAAACATTCAGTTTTTCACACATGTATATGTGCAATGTATAATGCATGCTCAATGACAGGCCCGGGTATATTTTCTAAATCCACATCTTATGTTCATTCTCATTTCATAATTCATATTTGTCTAATTGAACTTAGATTTACACTTTATTTTCACATGTTCATTCTAAATTCTTCATTCAATCTTTATCCTTTGTATGTGTTTAGCTTATTCATAAGCTTACACCTCAAGAACACTTGGTTACTCTATATCATAACTCAATTTCTCGTCATCTCTTTTCTAACCTCATATGATCTCATAATATCCAATTCTCATTCACAATTAATCACTTAATACATATTACTCAACTTCTTTGAATCATAACTACAATCACATGAACATCTTTATTCCCTTTATACTCATGTCTTGGGTCCTCTGATATTATCCCTCCATTCAGTAAGTTATAACCTTCATTTTCACTTCAAACATATCATACATTAGTCACATAAACCAAGGATCATTCTAGGTTCAATTTAAGACCCATTTAAGCTTCAATTAGGGTCATTTAACCGTGAATGTCCATTAGGCGGGCATCCATGTCCATTAAACGAACTTTTACGGGTCACTTATAGAAACTTGAAAATTTGACCCTCTAGACATCAAAATCTCTTTTCGCAATCTTCATAGAAATTGTAGATCTCGAAGTCCTCTTTAAAACCACACTTAAATGACCTCCATCCTAGTTCTACAGAAAAATTTATAGATCTTGCACTAAAGTATGTCCAATTGCATCTTGTTTTTCCAAATTTCTAACTCTTTACTTGTTACATTCAACATCATATGCTTGATCTATCACTTCTAGTTAAATTACTCATCATTTATCCATTATTCTAACTCCATTTCAACTCAATATCATCCATAAACAAATTATAGTCCATGATTGATCATAAACACTAATAACAGAACATACACATATATATGCATTCATCATCAATTTTCTGCTCATATTCAACTTCAGTTCCACTTTCATTTCACTTCTAACTATCACCTTGATCTTTCACATTTCAAAGCACCACATTAATCCCTTTCTTTAACTCTAGACTCATTATATTTCATCACAAAAACACCCAAATAGATTCACATTAATTCATCAAGAAAACAGAGCAAAACCCATTATATATCCAGTTTTTTCTACACTTTTGCCTACACCCAGTACTCAACTTCAATTCCAAATTAGGAACTCTTAAAGACATAATTTGAATTTAATTTCTTCATGAATAATGTATCCATATGTCTTTAGTTTAATCCAAATCAAGAATCATTTCATTTGGATAACTACATATCAAGTTATGGCCAAAATAAAAAAACATAATCAATGGAAAAAGTCACAGCTAATATTTCTCCAGCACACTTTAAACACCATTCACTCACTCAATCCAACATTATGTCATTCCCTAATCTATTATCCATCAAAACACAAAAGCAAGACATGAATCTGTCCCCATTTCTCATCCACGTTTCATCATGAACCCGCCCTCATTTTATGAACATTTAACTCTTAACTATCATCAAAACATGATTCATTCATCAATTCAAGAAGAGTGATGCCTATACTTACTTATTTAGCTTCAAGATCTTCAAACTCTTCAAGCTCTCTCTTAACCCTAACTTTCTCCTCTCACACGTGCATCACCATTCAAGGGTGGTAGGGCTAGGCATTTAGTAAGAAATGAAGAAAATAGAATGGCTAGTGATGGAAGAAAGCAAGGTTCAACTTGTGGCTTGGAGAAGAGAGTGTCGTGAGTGAAGAAGAAGAAGAATGGAGAAGATGAGAAATGAAGAAGATGGAGAACAAGGGAGATGTCGTTTTTGGCAAGTGAAAGACCAAATTATGGTCTTTCACTTTATAAAAACGTGTTTCATCACTTGCTACATGTCACTTCCCCATGGTTCCATTTAGTCCACCTTAATGACTAGTCCATTTTGTCTCCAAATTCTACTCCAATTGTCTCCCAATTTTCAATGACATAAGTCATTAAATCCCAAAGTCATTTCTAAAAATTTCCATTACCATTTGACCCTTATTTTTACTACTATTTATCAATTGTTCTACCACTTGACATTTTTCCTAATCCAAAAATACCCTTAAATTTCATAAAATTCTCAAATTTTATCAAAAATTATAATTCACTACTTATACACTCTAACTCAATTGATAACACATATAATTCACAATTCCCAACATAATCACATTTATAGATCAATTATACCCAGAAAATGTCAAATGAGTGCATGAACAATTATTTTAATGTGTGCAATAATCAAATTTACATGTGTGTATGTTGACATTATGCATGACCATGAAATGCATTTTTCTAAATCTCTCTTTGATCTCATATGTACTGAATTTTACGGTTTTAATCCTTAGTATAGGAACGGGATGTTACACACCATGCATAATAATTTCATTTCACTTTATTCCATTAGTCATTACATTCATTAAGAGTTACATTCATTAAGAGGCATTGAATGTTTTGATTTTAATAGAAAAGATTATTGATCTTTCAAACAAACTTTAGGGAACATTTTCTAAAGTGTTTAATTCATAATTGCATTAATCAAATTAAATTTAAGCATTTAAAGGTATTAAAAATCATGTTATGAGGGTGATTTGTTTACGTATATAGGTTAGTATTTGATTAATATAGGTTAAAGTTGTTAAATTTGATGTACAATGAGTTTATTGCAACAATGGTTCATGTGTTGGTCAACTAATGTGCAGTACACCTATTACTCAACCAGTATTCCAACGGCTGGTGAATCTTGTGCCTTTAATGTATACTATTTAAGTAATGTCTGCATATAGTCATTATAATGGCTAGTTCTTGTCTCCAATGGCTAGTAGGGTCCTAAAACACTATAAATAGATGTTTTTATTAGTTTTATCATAAAGAAGCATTTGGGTGTATATTACACACATTTATAAGTGTTTTTCAATCATTAAGCATCATTGTTTCACATTTGTGTGAGTCAGCCTTGTTGGGAGTTATCAAGTGAATAAGTGAGATAATTTTGAGTTGTGATCCTTTACTGGGGTGATACAAATTATACTTGGGAGTGTTCCAAGCGGGACTAAGTTTCCTCTTCACCTTGAAACAAGATTGTAAAAAAGGGTCCTCTTTACTAAGAACAATTGTAAAATGTTTATTCTTCGCTTTGAAAGAAAAATTATAATGAAATTCCAAGAAGAGTCTTGGGAGTGGATTTAGGCAAAAGTTGTTAGCAGAACCACTATAAACCAGCTTGCATTTCTTTTCCCTATCCTCTTTAAATTATTATTCAATTGTTTGATTAATTTATATTATGCAATTTCTTCATTCATATTTATATTGATTGATGATAATCACATTTATAAGGGTTTTTCAATCATTAAGCATCATTGTCTCACATTTGTGTGAGTTAGCCTTTTTGGGAGTTATCAAGTGAATAAGTGAGATAATTTGGAGTTATAATCCTTTATTGGGGTGATGCAAATTGTACTTGGGAGTGTTCCAAGTGGGATTAAGGTTCCTCCTCACCTTGGAAGAAGATTGTAAGAAGGGTTTCTCTTTACTAAGAAAAACTATAAAAAGGTTATTCTTCGCCTTTAAAGAAAAATTATAATGAAATCCCAAGAAGAATCTTGGGAGTAGATGTAGGCAAAAGTTATTAGTAGAACCACTATAAATCAGTTTGCATTCCTCTTCCCTATCCTTTTTAAATTATTATTCAATTGTTTGATTAAATTATATTATACAATTTCCTCATTCATATTTATATTGATTGTTGATAATCACATTTATATGTGTTTTTCAATCATTACGCATCATTGTCTCACATTTGTGTGAGTTATCCTTTTTGTGAGTTATTAAGTGTAACATCACATCTCTTAAATTGTTAAGGGATTAAAATGTTAGATTATTGAATCATGTGAGTTGCATCGTATAGAATGAATCTGAAACATGTACAATATGATTTTATTATTTGTCCATATGCATAATATTAACATACACACATGAATCATGATTAGAAAACATTGCAAGGATTCAATTAACATATTTTGGGGTATGAAAGGTTTAAAATAATTATGATATGGTTGTATATTGTTTATGTCCCGAATTTTGGTTTGATTAAATACGTTAGTGATTTGGAGTTAATTATTAAAAATCAGAAGTTTAAGGAGTCAATGTGTAAATTAGCTTAGTGAAATTCCTAAATGGTAAAATTGGAGACAAGTGGCATTTTATATTTGTGACAATTGGTCCTTTAAATTTGTGACAAATGACACTTTAAGCTTGTGACATGTGGAGCCTAAAGTTAGTAACACATGGACCAATAAAATAGTGACACATGGCATTAGTAAGTGAGTGACACGTGGCTTAGCTAATTGGATGAAAATTGGCATGAGTATATGAATGACAAGTGGCCTAGGAAACAAGTGACAAGTGTTCCAAACATTAGGTGACAATTGGAAGCATGAGAAGGCAACATATGGCATAGCTCGCCACTTGACAAGTGTTACACCATGTATCCCACCTCTCCACCACATACTTGTACCCTACGAATTTCACACTTGAAAGACCATCTTTCTTCATGTTTTTGGTCTTATGTTCTCTCCTTCATTCCCTCACCAATGACATCCTCATATAACCTCTCAAAAACCTTGAGTTTTGTCAAATTTGGTAGCCTACATCTTGTGATTGGGAACCCTTTGTAGTCCATCTTATTCTTGGATTATGTTTGAATGCTTGAGAGGCTTGGTTAGCTTATTAATTGAGGAGACTTTAGGTTGAGCAAGTAAGTACTTAATTGCCCTATTATGTTATACGTGAGCATGACGTACATGATGATTGATTGGAGATGAATTGCAAATAGGGTTGATGATGAAGTGAGCTTGAAATTTGGTGAATGAATTGGTTTCGTTTTTGATACATGGAAACCCTAGGTTATAGGTTATTTTATGAATGAACTAGATTGATGTTTGGGATATGTTGAAGGTGGGTTTATGCTAAAGGAAAGTACTTATGTAGTGTTCTTGAAGTGGGAAAAGAACTAAGGTTACATGTATAATAGTGGATGGATGTTTCTACCTTGTTTTGATGCTTAAAGGATAAATTGCATATGAACCACCATTTGATTGATTTTGAATTGGAATTAAAAATGAATTGATGAGGAATTGAAGGATCTTTAAGATATAATTGAGGTGTAATTGATGAACTATCATGAAGGAGTTAGAATTTGGAAGACAAATTGAAGGAAGAGGGTAGTGAATTTTTGGTTCACATATCCCACGATCATGGGAATTGTATTGGTTCCTTTCTATTCGTGGAAATGCTTGGCAGGGAGAGAAATGTGTATTTGTGTTCTTATTAAACCATATAAGAATAAGACACTATACATTGATGTATTTAGACTTGATTGGAACTTGAAATGAACTTAGATTGATGTGGAATTGATTGGTTAAAAGATTGATAAGTTTAGGTTCTTAAATGATGTTATAACTCAAGGATTGGGTTGTTTGATATCAATTAATGTGAGTTTGGAAAGTATGAGTTGTCAATGGTATAAAGATGTTCTTATGAATATAGATGGGATCCAAAGGACGTGAACAAAGTGAATTAGATATGAATGAATGAGAATTGAGAAAATTGTGTGAATGTATAATATTAGGAAAGGATTGGTGAATGTATAATTGATGAATTGAGAGTAAACAAACTTTCCTAAGACATAACCTAATTGCAAACAAGTTATGGACAAGCTATAATGAATGAATGATCAAGATTTGTGATTAAGGACATATACCCAAGAAAATCAATGGAGCATACATCGAACATGACACACATACATGTGCATACTTGAATAATTATATGATTGATCAACTTAGAAATATGTGGATTATGTGTATGTGGATTATGTGTGTATTGTATGATATAGAAGCATAAATTGATTGACAGTATCCAAACATTGCCAAATCGTCAAGGCAATAACTATTTTGGAGCATATTGTGAGTAACCTAGATGTGTAATCTCAATTATATATGTGTTTCTGTTTGAATTTTGTGAGTCAACTTAGATGTTTTCTCACTATATTTGATTTTTTTGTTTAAATTCCAATTATTGAATTGTTACCTATAAGATTGCGATAATTCCAAACATTGATAGTCCGAAGAGTCCAATATTCGGGAATGTATTGGAAGTGCTATCTACTTGTATGTGAATATGGAAAAATGTGTACTCAACTAAGTGTTGAATGTCGGATTTAGATCCAATGAATGTGATAATTGACTATGCACATTGAATGAAAATTATTTATAGCATATTATGTGAACTGATGCATTCCATCACATGAATATGCATGATCAGATAAAGGAGTTATGACCGGAGTGACCAACGTGAAAAAAAGCTTAAAGCTCAGGAAATGTGCACCAGAGCCACAGGCTCAGTTGATAATGAGTCCGATATTCGCAATTAGTACAGGATAGTTATGAAATGAACCCGGTATTCGCAACGGGTACGAGACAGTTATGAAATGAGCTCGGTATCCATAATAGGTACGGGGTAGTTAAATAGACGCTTGATCACAACAAAAATAAAAATGAAAGTGAAGTCTCATTTGCATTGCATATATATATATCTTTACATGTATCATGTGAATAATTGCAAAGAATAACTGAATTGAGTTGATATAATGATATGCTATGTTTATGTACATGTGGATGATATGAATGATTGAAATAAATGATTGAATTATTTTTGAAATGATTATATGACATGTTTGTGTTTATAACAGACTTGTTAGAATATGATGTAGATTGAGATCAGTTACTAAATTATGAATGATGTGATATATGAGATTTGATTATGAATGATGTGAGATACTAATTGAATTGTGTTATATACTTATTATATTTATATCTATTTTGAGTGAGCATATCGATGATGGTTCACTCACTGAGTTGGTAAACTCATCAAAATTACAACATTATCTTTCAGGTTAAGGAGAAATTTAGCTAGTCCAGTTAAAGTAACTTCTGCATTTGGATATAGTGTGGGGAACAGTTGTACCTGTAAATGTTCATAGTTAATTTGTATCTAGAATTGCATCTCTTAACTGTTGTACAATGTATATGTGAAATTCGAAATGTAATGACTTTTGAGACTCTGTATGTTTATGAATAAAACTGGAATAAAATGACTATAGAAATGATTGTAACATATGTAATGCTTTAAGTGAGTTAATTTGATCATCTTGATGTACCATTCTCGTAGGGTATGTTTTCAAATATCCTTCGGTATATTGGGCATATGCTCTATGAGAGTGGTATGTTACATTAAGTGAATAAGTGGGATAATTTTTCGTTGTAATCCCTTATTGGGGTGATACAAATTATACTTGAGAGTGTTCCAAATGAGATTAAGGTTCCTCTTCAACTTGGAAGAAGATTGTTAGAAGGGTTCCTCTTTACTAAGAAAAACTGTAAAAAGGTTAATCTTTACCTTGAAAGAAAAATTATAATGAAATTCTAAGAAGGGTCTTAGGAGTGGATGTAGGCAAAAGTTGTTAGTAAAACCACTATAAATTAGTTTGCATTTCTCTTCTCTATCCTCTTTAAATTATTATTCAATTTTTTGATTAATTTATATTATGCAATTTCTTCATCCATATTTATATTAATTGTTGACAATTGGGTATATTGGTTTGAAAATTTCATGAATTTTATAAACACCCAATTCGCCCCCTTTCGTGTGCCATTAGGGACTAAAACTTTATATCACTTTTTTTACAAAGATCTTATCAAAATATTTCTAAATTTATTTCTACGAGCTTACAAGGAGAATATATGAAGCATTGATAACTAATAAAATAGAAGATATGACCTTAAATATTAAAGTTCAAACCGTTCCTCATTCTTGATACTTATTTATCCAATCAAATTCTCAAACAATAAAGTAAAAAAATCTTCAGTGTGGAGAAAATAAATATTAGGGTAACAAAACAATAGTTATCATGTTGTAACTTGGTTAACACAATCCAGAGATTAGGCTAAGGCTCAAAATTGGTTACACCTAATGGATAAATATAGGGTGAGATAAAATCAAAGAAATAGCTCAACAAATGTTTGATATATGTGTCTTTTTCATCTTAATGCCTCTAATCTAAAGATGTGGTCTCAGCATGCATAATAAAATCAATTTCTAGAATCATCCAATTATACTTGATAGTTACACAATAAAGGAAAAATAAAGCTTGATACAATGATAAAAAATGCACATTGACTCAAAACCTCACAATTTAAGCTCATGTGTGAAAAATTATAAGCACTTTCATCCAAATCAGTAATCAAAACATTTATTTATAATGTGGTAAGTAAAAATCCATCCAATCATGCTTTCATCCTTTTAAATTCTAGCTTAATTTAATGATTCACAACAACTAATGTTTAAATATAAGAATCAACAAATTAGAGATCTTTATAAAGAAGATTCAATAAATAAACATTAAATTATGCTTAATTCACCATTAAAATTTATAACCAAAATTGCTATACTGGTTCCTTACACTTAAAGAGTTCATTGTTCCCAATGTACACTATAAGTCATATAAAAGAATAGAGAAGTAATCAATATGAATAAAAGGTAAAGTGAACTGGTACTTCCCTGGTTTGTAATCTAGAAGTTTATATTCATAGTGAGAATTTCGTCATTTATCATCCTTGCAAATATAAAATAAAACATTAAATAATAGTACGAAAATAAAATAAAAACAATTTAACAATATCTATGTAAAATATTATGGTTTAGTATATTCATAATGTTCAAATAAAAGAAATAGAAAATGTAAAATTAGTTTTGTAGGGCTAATCATTTGCTAACTATCAAGACAAAAAAGCATAACAATAGAAAAAAATAAATATCAAAGAACAAAGAAACAAAAAATACCCTGTCAATTGTCTTAAGACTCCTGGATGATCTAAGTGACCATATTAGACAAAGAATCTAATATATGGTGATTAGTCTACTCGTGATCTACCTCTATTCATAGATTTATCTATATGGTAGGAGTGTAGAGGTCTTAAGTGTATTGGAGGTGTTACCTCTTCAGTAGTTGGAGCATCCAAACGCTAAGGAGTTGGTGACAATATACTGGCTCTCGTTGGTTAAAGAGGTAATATGATTCCTAAATGTCATACAATTTATAAAAGCACCTCCATAATCTATCAATCATATACCGCTAACCATGCTACACACTCCTTCAGATCTTGTTATCCCTCTACGATAGTATACTACACTCCTAGATTCTGACTTATGTATCTCCCTAACTAAGATATTCTTAGCTTGCCTCAATGTAGAGGTGTAAACGACGTACTAAGAGTGCTTGTATTATCTAAGGAGTCGTCAACATGCTTTGATGCTATTGAAGGCTATTATGGAGGATCCTATTGAGGCCACTACTCTAGTATATCATGGTATTCCCTTTCTACTCCATCTGCAATTGCAGGCTCCTAAGCTCCCACTAAAATGTAAATTGGTCTCTACGGACCTAAACTCCTCTGAGATATCCCCATTGCTCTTAGTGTCTCGAGGGTGATAGGCTCCATCTAAAACATCGGTATCATTCTAAGTAGCTGCTCTAGTAGTTCCATGACTCAGATCAATCTAATTATGTACGAGCTCGTGCAGATAGCTTTACTCTAATGTCATATGTCTAATGCTTAAAGAGCTAGGCTAAGGCATATCTAATATGGATGCATGGGTACCCTCTCTATCGTAAAGATAGAACATATCCACTTTCCCCACAATTTCTATACTATCTCCTTTCATACTAATAATGTTGTTAATCAATATATGCATGTACCCCACTATAAGGGATATGAGCTATAATACCTTAAACCTGGTCGAATGTTGCTTCTCGCTAAATCTTACTAGGAATTGCATTGATAATGTTGCATAAAACTGGTGTAGATTATATTATGCATTTTTTTAAGCACTTAAACTATAATATGTTATCAACATCCCAGGTGTAATGCCACTTCTTTATAGTGAAAGTGGTGAGGAAATCTAGAGTTAAATCTCTATAGAAGAAGTGATCCCAGCTAATAATACTAATCAAGTCTCAGACTGATTAACTAAGCTCAATCTATTCGAGCACCACCTAATTGATGCCACGACTTCCATTATAAGGTTTCGACTTCAACTTTTTTTTGGTACACGGGAAAGAAAGACAAAATAATACAAAAACACACGTCATTCTAGTCTGCACACCCCACTAACGAAGGGTTCTGCGGTAGAGTGATCCTTTCATATCTTGTTGGAGGAAGTCCAAAATGATCATCGGCGGCTCCTGGATAAACTACAGTCCTAGTCTAGATAAGAAGGCGTGAGTAGCCAATCGGTCGGCAAACTGGATCCCTTCCCAATAGGTATGCTGAAGTTGTACCTCCTATACTTAACGAGTTAACTCACGGATACCTGCCACCAAGGAATTATTGTTAGTCAGTACTATATTCGACGAAGAAAGAATGTTGATGACCTTCAGAGAAACGACTTCCATGACAACACGTTGATAACCAAGCTCCCATGCTAGCGTTAAGCCCAAGTGCACTCCCTAGAGTTCGGCTTCTAGAGGGGAGCTTGCACCAATTTTCTGAAGGAATCCACCACACCAATGACCTTGGTAGTCCCGAATTAATCCACCAGCTGTAGCATGACTGGACCCTTGTTTCACCTCCCCATCAGTATTTAATTTGACCCATCTGACCAATGGTTCGGTCTAGCCTATTAAACTACCCAACAGCAAGCCCTTTGTCGGAAACCCACGACATTTCATATCTCGAGCCCTTATGATCCATCCCACATAAGTCATAACTATGGTATGGCCTTCGGTCGGCCAATTGAAGCCATTCTAAAAAATGCTTTGATTCCCCATTGTCTTAAAAACCAGCAAGTGACTCCAAAAATTGTGGCCCACTTGGCCTGCTGCCATTGTGATTGTTGCTGAAGGTTGGAAAGAGCCCATGTCCCTTCGTCTTAGTGAAAAAAGTCCCTATCCACCATTTCCTGTGGAAATTTGCACCAGAAGGAGTGCACCCTAGGACAATCTCGGATGGCATGAAGGGTGGACTTTTACTATCCACAGTAGTGACAACTGCTGTCCGTTGATACATGCCTCGTCACACGCCGTTGATTGGTTAGTAATTTCCGCTGAGCCAGAAGCTAAACGAAAGACCTAATTCGTTGTGGGCCTGCCCATTTTCAGATTAACTCCCAGAGCCTGCTAGATCCTTTCGGGGTACCATGCTCAATTAAATCATAAGCTAATGCCACGGTAAACTCCTGGTGATTTGTTGGGCTCCACTCTAACTTATCTACCTCCCTGTTAAGCAAGTCAGGGCGGATTGCCGCAATAATCATACAAACTGTGGAAGGAAGATGCTATTGGAATAAATTCCATTGCCAGATGCCATCCTCATTGAAGAAATCAAAGATAGTAGCGTTCAGGACGCTGTCAGGGATAGGAGAGATAGCTACTAAATATAAAGGTCCTTAACCATCCACCCAATTATCCAACCAGAAGCAAATACTTCTTTCATTGCCCAAAGTCCACTTAGCCCCTTGGTGCACAATGTGTCAAGTCGCTAAGATCCCCCTCCAAATCACCGAGGCTCCAGTCCTAGCACGCGTCAGGGGGAGATGAGAGGCATCTACCCGATATTTGGCCCATAGGGTCCAAACCCATAAGGTCGTGGGTTTTATGAACAACTGCCATCCGAGCTTGGAAAGTAACATGTCATTGGAGGAACGAATGTGTTTAATGCCCAGTCCCCCAGCTTTTTTTGGTCGACACACTACCGCCCAATTAGCCAGGTACATTTTCCTATGCCCAGCATTTGACCCCCATATGAAGTCCCTCATAATTTTCTCCAAATCATCGCATAATTGCCGCAAAAGACGTACCGTTTGCATCGTGAAAATTAGAAGGTCCGATATTACTGATTGGGTTAAAGTAACCCGCCCTGCTAGTGATAACATCCTCATACGCCATCCTGCCAGCTTCTTCTGCGCTTTGTCAAGGATGTATTGATAAGTATGTCTCGTTGTACGCTTATGAATCAATGGAACGCCTAAATATTTCCCTAAATTCGTCATATTGGGAATCTATAGAGTTTGACTGAGGCGTTGTACTGTATCGCGAGAAACGTTCTTGAAAAAAAGATCTGAGTTTTAGCATAACTCACTCTTTGGCCTGATGCTGTACAAAAGGTATCCAAGGTCCTTGCTATCACTTGCGTCTGTGCATCCTTAGCTTCGGCAAATAGAACGAGGTCATTTGCCAAGAATAAATGAGATAAGGGCGGCCCTGTGGGGCTTAGTTTTATCAATTTCCATCGCCCTTGACCCACCTCTTGCGAGATAAGGTGACCTAGTCTTTCCTTACATAACACAAACAGATAAGGCGAGAGAGGATCCCTTTGTCTGAGCCCTTTTGCAGGGGTAACAGTGTCAGAACAGGTCCTTGCTAGTTGACTTGCATTGACACCATCGTTACGCACTGTATAATGACCTAGCTGAGGGTATTTGGGAGCCCAATATCCATTAAGGTGTCTTGAATAAACTCCCATCGAAGCTGGTCATATGCTTTTTCCAAGTCTACCTTTATAGCAAAATACCCTATCTTCCCTTGCTTTTTATGGATTCAGTGTATGACCTCCTAAGCTATGATAATATTGGTAGTTATGTGCCATCTAGGAATAAAGCTACATTGGTTCTCCTCCACTAGGTAGTCCAGGTGAGCTTTCAGGCGGTTCACAATAACTTTAGCAATGACCTTGTACAGCACCGTACACAGGCTAATGGGTCAAAATTGGGCAATGTTGGTCGGAGAGGGGACTTTAGGAATCAAAACCAGAATTGTTTGGTTCAAATCTAATTCCCAGCGGTCTAGTTGGAACATTGCCTGAATAAAGGCAACCACTTCGTGTCCGACCTTACCCCACTGAGTTTGAAAAAATAACGCATTGAACCCATCGATGCTAGGGGCTTTGTTATGGTTCATGCTAAAGACCATACTCTTAATTTCAGATTCATGGGCTGGAAGAGCTAACTCGTGAACCCTTCCCGTTAAAAGTGGCAGAAAAGCACCTATAATTGGGAACGGCCGACAATTCACCTCTACGTGTGTATACAGTTGAACAAAAACACTCCTTGTGGTGAGCCGCATTTCCTCTGGATCAGTGACCCCTGTCCCAGTGCCATTAATGAGCCATTTGATCTTCAATTTCTTCCTTTTGGATTGGGTGATAATATGGTAATACTTAGTATTCCAATCCCCCTTCGATATCCATTCACATTTGGCTCGCTTATGCCAAAATAGTTCCTCCTCGCACAAAACTTGTAACAAATCATCACTCAGTTTCTCCTCCAAGTCGACAAGCGAATCCAAGTTGTCATCGTTAAAAGCTCAACGGATGCCCTCCAACCGGGCGAAAAGATGTTTTTTCCTATGGAAAATATTACCAAAATTGGATTTATTCCATCGCATAAGGATATTAGAAAACATAGCTAAAGATTTACTGAACGTTGCCTCCGCGGGTAACTAATGTTTCTCGACCACTTTGTCAAAACCCGCATTAGTCAGTCACACATTTTGAAATCGAAACCTTGGAGCGCCTGTTACCCTCGATTGCATGTGAGTAATTTGGATCAACATAGGATGGTGATCTGACCCAAGGAACAGTAAGTGATGGTTTACAGAATGGGGAAAGTCTGTTAGCCAAGATGACGATCTAAACACTCGATCCAAGCGAGCTTGGGTCATTCCTCTCTGCCAAGTGAACTTCGATCCCACAAAACCCAAATCATGAAGACCACACCCATGCACCCATTCCTTAAACTGGTTATTAACTATCCTTGTCGTTGTGGCTCCACCCCTTTTGTCCGAAGTCTCCAGTTTAGCATTAAAATCTCCACCAACAAGCCAGGGTTTGTTGGTAGAAAGCCCTACCCAATTTAACACCGGCTAGAGTATTTTTTTGGGCAGAAAATTATGGACTAGCATAAATAGGAGTAAAATCGAAAGAAGATCTACCAAACTTCACGGAGGTATGAATAAATTGCCAATGGGCTATGATCACTGAAATATCAAAGGCATTCGTCCATAGCAACCATATTCCTCTGAAAAACCTTCGACTTCGACTCTAACCGAGTAGTCAAACCCTAATTTTTGAACTACTTCGGTAGCCCTGACTCCACTAATTCCAGGTTCCAACAGAACTAAAATGCCAGGCTTATAATATCTAATATAATTGTGGAGGATAGTCTAGACTTTACTCCCCCCTCCACCCGCCACTTGACAATTCCATATTAAAATTGACATCAGGATTGAAAGGGAGGGTCGGGCATACTTACCTTGGTTGGCAAATTTAAACCTCCCTCGACTGCCACCTGATTTTCCCTACTCACTATTTCTATCCCCCAGGCCACGTTTGGGTCGAGTAACGATCCATTAACTTGCATGTCGGGAGGTCCAATAGGAGGGAGGGCTTCAACCGCCAACCTACCCCTATGATCCGCCCTTGGCTGGGCAACGCCATCCATTCGGTGACTACACTCTGCACGCTTGGGGACGGGTGCCATAACCACGTGATTGTCGCATATCATTTCTGTATGGGAGGGAAGGACTAACTCGAGGTGCTGATCTGAAGTAGAGGGTTGGAGTTGAATGTGTGGTAGAACCAACGATCCCTTCGCCATCTGACCACCGACCAACATGCTACCTTGCTGAGTCAGCTAAATTGAAATAGGTGACTTACCTTTGGACCCCGATTTTGCACTTCTCTTGCTACCAGCAGAAGTTGATGCGGTCCTATACAACATTTGGGTCCCTGTGCCCATGATGTCGTTCAGGTTCAGCCGTTGTCCAAACCCAGAGGCCTCTAGACTAGCCGTTAATGCATTCTCGCCTTCATGCACAGTGCCTAGGACGTCCGAATCTGATAGAAGTGAAAACCTCAATCCTCCCAGCTGGGGAGTTGCCTTGGACGTACGATTACTACGCTGATGGCCGTTGCACCTGCATCCAGGTCCCGTAGCCGTTAGGTCTCTCCTCCGTTTGGTGTCTTGCTGTGTCAATAACCATATTCCTCCTCCCGGTCGCGCCATTTCCCGCATTGGAGTTTGGAGGAGTAGGGTTAGTTGGGGTTGGTGTTCTCTTCGAGCATGTGTTGTTTTCATGGCCAACCATGCCACAGCTGAAGCAAATGTAAGGGAGCCCTTCATACGCCACCAGGATCATCTCCTTGTTTAGCTCCACGCTGGTTTGTAGAGGTGCATTTAGGTCGATATCAACGGCCACTCGCGCAAATCTGCCACACTGTGTTTGTAAGGTTGCTTCGTTTATCTTCACCGTATGTCCCACCAAGTTACCCAATGTCGTAAGTATCATGGGATCATATTGAGCAATAGATAGGTTGGGGAAACGTATCCAGAATACGGCTCGAGTGATTTGTCCCTGCACTGGTCAGAAGTCAGGTAGCCATCGTTGGAAGGAGAGGGCTTAGCCAAAGATGACCCATGGTCCGTTCGTCAGGGCGTTTATAAAGTCTCCTTCATCCATGAATTTCACCAGATGGTAGTCGTAATCCAGGTCTATAATTTTCATAAGACCTCTCGGAGTCCACATGATTTTTAGGCGGGAGCTTAAATACTGGTACCCAATGCGTCTTCCCAGCAACTTCACCACGATTGTGCGCTCCCAATGTTTATCGAGTTTTTCCTTGAAAGTATGGGAGAGCATAATGTCCCCCCTACCTCCCCCGACGTTGATGAGATGTCGTCTTCTTCGATCTCAACTACGTCGTCTTCAGGCCATGCATGGTCCTCGTCTTTTATGTCTACCGTCGAAGCCCCGAGAACCACTACACTGTTGGTTAGCTTGGGACCCGGAGGGGATCTTCCTCCCTTTTTCGGGTTCGCACTTTTTTAGATAGATGGCCCTTGGGATCGAGGGATTCCATTTGAAACTCAGACTTGAAAGTAATGTTTACGCAGCTGAAGGAGAAAACTGTATGTTGTTTTTAGAGAGAGAAGAGAGCGATACGATAGTCTTGCAACTTTTTTTCGACTTCAATCTTTCAAACTATGTGATGTGAGCTAGAACTGTGAAATGAAGCATAGGATATGTAGGTTATGCAAGCTTCAGCTGCCAGGGTGCTTATTACGAAGTATCCTCAACACTTTACTTCTTCTTTGGTATCTCCTTTCTCCCCTTTGGTTCATTACCTCATTATTCCCTAAAATAAGAAAATAGAAAATCCAAAATAAAAGGAAAAAATATACATCAGTTGTACCACAAGAAACAGGCACCAAAATATAATCCCACGATCAATTAGTTATAGATTAATAATAAAAGAAAAATAAATTAAGTTAATCTCAAATTAATCCATAACTATTAGAATATAATGATATTACCAACTCTAATGTTTCACATCTTTCAAGGAAGAGAAATCTTATATGGTAATTTACATTAACAAAATAGACAACATAAAATCACGCATCAATAAATCGAGTATCAAAGAATTGAGGATGTATCTGCCACATATTCAAGGCTGTGTACTCTTCCAAGAATTCTTTCAACTGACCTTCACTATTCCCCTATAATCCATAAGAATCAATCACACAACTCTCATAAATTAGAAAAGCAATACCCAATCCAATTTCAAATTTTGTCTTACCATTCTAAAAATCCAGTTTAGTGCATGAGCATAACTTAGATCCGTAGCTTCATCTCGTAGGATTGGGTAGATATGAGAAATAACATGTAGATCAAAATTTTAACATTCATCGAAATATAAATAGAATTTTGACATCTGCATTAACCTTAGTGCTTCATCCACATCACTCTAAGCCACTGTTTCTGAGAATCAGAGTCTTGATAAATCTTGTTAAAGTAGAAAAAAATAAACTACCACCATATAACTGAAAATGACACATATGCATATATTTAATATGGGAATTATTATTTTCTATTACTCCACCCTTCGTTTGATATGGAAAAATTTTCATAATCTAAATCCAAGTTAAAAAGGAGAAAGGTAAACAAAAGACAAATGATATACGAAAGACGCTAAGCAGAGTTCTAATAGTTGTGATGGAATGAGGAGCATTCGATGTAGCTTATTCTTGTCGAATGCTTGAGTATGCTATAGCTACATATTCCTTTAGCTCCCTCATAACATAAGGTGACAATCATCTTACAGTAGAAATATATACTCAACATGTAAGATGGAGAATCAACGTTAAGGCCTTTATCTCAATAAATTGTTAATTTATGCCTACAGACAATCGCTTTGGTTGTAGTTAAGTGAAAAATTATTTAAAGGAATTCTTTATCTTGTACATGTTTAGATGTATATGATAAAGTCCATGGGATAATTATACATTGCTAATGAAATTATAATGAGATTATAATTATGACTAGTCATTGTTCTATTAAGATTGGACATTAATAGAATGTAAAAAGACTAGCACATGTTTTGTTTTTCCTTATTAAGGAAGTAGTAGATCTCATAAGATAAAGTATAAAGATATTTAAACAAATGTGTGGGTGCTTGCTAACGAACAAGTTCACTGAACAGACCTGATATAAGAAATCTATTTGGAACATTATATGTATGTCTATGGAATTCTCATTGTGATGATTGTATAAGCGATCCTTTGACTTGAGGTCATCAAAGTTATCTTATATGGGGATTGCTATGTTTTGATACTATTTATGATCTATTTAATCATAGGTCGTTTAATCAGTAGTCATTAGATATGGCATGAACTATATGGAAATAGTTGAATGATCAAGATAGGATTCATAATCCTAAAGTAATTAGGGAGAATGTTTCATTGTTCTCAATTAGTATTAATTCAAGAAATCCTTGGCCAAGGTGAAATGATTCTTTGTAAATAGTTTACAAATGTCATTAATTGAATCGATAGCTAATGATAGAGAACTAATATGATTAGACTCAAAATAGAGCAGACATTAATTTTATGCTCTATGTCTGATCGGAACATTGTATGATGAAAGGATTGACTTGTACAGAAAAATTATGCACGGAAGGGTTAGTTAAAACCACTTTGTCATTCCTAATTATTTAGGTGGTCATGATGCGTTGCTAGACGCCAATCTTGATCTATAATTATAAATTATTTAATTGGAGAATTAGAGATAAATTAAAAGAAGTTTTAACTTATCTAATTTTAATTATGAATTAAAATTAGATTTTATAATTATTTCTAACATATTTAGGAACTTAATAGGTCTTACTTTTGGAATAAGTTGAAGAGAACAAAGTTAATTTAATCAAGTTGGACATGATTGTAAAGTTTGAGAAAATTTATAATTAAATATGAGATATTTAATAAATAAGGATCAATATGAGATATTGAATCTTATATGGACATAATTGGTATTTAATTAGAATTATTTGTAATTCTAATTAAAGTTTAATTGAAATTAGAATTTAATTTTAATTAAATTACTAAAATATCCAAATATTATTTTTGTAATTCTAATTAAAGTTTAATTGAAATTAGAATTTAATTTTAATTAAATTACTAAAATGTCCAAATCTTATTATAAATAGGTTTAAGCTCTGTGGAACTAGCACTTCTTACTTAACCATCTCTATAAGAGTTACAGAGTTCTCCTAACTTATTCTGTAGATACCATTATAGGCAGGACATTTATGCGGCTATAGTGGTTGAGACAAATAGGTTTCAGAAACAGTTTGAGGGATACAACAAGATAAAGATCAAACTTCAGAATGAGGTACAAATTAAGTTTTTGCTTTCTTATGATTTGTGTTAATCATTTTATAGAATTAAATATATTTTGGTTTTCGGAAAATCAAAAGTCACAAAAAAAGTTTTGTGATTATTCCGCTAGTGTCAGGATTGGATTTCAACCCAGTTTCCCAACATAAATAACATTTAAGCACTCAGACTTAGGAATTTTCTTAGATTAGTCATATATTCTTATTCTCAATTTTTAGAGAAAAAGAAAGGTTTCTCCATTAGCCAATGAAAACATTTTTGGGATATAAGAAATGTCCTCACCAACTCCATAAGAGAGCATCACTGTCATAAACCATTGTTTAGTTTAGTAGCAAGCATAAGTTCTTCATCAAATAATACAGGCATCAAATCCATAAAAGTAAAAGAGTATGGAAAAAGTAAATACTAAGACATGAAATAATTATCTCTTCTTTAATTCTTCATGAGTCATCTTAGTTATGCTTAGGGCTTATAATAGTTACCCTTGGAAGTACAGGCAGTAACACAAAAAACATAATAAAGTATGAATCATAATTTTTACGTTAATGTGAAACTTAATTATTTTCTTATCACTTCTCTCAACATAGTTTCAAAATTGACTCGTCTCAACCATCGTAGCTAGAAATGTATCTGGCTTCTAATGATATCCATATAACAAGTTGGGAAAACTCTAAAACTAATGTAGAGAGGGTTAGGTAAAAAGTGCTTATTTTGGAAATTTTAGTAATTTAATTGAAACGAAATTTTAATTTTAATTAAACTTTAATTATAATTACATTTAATTCTAATTAAATAACAATTGGCCCAAATAAGATCTAATATCTCATATCAATCCTTATTTGTTAAATATCTCATATTTAATCATAAAGTTTCTCAAACTTTACAATCAAGTCCAACTTAATTAAAATGCCTTTTCCCTCTTCAACCTGTTTTTTGTGTATGACTTATTAGGTTGTCAAATATGTTAGCAATGAATATAAATTATAACCCTAAATGATATTTATGATTAGATAAATTACACTCTTTTAATTTATCTTTCTTTCCCTAATTAAATATTTTATATCCATAGATCAATATTGACATCTAGCAATGCATCATAATCGTGCAAATATTTAAGAATGTCAAAGTGGTTTTGACTAACTTGTCCGTGCATGATTTTTTGTATAAGTCAATCATTTCATCATACAATATTTTAATTAGATATAGAGCATGAAATTAATGTGTACTATATTTGAGTCCAATCATATTAGTTCTCTACTTTTAGTAATTGGTTCTATTAATGACAATTGGAAACTAATTTACAAAGTTTCATTCCACTTTCGCTAAGATGGCTCGAATCAATACTAATCAAAAATAATATAAATTCTCATTAGTCACTTTAGGGTGATGAATCTTATATCGATAACTCAACTACCTTCATATAGTTCGTGCTATATCCAAATATTACTGACTGAGCTATCCTTGATTAGAATATGTCATAAATAGTATTAAAATATAATAATTCCTATATTAGATAACTTTGGAGATCTCAAGTCAAATGATCACTAATATAACCATCACAATGAGAATTTTCATAGACTTAAAATTAATGTTCCAAATGGAATTCTCATATGGGTTTGTTTAGTGAACTTGCTTTCTAACAAGCCCTACACATTTATTTAAGTATCTCCATACTTTAGTCTATGAGATCTACTACTTCTTTCATAAAAAAATTAATGTATATTAATCTTTTCATGCTCTCTTAACGTCCAGTCTTAATAAAATAATGACAAGGAACTACTTAGGAATAATACATAAATGCAATATGAATCTCATAATAATGACCTCATCATAATTTCATTTGCAATATATATTTATCTCATATACGTTATCATATACATCTAAATATATATAAGATAAAAAATGCTTTTAGATAATTATGTCACTAAGCTACAACCAACTGATTGAATGTAGGGCATAAACTAATAATATTCAAAAAGATAAAAGGGAACTTGACTCTATAATATGATCATAGTCATTTAGATACTGATGTAATTCAAGATGTTTTGCTTCTATTCAAATAAGGTATTGTTAATGCTTACTGTTCTCTTTAACTTGTGTTACTGATTTGCTTCTTTAGGGTGAGACAGCCTTTCGTTCCTATTTGATATTTATTATCTTCAATAATTTTCTTAACTTTATTTATATGCAATGCTTGGTTATGTTCAGATTTAGCAGTCAAATTTTCTTTTTCTTTTACAGGTGTCCTAGAAGTTGTGTGAACTTTAAAGAAGTTGCACACTTCATCAACTACTTAATGGGATTTAGAAACCAAACCGTAACCTTTTTTAATGGTTATTTTTAGGAAATCTAGACGAGATCTAACCTGAACCACAACATAATAATTACAAAAGTTTTTCGTTATTTGATCTCTCAAAAACCAAGATCATTTTAATTCTATAAAATGATTAACACAAAAATCATAATAAAACATGAATCTTAATTCGTACCTTATTCTGAAGCTTGATCCTTTTCTTGTTGTATCCCACAAACCATTTTCGAAACTGATCTATCTCAACCACCGTAGCTACACAAATGTTTGACCTCTAACGGTATCCATATAATAGGTTGAGAGAACTCTGTAACTCTTACAGAGAGGGTTAAGCAAGAAGTGTTAGCTCCATTAGAGCTTAAGCCTATTTATAATAGGTTTTGGACATTTTAGTAATTTAATTCTAATTTAATTCTAATTTCAATTAAACTTTATTTAGAATTAAAAATAATTCTAATTAAATGCTAATTATGCCTAAATAAGATCCAATATTTCAAATTGATCCTTATTTATTAAATATCTTATATTTAATCATAAATTTTCTCAAACTTTACAATCAAGTCCAACTTGATTAAAATATCTTTGCTCTTTTTAACCTATTCTTTTTGTGAAACCCATTAGGTTCTCAAATATATTGGCAATCATTATAAATTATAATTATATTTCATAATTAGAATTAGATAAACTAAAAATCTTTTAATTTATCTTTAATTCTTCAATTAAACAATTTATAATCATAGATTAAGATTGACGACTAGCAACGCATCTTGACCACCTAAATATTTAGGGATGTCAAAGTAGTTTTGAGTAACTTTTCGTGTATGATTTTTCTATATAATTCAATCCTTTTATCATACAAGGTTCTGTTCTGATTAAACAGAGTATCAAATTAATGTTTACCCTTTTTGAGTTCAATCATATTAGTTCTCTACCGTTAGCTATTGATTCAATTAATGAAATTTATAAACTATTTACAAAACGTCATTCTACATTGGTGAAGGATGTCCCAAATCAATGCTAATTGAGAATAATGGAACATTCTCCCTAATTAATTTAAAGTGATGAATCCTATCTTGGTCACACAAATACCTCCATATAGTTCATGTTATATTTAGTGACTACTAACTAAATGAACTATGATTAAATAGGTCGTAAGAAGTATCAAAATATAGCAATTCCTATACAATATAACTTTGGAGACCTTAAGTCAAAGGATCACTTATAAAATCATCACAGTGAGAATTTCTACAAACGTACAAGTAAATGGATTTCTCATATCGGGTCTATTTAGTGAACGTATTCTCTAACAAGCACCTACACTTTTGTTTGATTATCTCCATACTTAGTTTATAAGATCGACTACTTCCTTCATAAGTAAAAGCATAATGTGTGTGAGTCTTTTTGCATTATATTAATGTCCAGTCTTAATAGAATAATAACTAGGAACAATGTAGGAATAATATATAAATGCAATATGAATCTTATAATTATAATCTTATTATAATTTTATTTGTAATGTATAATTATCCTATGGACTTTATTGTACACATCTAAACATGTATAAGATAAAGAATTCCTTCAAATTATTTTGTCACTAAACTACAACTAATCAATTTACTGTAGGGCATAAATTAAGAATCTCCCACTTGCACTAAGCTAATCGTTTAAGTATCTCAAACCATATCACCATATGGAAATTATACTACTTCTAGGACAATGGCTTAATGAGATAATTCTACAAGATTCTCTACAGTGAAAACTTGATTAAATTTAAGAAAAATTGCCTATATACATCCTTGGATCTTTGATGAGACCTTTGCTCCTTTGACATGCCCAATGACTCTAATGTTTGACAATATATTACCGCCTTAAATAGTGTAAAGAACTATATCAAGTTCACTAAAGAACTTAATGATCTAATTAATCATTTACACTAAATCAAAAATGTATGGCTTAATTAGCAACCATTGCTACATTGGAACCTTTCCAATCTTGAATTGATATTGTTCCTAAGTAAAATAGACCTTAAGTAGGATTTACTTCTAAAGTAAAATCCGTATCACCTTGAATTCAAATACCAACTCATACATAAAATAATAGATATCTTTAATACTTCGCAAGTATCAAATATCTCAAATATTAAAATCCTTTAGTACATTATCTATGTACTTGGAGTTAGAATAGGTAAACAAATTCCAATCTATCTCTATAGATCTAATTCTTAAATTTAAGTTATTATCTTTTCATATCCAATAAAAATTGTTCTTGGAAAATTATATTTTCAACAATTGAAAATTACAATCATTGTTCTCTATGAGAAATATGTCTCCACGTACTCCCACTAAAGGAGACAACTATACTCCCACTAAGCTTCTTATATATATGATAAATCATTTTCAAAACAAACTATTTCAATTCATTATGAAAATGAATCTTTTAATGTCTCATAGCCTTTCAATATTACATCAACTGTATCAAAAAAAGACATTAGTTCCAATTGGATGTAGTATAATGAGATTTGAAAATTTCAAATTTCTTCTTACTCCCACTACTTATCTTAAAAACCATTATCATATAAGTATATATTGAAACTAACAATTTGTTTAACAAGTTTGTAAGATTATACCCAACCTTTTGGATATCCCATAAGTTTTTGTTATCTAATTTAGTTCTAAACTTGATGGATAATGTATGCTTCAACCAAGCATTACATCCTTGAATCATTAATTTTAACTCTTTCAAAGTCTTATCATTTCATATCTAATATGAAATCTTGCTAGTTGATTCAATTATAACTATAGAAGGTAAGTAATTGTACTAGACATACCTATAAAAGAAATAGTATTATGTCATACAATATCTCATATTGTATTTTCCTCTCTACATAAGTCCATACTTTTATGGAATTTTTGTGTGAAGGAATTCACGAGAGAATCTCATTCCTTACTAACTCACCACAACATTCTCGTCGAAGTGCTTCAAAATTCTCAATGCTTAATTTCTACTTAGATTTAAACAATTTGAACTTTTCAAAATTTTAAATCAATATTTCATTTAATACATATAACTATATCATATAAACTCATTAATAATATAATGAAATATAAGTATTATCCTTTTATGAATTGTTATTCGATCCAACACATCACATTTATAAATTTAACAATTGAATACCATCATCATCCTTTCACCAAAGTTTGATTTGGTTGTTTTTCAACTTGATGAGTTTCATAAGTTTCATACGATTCATAATCAAAAGGATACACATATCCTTATACGTAACTTTATGATTCTTGTTATTTTGATCTAACCAACATGGAATAAAAGGATAGTCTCGGTTATCCATCTTTCTTCTTGCCATATATGTTAAGCATAAGTCTCTTTTGATCCAACATATACAAACTATTTGTATAAAATTGGATCAATTACATTTACTTAACAATCTATTTATTATCATTCTTTGAACATTATAATAATGTTGAATCTAAATTCATTATCAAATACTCATAAGTATGAACTAGAAATATATATGATCTCTATCATATCTCATATATGCAAGAAAAGTTAAATGCAATCATTTTTCTTCTTATGACAACTATTATCATACTATAACAAATGCCTTTAATGGATTTCCATGTTTATGCTTTTAGTAGGCTAAATAAAGTGGAACAATTTTGGCAAGGTACTATACCTTTCAGCTCTACTTCATGCAACCTAATCCATTTTGTCATCTATATGATTTTGACATATCTCTAAAACTTTGGCACTTAATCCTCAATAAGGATTATAGTAAAATTACGTAATAGACATACAATTTTCTTTTCTAACATTGAGAACTCTCCTCAAACATAATCCTATGTCTAGGAAATTTGGTTCAATAACTCTTAGTATCAGCTATACTAAACAAGGTAATTTTCACTTAGAACAAAATATAAATATAAGAAAAGCAAGTAATTAATTACATGTCATGACTAACAAATGAGATTATGAATTTTATCATGTATTTGGTTACTCCCACTATTTTATTCAATATAATAGCCCTTACTATTATTCAAAAAAATTACTTTAATCTTTCTAGTGGGAGAGGATCACATTCAAGTATAGTTAATCATGAGTTTGCTCAACAAACCAACTAAATTGAAATTAGCTAGATAACAACTTTATTTATCACATCTCATGTGACTCTTAGATCTGTTAGATGACAAATCTTTCCAAAACATATCTAATACGTTATTCCTAACCTTATCTCTAAATTCATATGATCATGAGTTTGCTAATCCAAATCACATGAATTTAGTTAAGTAGAACCCACTATTATAAGACTAAACATATTCAAGTTAAAGTGACCTTGAGTTTGCTCATTAAGCCTACCAATAAAAAAAACTGGTTTATTCTTATAAAAATGAAAGGCAACAATCACTCTCTAAATGTGTACTTAATATTTCCATGAAGGATTTAATTTCATTCGTCTCATCAAACACAAAATTGTATATAAAATATCACTCATATAAAAGATGCAATTTAATATGCATCCAATATATATATCAAACATATAAATAAAGTATGCAACTTAAGCACTCATAATCAAATTATATACATAAAATATCAAGCTTCCTTTTATTCAAGTTATTAACCTTTATAATCTAAAATAATATTTCCAACTCTTTAGAAAAATTAAATTAGATTAGACTTATTGATTCCTTAATGAATTAAATTCCTATTCTAAGTAAAAATTTAATTTGATTTTAAAACAAATTTCAAATTCAATTGGAAACTATTTCTAATTATTTTGACTCCTTAACAAAATTTAATTGACAATTTTCAATAAATTATTCTTCTTACTTATTATAATTTAAAAAGACTCCTTTTGCAAAATTATATAAGTAACACATTCGTACCCAATTAGAAAACTATTGCTAATCTAATTAGAAATTACTAGTTCTAATCTCATTATAAATTTCTTTTTCTCAATTAAAAAACTATTGTCTAATATTAAAAGGAGACTACTTTAAAATTAAATAAAAAATTTTTAAATTTAACGAAACTATTTTCAAAAATATTAACAAAAACTCAATTTTCTTAATTAATAAAACAAAACGCTTTTTATAATTTAACTAAGAAAAATATTTTCTCTAGCAATCAAGAAACTTATTATTCATAAATGAAGAAACAATTTCTAATTAAATTGAATAATAATTTTCAAAAAATAAAGGCATAAATTTAATTTATCTCAACCAATTTGATATAAATAAAATTAATTAAGAAATACCTTTTTAGTTACTTTAGAAAATAATTTTCTTAATTTTAAAGAGCCTAATTAATTAATTTCATAAACTACTTTTCTAATTAGTCAATTTTAATCTAATTGAAATTAATTAATTCTAATTTTAGAAACTACGCTTCTAATTAGTCTATTTCAATCTAATTGAAACTAATCAATTCTAATTTTAGAAACTATTTTTCTAAAATTAATTAGGAATCAATATAATTATTAGTTTTAATCATATTAAGAAAAATAATTACTTTAATTTTAGAGCTGGATTAGTAAATAATGTAATTTAATAATACAATTCTTTTAAAAAATAACCTTTAAAAATAATTTTCAAATAATTAGACAACATTTTCCAAATTTGTTAGAGATTTAAACCTAATTTAACGAAAAGAATGTTTCAAATATAAATAAAAGGAATGAGAACCGCCTGCATTATGGCACGTCTAGTTTTCCTATACGGCGTCTGTGATTCAAATTAGGGTTTCAAAAATTTTGTTTTGCGCGGCCACTGCAATGCGTCTTCTCCACCAATGTCTCAAGCCGCCAATCTATCGCCACCATAGCCTGCTTCCTTGCTCATAACTGCACGTTTGGACAAGTTCTGGAGCCTGGTGTCGCAGCCGCCAGTAAAAACGCAGCAACCAGTGAGCGTCTCCAGTCTCTAATGACTATTGCAGTCCACCACTGTAGAAACCACCAGCCATGCTTCTTCTCCAAAGACTGTCAACGCACCAAGGCCCAAAACCTCAACCATTCCAATCCAGGCTCTCTATTCAAAATCAAAACCCATATTTACAGAAATGACAAAACACCAATGCATTTTCCAGAATGCTCAAAAAAAAAATAGAAGAAAACTAAGGAATGCATTCCAGAACAAACGCAAGGGCAACAGACGCGAATTGAATTTTTTAGATAAAATCAAGCGACTGCGGATTTTTGTAAATTTATGAGTTTTATTGTTTTTGACTTTTAATGATATAGAAAACTAATTTCACATCATCCATATTGATAATTCAATTCTAAATTGAATGTTGGGTTTTAGAATATTCAATCCGAACTTTTCAAATTGTTTAATTATGTAACAGTTGCGATTTTAGTTCCAAAATTAATCAATAACAACGTAATAATTTAAGCAAATCAGAGAATTAAAGCTTGCTCTTATATCACCACTATGAAACCAGGACGAGATCCAATCTTAACTATAGCGGAATAATTACTAAACCTTATTGTATTTTGATTTCCCGAAAGCGAAGATCACTTTAATTCTATAAAATAATTAATACATATATCATAATGAAATATAAATCTTAATTTGTACCTTATTTTGAAGATTAATTCTTTCTTGTCATATCTTACGAATTATTTCTGAAACTAATCTATCTCAACTACCGTAACTACATAAATGTTCGACCGCTAATGATATACACAAAACATGTTGAGAAAATTATGTAACTCTTATATAAAGGGTTAAGCAAGAAGTGTTAGCTTTATTAGAGCTTAAGCCTATTTATAATATGTTTTGAACGTTTTAGTAATTTAATTGAAATTAATGTCTAATTTCAATTAAACTTTAATTAGAATTATAAATAATTCGAATTAAACACCAATTATATTCAAATAAAATCCAGTATCTCATACTGATCCTTATTTATTAACATCTCATATTTAACATAAATTTTCTCAAACTTTACAAACACAACTTGATTAAAATATCATTGCTCTCTTTAACTCATTCCTTATGTGAGACTCATTACATTCTCAAATATATTGTCAATGATTATAAATTTATAATTATAAATGAAGATTGACGTCTAGCAATGCATCATAACCAACTAAATATTTAGGAATGTTAAACTAGTTTTGACTAATCTTTATGTTCATGATTTTTATATATAATTCAATCATTTCATTACCCAATGTTCCAATTAGATAGAGAATCAAAACTAATGTCTACTCTTTTTTAGTCCAATCGTATTAGTTCTTCGTCATTAGCTATTGTTGGAACCCGGTCTCGGGACCAGACCCCAACCGAAAAAGCAAAACAAAAAACGGAAACGAAAAGAAATACGAAGCAAAATGCGGAACAAAATCGAATTCAAATTGCGTAAGGACAAAAACACATGTCCGACATTCTGTAATGAAAATTTTAGAAACACGTCGCGTTGGAAACCTATAGATTAATTCGAAATTCAGTATAATTTTTTTTTCATTTCTTTCTTCTTTATTCAATCTTAGACAAATCAAACCCACATAATTTCCCCATTTGGAAATTCATCCTCAATC
>JAOTAX010000007.1:10924337-10936609 GCA_025629825.1 Erythroxylum guanchezii
AACTTTCTTATTTCTTCAATTTTCACACTCTTTCTCTTTATTTCTTGATTTTTAACTTCTATTTCAATCAACTCATTTACTTTAAACGTTCATAACCCAAACAAATTTACTCAATTATCAAAGTCCTCAAATCTTTTCTCACTAATTTCTTAAAACTCAATTTCGTCTATAACACTATTCATGTACAAAAACACTCATTTCATTTCATTTTATTATTTCTAATTTCCACCAAAAGTTCGAGGTCCAACAGCTATCGATTCAATTAATGACATTTGTAAAATATATAGAAAAACATCATTATATCTTAGCCAACTCTTTCTCGAATCAATATTAATCAAGAACAACAAAACTTTCTCCTTAATTACTTTAGGTTGATGAATAATATCTTGATCGTACAGTTAACTTTATAAAGATTATAGTACATCGAATGACTATCGACTAAATGACTGGTGATTAAATAAGTTACAAGGAGTACCAAAATATAACATTTCCTATACAAGATAACTTTGGAGACCTCAAGACGAAGGATCACTTATACAATCATCACAATGAGAATTTCTATAGACATACAAGTAAATAGATTTCTCATATCAGGTATGTTCAGTGACCTTATTCTCTAACAGGCACTCATATGTTATTTAAGTATATCCATACTTTAGTTTATGAGATCGACTATTTCCTTCATAAGGAAAAAATAACATGTACTAGTCTTGTTGCATTCTATTAATGTCCAATTTTATTAAAACAATGACTAGAAACAATTTAAAGATAATGCATGAATACAATATGAATCTCATTATAATTTTATTTGAAATATATAATTATCACATGGACTTTATCATATACATTTAAACATGTTCAAGATAAATAATGTCTTTAAATTATTTTATCACTAAACTAAAACCGATCAATTTACTGTTGGGCATAAACTGACAATTAGTACACATTATATAGAAGTTTGAAATTATAAACCGAAATATCTTAAAATTTGAATAAAAGTCGAAAATTTTGTTTTATCACTTCATACCATGTGATGAAGCGCATGATCAACCATGAAGAATGTTGCACATTGCAAGTTCTATGCTCTATAGCTTTATTTTACTTCAAATTTTCTATTTTAGTTATCAGGCAGTAATTAGTGTCCACGAATAATATTTTCTTTTTTTTTTCTTTTTTGCTTTTCTTAAATGATAATTGTGTCGATGAAAAGAATAAGGAGAACATGCTCTGAACAAAAATGAATATGGGAGAGACCAAAGGCATACGTGAGAAGGATTGACCAACTTTATATTATGTCATGAATCGTTAATCTTTTGAAATTACATTCTTCTTTGTCAACCAAAACAGGATATTATAACAAGTCCCAATAATGATGTCTAATGCCTAAGAAAAGAACTAGATGCATTAACGCATGACTAACAAGTTTTGGATTGTCCCACCAACATTACTTCTAATAATGAATCAGTTCATTAACTCCACTTTTTAAAACCTATTTTGTTTGTTAGAGGACAAAATGAAGATACCGGGCAGGTTCTTTTGAGCCTATTCAAAACCAGTCAAGCTCATTTGGCGAAGTCTCTTTCTTTTGCAACACTCAGCCTTTCATAGTTACAGTCCTAGATTTATGTAGGGTGTTAATGTTGGAAAATTGATTGGGATTAAATCACGGGTACAGTGAAATAAATTTAATAACTTTTTGAAGGATCCTAACTTGAAACAAATAAATAGGCAATAAAAGACTAGTGTTCTTTTGAAAGTTTAAATAAAATTAAACTCTAAATTATAATAAATGTCTAACTTTAATTATGTAATTTTAATTTAATCTAAATAAAATCAAATATCTTATATTTGATTTTTAAAATTTCTTAAACGTTAGTTCAACTAATTTTAAATTAAAAATTTCCCCTTTAACTACTTTATATACGTGACTCATTAAGTTCATAAATATTGACAATTATTGTAAATTATAATTCATAATTTATAATCATAATTAGATAAATTAAAAATTTTTTAATTTATATTTAATTTTTAATTAAATAATCTATAATCATAAATCAATGTTGAAATCTAACAATATGTTATTACAACCTAAATATTAGAAATATTAAAGTAGTTTTACTTAACTTATTCACGCATAATTATAATGTACCATTTAGTCATTTTATCATCCACCATTCCAATAGGAAATATAATATAAAATTAGTTTCTACTCAATTAAAATTCAACTTTTTTTTGCTAATCGGTAATCAATTTATTATTGATATTTGAAAAGAACCTTTTCAGATCTCCATTCACACTTGATAGAAAATTTTTAAACCATTACTAATCAAGAATAGTAAATATTCTCCTCAATTACCTTAATGTGATGAGTCATTTTTTTAACTTAATTATTTACATATATTTCATACAATATCCAAGTGATATTAATTGATCTATTCTAAATAGTAATGCTTTGAAAATTGAAGTAGACTAACTAGTTCAGTCAATAAAATCAAAAACTAACATTTCAATTTGGTTTGGAATAATAATCTTTATATGTATAAACCAATTAATTTAGCCAAACAATTTTGTAAATTGATCTACAGTAAATTGTAAACAAACATCTTTCTCTTCTTTTATAAAACTTTTGTAGCCTCTTCGACTTTTTCTAATACTTACTAGTGGTTTCCTATTTTGATTGTTTTCTCTCATCGTTTTCATTTATATTTCAATCTTTTTGGTGTTACCTTGCATATATATTATCATGGTAAAACTTATTAAGTCTACAATTTATTACTCTCTTTGATACTTTTATCATTTTTGGATCGACATTGACTTATTAGATGTGTGTTTTTTATGAAGAACATCATTTTTTAATACTTTTATGTTGTTGGGATGTTATATGCATAGATTAAGCTGCTTTGTTTTATGTTCTTGGGTTTAGAGTTATTTTGAGATGCTTATGGATTTGGTTTTTCTTCTAATTATTTATTTTGTAAGGTTGTGGCTATTAGAAAGTGTTTAAAAGTAAAATTTATGACTTTCTATATTACTCTCTTTCATTTTTCTCAAGAAAAAGAAGAAAATGGGGAGAAGAATCATAAGAATGGGAGGAGGGTGATATGTGCTTAATTGTTGATACATTTAATCCTTGACACTTAGTGATTAATGGTTTAAAATATTTAAGACACTCACTTTAGTTCATAATTGATCTTGGGTACAATTTGGAAGCATAATAGGTAAAGCGAGCCGAAAGCATACTCGGTAAGCCATATTCTTAAGATTCACATTCAATTGGCTTCATGGAGCAAGGAGAAGGGTTAGAATGAAGAGGAGGCAAGAAAATACCAAAAGAAATGGAAAGATGCAATGTCATGGCTATGGGAGGTGTCTCAAGGCCATGACAATTTGTCATGGACATGAGACACCTCCTATAGCCATGACACTACATTGTCACAGCTGTGACACTAGTGTCACACTAGTGGTATAGAGGTGACAACGCATATCACGCCCATTAACACATGCTTATAGGCATGAAAACCTATGTTACACCTATGAAATTGCCACCCATCCTCCTGTAGCCTAGTTTTTAACTATAAAAGCATTAAGTTGTGATGGTGGACAGACTTCTTGAAAAACAGATGCGATTTTCTTCATTCTCTCTTAGGTTTTTGACATCTCAGAGGCTATTCATGGGTCTTTCTTAGAGATTGATGGAGAAGATGGAGGGCTAACATTCCCAACGCTAGTTCGGAGGTGAAGTCGACGCTGAGGAACACATTTAGGCATATCATCTTTGTGAATCGTTTTCTTTCCCTCTTTTCGGATTGTTTTATGTTATCTTGTGTTTATTGATTGGGTATTGTGTAAAAATGATTTTGATGCTCTATTGGATTGTTTTTCATGAGAAGCCATTGCAAGAAATTTGAATACAATACGTAATAGTCGTGTTTGAATTTGTTTGTAGCAACCAATGGTATTATATAATTAGGAATAACGTAACCTAGGTTAATAATTCAAGCTTGTATGATTATTACTTAGATTGTTATGTTTTTCTCACTCGTAAGGTTGCTGTCTCTGATTAAACTTAAAGAGCTTATTATAGGTTATTCGATAGTTAGGGTTAATTAACGAGTCCCTCTTGATTAACTACGACCCAAGGAAAAACTGAGATTAACAGAGCTTGTTGTTAATTCATGATCAATAGTCTAAAGAGAGGTGGGAAGACAATAATGCAATGATGTATGTGAGATTGTGCATAGGTTGAGATTAAACCGAAAAATCAGATTTCAAACAATAAATCGATGTTATCACTTTGCTAATGTTTAATTTGAGTTTCTTTTATACATTTAATTTTACTTTGTTTTCCTATTTGCATTGAACCAAACCCCCTTGTTTTACTTATGCGGATAATTTAGGAAACTAATTGGATTTAATCTCTATGGGATCGACCTAGACTTGTCACTGCTATAAATGAAGGTTTAGTTATTTTGTGTAGCGATACAACGCCCTACGCCAGAGGGGATAGTGATTATAGAAAGGTTGGTTGGTGATTGGTAGGATGAGAATAATGAATCTACCTAGTGGCAAAATGGGATCTTTTTTACTCTATAATACTTACTAAATAAATCAACAATATCATACATAAATGTAATAAACTAATTGACTATATGGGCATAAACTAACAATCTCTTACTTACACAATAGCCAATGTCCTATGTATCTAGTACCAGATCCTTCTATATATCAATTGTGTGTTTTTTTTTAAAATAATGGAATAGTGAGAGAATCTGTAGCATTCTTTTCAATGGGCACTCGCTCTAATGTAATGTCTTTGCACTCTATTGTCCCCCTAGTCAAGTGAAAGTTTCTTATTACATGCTTAGGATGTTAAGAATACTTTGGTTCCTTTACTTATGAAACCAAAAAATTGTTGCTATAGTACTATTGACTTAAGAGAGCTAGGAACCACTACAAGTTTGATAATGAACTACTTGAACCAAATAACTTCCTTTAACACCTCATACACTAAAATGTACTCAACCTTGATCATATAATTAGCAATGGATTATTGTTTAAAACTATTCCAACTTAATGCACCACCATTTAGAGTGAAAATATACCTTGACTATGATATGTTATCTTCTTGATTGAACTAAAAAATAACATACGAATAACCTTGAACTCTTAGCTCGACTATTTAATGGAACAAAAAAGCATCTTTTTTTTCAAGTAATTTATAATATTTTTTTATAATGTTCTGATGTCCATCATAGGGTTGAATTAATATATTCTTATTTGATTAAATCATAAGAAACATTAGGTCTCATACATAGCATTGTACATCTGATTGATCCAATAGATTAATAGGTCTCATACATAACATTGTACGTATGATTGATCCAATAGATTAAACATACAGAAAACATTGTAATTTATCCCTCTCATCATGTGTCTTTGGACATATATTCTTTGGGAGAGAAATATAATGTGGCATAGGTAAGAATCCCTTTTTAAAATTCTATGCGCCAAAAATCTTTAGCAATTTGTCTATAAACACATAATAAGATAAACCAAGTAACCTTTTTTTTTAATCTATCTTTATAGATCTTTATTCCTAAATTATATGTTTCTTCTCCCATTTTTTCTATAGAGAAGTTCTTTGATAACCAAATATTTATAGATTAAAGCATCAATATATCATTTCCAATTATAAATAAATATATCATCCATATGTAGCATTAGAAGATAACTTCACTCCTAATAATCTTCTCATAGATATAATGTTCATCTACATTTTGATAAAATAAAACTTTTTGATCATCTCATTAAAAAAATGTTCCAACTCTATAATACTTACAACTTACACACCCGATTAGGAAATTTTTGCATTCAAAACCTTTAGGTAGGAAAATTTGTATGAAGAGATGATATTTTGACATTCATTTTCTAATTTTCATAATCATGGTATAAAGTTATAGCCAATAAGATCCTTATGGATGTAAACATTACTATAAGTAAAAAATTTTCATTAAAATCAAGTATTTGTATTTTTTTAGCCTTTAGGCACTACTATTTCTTTATACATATACACATTACCATCCATGTCTTTTTTTTTTTTTGGCTAAAAACCCACTTACATCTAATAGGTACAATCTAAATAGGTACATCCACCATTTCAAAGCCAATAGCTTCATGCCATTTTAAGTAATTAATGGCATATATTACTTTCTTAAAAGTAGTAGGTTCATCTTTAATAATCAATACATGGTTTTTACCTTTTTCAACATATAGATCAAAACTATTTGGGTGATAATGTACCTTAATAGTGTGTTGCAGATTATATATACATTGAACAATTGGTTCTATATCATATTATCAACTTGCATTTCTCGTTCTATCTGGAGTTTAATTTATGGTTTCTAAACTTCTCAAAGTTCTGCCTTACTCCATGATCTTTTTTAGAATGAATTTTGTTTCTAGAAATGTAGATGTAAATAAATTTATCTAAAAAATGTGGTAAAATGATGTTTTCTTTTGAGTACCCCATTGATTTGCATTTATCTTATTTAGCTTAAAGCTTATCAAATTTTACATGCTTCACGTAAGCATCACATCCCTAAATCTTTGGGCATGAAAACTTTGTTGTACTACCATTCCATATGTCATATGGAGTACTGTTAACTAATTTAGATGGAACTTTATTTAGAAGATATGTAGAAGTTTCAAAGGAATATTCGTATAAAGAAATAGGTAGGTGATGCAACCCTCACTTATATGACTTATAAGATTAGGTATTAAAACAATAGTACCTATGAACATTCTATCAAAGATGGGTTGATTTGAGATCATGAACAAGAAACACAATAAGAAAGATGTAAATCACCACATTCTAGAAGAATAAGGAATTATGAGTGATAAGATATTAGGATATGATCACCACTAACAATCTAGATAAGATCGTAAAGTTTTTAGAGAACCAAAATAAAAGCACTCTAAAAATTTGGAAAAAAAATTTCCTATGGTTTTGATTAATCAATAATAAGGTAGTCTTACAATACAAAGTTAAGAAAGACTCTTATAAGCACCAAACCTTTAAAACTAGAGTTCTAAAAGGAAATAATCACTAGAGATGAAAAACCTTGTCTTAGCTAGTACTATTGTTAATTTTTATTTTAAAACTCCTAAAATGTGAAATAAAGACAAGTCTAATGCCTATTGCAAGTTGAACCCCAACACCGGTTTGCTCTTAGAACTTTAAGTTGTAAAACCATATAAAAGGCTAGGGTTGGTAATAGGTATGACTTTACTATTAATTATATTATATTTCTCATTACTTGAATAATTAGTGCAAGATTAGTGTTAGTTATCCTTTGAGTCTGCCATTATTTACATTATCTAATCGTGAGTCTTTATCTTACTCCTTTAATTGGATCGCCATTATAGGTCTAACTTCAAACTCTTAAAGTAACAAAGGTTCGCTTCTTATGCAGAGATCTACCATGAAGTTGTTTAGGGCCTTTTTGGCCTTCTTTGCTTTACTTCTTATCACCAACCCTCTAATACCCTTCAAAAGATCTCCAAAAGCATTTTTTGTTTAAGTAATAGATGTTTGATTCACATCAAAAGGTGTGAATGAATCACTATAGAATGTACCATATCTAATATAATATGGTTTCTCTTTTTGGACTCTACATTGTATTATAAAGTTCTCTGTGGAATCCAATGTGGGAGAATCTCATTATCTTTTAAGTAACTAAAAAATTAATGGTCTAACTACTCTCCATCTCTATTAGATCTAAGTCCCTTAACACTTTTACTAGTTTGTTATCAACCTTAAGTTTTATTTCTTTGAAACTTTAAATTGATTTTGACTTCTTTTTATACAATATATATAATTATAGCTAGAACGATTATCTGGAAAAATGATTATGCACCTTTGATATGAGTAGACAGAGGAACACATACATCTGAATGTATAAGTTATAGTAACTCATTGACATATTCTCACTTAACACTAAATTGAGGTGTGGTTATTTTACTAATCAAATAATTCATAGGTTCTATATGATTTATAATCAAAGGATCTAAACATCCTTCCTTATATAACTTTGTGATTATAGTTTTTTTTTGGAAATTAAAGAAATAACATATTCCAAGAAATAAGGATAGGCCTTACCAAAGTCTATAATGAGTAGCTAGACAAATTACATCCTCACAAAGGCAAATATGAGACCTACAATTGATAATTTAGTTCTTAATAAGTATATGCTATATGATTTTCCATCTAAGCGCTACTTCAATTTATAATGCTTCATCCCTCAAACAAAGCATGAAATACTCCTCTATCTTGCTCATGGTGCTCATCTTAAAGTTGATTTCATTCATTTTCTCCTATCTGAATCTCCTTATATTCCTTTATTGCCACTTATCATATAAATTAGTGTAAAGAGCTAGCTTAAAGAGCTTGAAATTGCCATTTAAAACTTTCTTTTGCTTACCCAATCAACTAGCTCCTCTTACTAATTATCAACAACACTAATATTGCAATAAAATTTAATTTTTCCTATAGTGCTCTAATGTATAAACACTGGAAAAATAAGTGATCCTTTTTCTCAAGGCTATTATAGCACTAGATGTAAGTAGGCTTTAAGTTTGATGAGCTTCTCACCTTGTCTAGTATAACTAATCTATTCCATAGAGCCAGTTAAGTTGTGACTATATAGCGGGGATTATTTCTAGGGGACCAAAAGATCCTGTACTAGCTTACCTCAGGAGCTTAATGCTTGAACAACTAACTTATAGATAGGTTAGTGAACTTTCCTAAGAAGTGCAGTATCTAAGAAAATCTATCTTCCTCGGTTGATCTTAGCCTGTAATTGAGAATAATTTAAGATAACCATTTAAAGCTTCTAATTTTGACGTTCCATAGTTGGTCTATGATGAGATCACTAACCTTAACATTTGGTTTTAACACATATTTTAAATGGAATAGATAAGGATACAGGTATAGATGTCCCTTATTACACTAATTATCTAACCAAACCTAAGTATTTTTTCCATTCCCAATTGCACATTTGAAAGCAGAAGCCATTTTACCTCTTAGTTTCAATATATATATAGCCATGACCATGAGTTATTGGGATTACTTTGTACTTCCAAGAAGTTTTTCTCTTATAAGTGTTCAACACGGACCCATTGAACCTATAAATGGTCTTTATCATTAAGTAATTTCCATAATTTTTTGGCTAAGAGAATTTTTTTTAAACATTCGTATAGATATTAATCCCACTGCAACCTTGCTTTCCTAGACTGCATTTATCTTTCTAGGACACCTTTACTCCTAAGGCTTTATATTTGTCACTTAAGTTTTCTTTTCTTTTTATTTATTTTTAGGATTAGCCTTTTAAAAGTTTAACTCATACAAACTATTTGTAAGTAATCTAGATAAATAACAAATATCATCTTTATAAGTAACAACTTTTATTCTTAAAAAAAAGATGATTCCATTCAAATATAGATTAGAAGTACAAATAATATTTCTAGTAATAAGTATAACATAATCAAATTATTTAATTCTTTTATAAGATTAGAAGCCTAAGCTAAACCATAAGTTTCTAAAACTAATATAACAACACTTGCTTTATTGCTAATGTATAGATCCATGTCACCTTTCCTCAATAAAACACTTTTCATTAGCACCTTCTCATCACTAAAATTCATAGAAACCACATCTAATATCTAATACCCAATATCATTAAAAAAAATAAAAATGATCTTAATCATTAACATACCTAAAGATGGAGCTTCCTTAAGCTTTTAATCATTCAAGATAATAAGATAAACCTTTTAGTTCTTCTTCTAGTGACATTATCTCAAAAATAAAATCACATCACTTGTTAAGCCTTACATATCTTTTTTTTCTTCCTAAAACCTTTTCTCTTTCTCCTACTACAATTTGCAACAAGAATAAAATTGGGTTCCTTCTTAAGACACCCTTATGTAGGCTTAAGTATATTCAACAAATTAAGTGATGATTAAATTTTAATCTACTAAGGAAAGTGGACTTGTCATTCTGTACTATTAAAATCCTAATAGAGGTTGATCATATTAAGAGATAACTTGTATAGAATCTTATAAACCTATTTTATCTAATCAATAATAAAAATGGGTTTAGTTAATTGATTTATAATAATAATCTAAAATAAATACCAGCTACTTTAGATCACCATTAGAGCATTGCATAATAATAAAAAATAATATCAATATTAAGAAATACCTAAAGTAGATTTTCACCTAAATTCATCTTATATAATTATTCAATTATAGTTATTATATTGTTTAGAATAGAGAAGTTTTTTAGTGTATAGATTTGCCTTCTATTGATATAAAGCCACTATTGCTAAATAGATTAACCTATATCTCTATCTAATTAACTTAATACATAATGAGCTAAGTTATTCCCCCACAAAATATTAACTTGAAACTAGAAGATTCATATAATTCTATCTTTAGCTAAGTTATTTGAAACCCCACAAAATATTAACTTGAAACTAGAAGATTCATATAATTCTATCTTTAGATCATAAACAATGATGACTTAAGATGCCCCCTTCTTCCCCAGTTGTCAACCCTAGCTAGTACACCTTCTGGTAAACCTGACCTTCCTTTAGCTTCTACCATCCTTCCCTCTAACTTTCCTTCCTATCCAGTTTATCCTCCTACTTGCTTCCGCAAGCTCCCTACCTTATATATGGTCAGTATAAAGAATAACACATATAAATCTCAAATATAGAAAACTTTATTGAAAATTAAATAAAAAGAATAAAAAATCCATTAAGGTTTAGCCTAATATAGTTATGAAAGTAGAAAATTGTAACATCCCGGTATCAGTGGGAAGGGTAAAATAAGAAATATGGGTGTTTAATGAGAGATGAGAAATGCATTTGCATGTCTATGCATTATGTGACATACATAATTGTGAACACTAGATTTGTTGCACATGAAATTATTGATACATGCATTCATTGACATTCCCGGTATATTTGGTCATTAATGTGATTGTTTTGAGAAGTATGGGTTATTGATCTTAAAAATTTATTTGGAAAGTGAAATTAGTGATTTAGTAATTTTGGAGAATTTTAGGAAATTTTTCTGAATTTTTCAGGGTAAATTCTGGACTAGAAAAAATGCCGAGTGGCAGACCGATTGATCAATGGCAGTAGAAATTATGGTTAAATAGCATTGGGATTTTTCATGTATGCCTATAGGAAGTTTTGACAAGTGTCATTTATTGGAAATTGGGGTTGAATGGAATGGATTAGTTTAATAATGAAATATAAGAGAAATGCTTAGGATGGGGACAAGTGGCAAGTGACATGTGTCACTTGCCAAGTCATGCTTTTTTATCAACCATTTAATTACATTTTGGAGTCCATTTTGTTCCCATTCACGATACTCTCATTTGGAAGGCTTTCTAGTGCTTTTTTTTTCATGCTCTCTTCCTTTTCTTCGTGAGTTTTACCCTCTCCATGTCACCTTGTGCTAATCTCCTCCACCTTCAAGCCTAGTTCTATCATCTCTTCTTTGCTTCCTTTCCATCTTGCTCTTGCTTGCTTGTCATAAACCACTCTTTACTCCCCCTTGGAGATGATGATCGTTGGTTGAGGGTTGAAGCTAGGTCTTGGTGTTTCCTTGAAGAACTTGAAGATTAAGTGGCTTGATCAAGTAAGTTTTGTGTTATATGTTATAGATATGGTAAAATTGAAACTAGCATGATGAGGAGTTGATGAATTGAGTTTTGCTTGTGAAAGGCTTGTGTTGTGTCTTAATTGATGCTAATAGTTGTTCATGTTGTGTTTTGAGTATATGTGTTGAGTCTAATTCCTGGAATTCATAGAGAGAGTTAGAAAGTTTGAATGATGTGTTAAAGGAGGGATTGGATGAATATATATATATATATATATATATATATATATCTGTGTGTGTGTGTGTGTGTGTGCCCTGTTTTGATGGTGTTAATGTATGGATCATCAATTGTTGTGAATGCTATCTTGACTTAAATTTATTAGTGAATGATGGGAGAAGAAATAGAAGTGAGGATTTAGGTATAAGATGGGTTAGATGAGTTGAATGTTAAGATTGAATGATTGAAGAAAAATCTGGATAATTCCAATAGCTTGATCTTTGAGTGTGCTTCAATTGCATAGTCATAATTGCTTCTATGGTTGCTCAATTGACATGCTTTTTGTTTTGAATGAAACTAGAGACATTTGGCTCCATTTCTTGTGAAG
>JAOTAX010000007.1:10975136-10997954 GCA_025629825.1 Erythroxylum guanchezii
GTAAAGACCTAAACCTAGTGGTAATCTACGGCATATATAAGGTACTATTCTACCATGATACAGGTACGAGATTACAAGGCTAGTCTCTTCTCTATTCTTAGCAACCGAAACTCTCTCAAAGTACTAACTTGAGCGTCGGAGGGGCCTTCCGGGGAACAACCCCCGGCGAGCCATTATTTGTTTTGCAGGTATCCATCAATCAAAGCCACGCAGAATTATGGATCCAAACAATGATGTTCAGCCCCAACAAAATCCGACTGAACCAGAACCCATTTTTTAATAAGTGAATTGTTTGGTTTCTTTGGATATGTGACTTGAACTTCAGCTTGTTCGATCTCACCAGATTCTCCAAGTCTCATAACAAAAAGATTGTTTGGAAGCAAAGAATTTTTCTAGATTTTGATATAGATCTTCATATAACAGAAGCGTTGAATAGTAGCAGTTTGAGAATCCATGCATATTAGTTTGCCTAATGCGCTAGCTAGATAACTTACCCTTCTATCGTCCAGAACTCCATTGGTAGATTGTGAAAGTCCACCCACATTGGCAATACATCAGTTTTCCCAATCTAATTCCATCCCAGGTTTCCATCGTTGCATCAAAAGTGGCTGCTCACCAATAGGCCACGGACCCTATTCAACTATGTCGGACAGGTTAGTTTCATCCTAAAACTTAAATAATATTGTCCCATCCTCTCTAAGCATAACCTGAGCCAAACCTTTTTTCCCATCGAACCTTGGCCCAAGCAAGCACAACCGGAAACGCAGGTCTCTTGGACTAGAGAAAACCAACTAAGGCATCTTACCAAGCTTTAGCTCCCGCTTGAAGAAGTTCAATTGGAGGGGAAATTACTCTGTTTTTATCAACATTATGATAATGTTTGAGAGTACCTTTGTGATATTGAGTTCGTATCAGATTCTTCCACACACTAGTCGGTGTAGGTGAAGCCAACCCCGTAGTCACTTCTGTATTTTTTTCAGTCTACTTGTTGCCATGTTTATCCGATAAAGACTCACGAGAAGGGGCTTGAAATTCCCCAGTTGAGAGTGAAGGATTGCCTACAGCCATTCCTGTTTGAAAGGTTAGAGTATGGCCATCCATTGAGGCTACATCTACTGTCGTAATCATTACTTTAGCTTATCACCAAGTTTGTCTGAAAGGGATAAAACTTCCTCATTTAGGGGAGTACGTTCACCCTCGGCTATTCCAGTTTGGAAAGGCTTAGAATGGCCTTCTAGTGAGGCGACAACCTTCGCCACTGAGGGTGAGATAAAGAAACAGACAGAGTGAGGAGAACAATTTCCAAAAGTGGAAGAAGGAAAGGGTAGCTCAGGAAATTTTCCTCCTTTATTTTCTCATAAATAACCTCAGGATCTACTTCCCTAGAGGTAGGATCCATATAGACCTTAGAAGATTTACATGCATCCATTTTACCTTTTTCCAAAACACTCTCGATTCTTTGGGTGTTGATTTTAGTGATCACAGGAGAGCTCAATTGATTTCCAATTCCTCCATTTGGAGACGAGGCGAACTAATTTGTAGTTCCTACATTGTTGTTGGACTATTAGTTTTTAAGTTAAACCTTGATTTTCTTGCTCTACGTGTCTAGTATAATCTCCTTTTTTTTATAATGTTTTGCCTATTGGCTTCCGTATTTTACCTTAAATCATAGAAGGCTTCTAATACAGAGTCCCCAGCAAAATTATTTTCTTATCCGAATTTCATAATAGGAATAAAGTTAGGCAAATTTTTCATAATATCCATGCTTAGCTTAACAAAGCCCACCCTGTTCCTCTTTATTATATTTTCATCTATATATATAAGGTTCCTTATAAAACTAGCCAATAAACTAAGGCCTTTCTTAGTCCAACACTCCCAAGGTATATTATGAATATTGATCCAAAATGGAATATTATTGATATGTACTTAATTGATTATGCATTTATCCCAAAACACTTAGTAATTAATGCTATAAAATGTTCAAGACATTCACTTTAGTTCTTATTTGGTCTTAGCTACAATTCGAAAATAAAAGAGTTAAAGTGAGTCGAAAGCACAATATTTGAGCCGTCTTTTTGAGACCCGCACTCACTTGTCTTCATGGAGCAAGAAGGAGAATGACTAGAGAAAGAGAGGACAAGAAAATGTGTAAAATGAAGAACATGTGAGGCATTCATCCCTCACAATCATACATCATTTTTTATAGCTGTGAGTCATCTTTCACACAACAATAGCTCACGACCGTGAGCTTACAGCTGTGAGCTAACCACTCACGCCTGTGAGTTTTTGCCAGCTAACTCGAACCAATATAAATAGACATGTTGCGTGATGGCAGAAGCTATTTTTCATTGTGGGAAATCATTTTAAGGGTATGAGCTCTCAGTTTTTGAACAAAAGGGGTGACATATCTCATATTTAGGAGACCCATAGAGGGCTGAGCTTTACGACACTGATTCGGAGGTGATATCAACGCTGAAAAGCCCGGTTAAGCATTTCTCTCATTATGTTTGTTGTTCTTTCTCTCTTAGGAATTGATTATGTTATCCTATGTTTATTGTTTGGGTGTTGTGTAAGAATGATTGAATGCTCTATTTGATTGTTTTTATGTATGAACCCATTGCTAGAATCGAATATAATACGTAGTCATTGTGTTTTTTATTCATTTATGGCAACTAATGGTTTTCAATTATTAGGGATAACATAACCTAGGTTAAATGACCTAAGCCTATATGGTTGTTACCTTAATTAATCTATTTTCTAACTCGTAATGCCACTGTCGAAATAAATCTAGGGAGCTTGTTTTAGGTAGTTCAATAACTAGGTTTAATTAACGAGCTCTTCTTAATTAAACACGATATAAGAGAAAATCAGGATTAACAAAGCTTATCGTTAACCTAATATTAATAGTTGCTAGAAGAGGTATAAGAATAACAACTCAATAAAGTATGTTTAGTTCTGTGTAGGTCAAGATTGAATCGATGACTGAGTCTCTAACCCATTAATCACTTTTCATCATTTTTGAATGTTTTCTTTAATTTGTTTTCGTTAGTTTAATTTCATTTTGTTTTCTTATTTGAAATCAAACCAAACCCCCCATAACCTAAACACCAATTGATTTCATTTCAAAAGCTTTACACACACTCTTTGTGGGATCGACCTAGAGTCTCTACTATTATAGTTGTTGGTCTAGTTATTTTGAGTAGTGTTAGGGCACGCTAATATCAATTATGTATTTTAAAATTATCCAATTTGATTTCAACTTTCTATTTTTGTAGAAATAATGGAAAATGTGCAATTTGCCAGTGACCCTCCTTAAATTTCTTGTTTTCTTCTTCATGAGATGAAAAAAATTAATAAGATTAGATTTTCTTATAATAATAATACCTCGATAAGTCCCCCTAGTTTTCCATTGGCTGAATGCCCATCTTTGTATAATAGGGAATGGAGGCTTCTAATCCATGAAGAAGCCTACAGGGGTTGAATTCCAGCTAGGAGACCCAACTTGAAGAACCTTTAACTTCAGAGCAAGAATAGCTCTTCCATCTAGCATTTTTTATGCATAGAATTTGATGGTGAGCTCAGGTTGATCACCAATCACTTACTCCTAGCTTCTACCAAGTAAAGGACTATTATAATTGGCTTTTACAAAGTGTGGGGTAAGAGATTATTTAAGGAGAGATTAAAAAAAGGGGGGGGAAAGGAGGGAAAATGGGGAAAAGCTTATAAGGAGGTAAACTGCGTAGCTAGGATTGATACTATAGACAACTTTTACTAGCAAGAAAGCAAGTAGTAAAGATACCAGAAAAGGAATAAGCAAGAAAGAAAATATTAGTAAGGTGATAGAATACCCTTCAGTGAAAAAATAAGCATATCTGGATTAGAGAAACGAGAACTAATCAAGGATGGAAACAAAGAAGAGATCTAATGTAGAAGATTGAGGATTACATGAGAATAGATTGTAAAAGGAAGTAAACAAAGAAGAAGTGCACAAATGTTAAGGGGGATCTCGGTCATGGTGTGAACAAGGAGTTAGGGGAGTTGTAAAGAGAAGATAGTTAAATAATATATTATTGTTGAAATCTCCCAAGATGCATAGGTCCCTTTTTAACTTTTGTATTGATAAATATGGGAATATATGGTTTGCCATAGATGTTGGCCATGTTAATGTCAATTCTTTATATGGTTTTGTAAAACCTCCTAAATTTACATAAATACACAATTTTCATTTGGGAGTACAATTATATTTTTGATTTTTCAAAACTCTTGTACTCTCACTTTCAAACTTTAAGAAAGTATGTAGTTATCTAAATTTTGTAACAAATGTTTTAAAACTTGAAAAGTTTATGCATCACAGTTTTAAAATATAAGCCACTTATAATTATTAAAGAATAAAAATTTATTAAAAAAACTATATGCTTTGGATGATTCCACATTTCTTTTAGTTACATTCAAGTGTTCAACATGCATTAATCTTTTTAACTCATAAGTTCCTAACCATTTACATCACTAACACATTATAACTAATTAACAACACACCCTAAACAAAACAGATGAATTGATTGATAGTTAATAACTTGTTAACTATTTTATTAAATGAAAGATAGGATAAACATAAAAGAAAAGCACGTCAGATGTTCTTAAATAAAAAGAAAGAGTTTGGGAGTCTAATTATATAATAAGGAAAGTCTTAGGCACCCCAACTTTTTTGCTTAAATGATTACATAAGCTTATGATAGGTTATGCAATTACTAGAGAGTTGATATGGAAAAGAAGTGAGAACTAAACAACTTTTGTTAATTTTTGATGAATTATAGAAAATGAATAATGAATGATGAATCTTTTTTTATAAAGATAAAAAAAGAAAAGTGTTATTTAATTTTTTTAATTACAAAAGAATTAATTATTTGAAAAGACATTTAGTTTTAGATAAATAGATAAGCTATAATAAGAAGAAGATGAAATTTATTTTTAGAATAACATTTTGACTTGGATAAAAATTGAATTTGATTGGATAAAAATGGATTAGGCTTTTGATGGATTAAAAGGAAGCCAAGATAAACATGAATTTAAATGAAATAAGCCAAAATATGACATGAATTCTGAGATGAAATAAACCTTTAATTTGATAAAAAAGATAACATACTTCTATTAAGAAGAAAAGACTAAAAAATAACTTCTAATTTAATAGAAAGTTAATTTGAACTTCTAAATAAGTAAAAAAAAAACTAAAATAGAGAGGAGAGATCAATAAGAAGTTCAAAATGAGTGAACCTAGAGTGCAAACGTTATCTATCTTTGCACTACAATCTTGTTTTCTACAACTTCCTTTACCTTCCTCACTTGTTCCTATGATTCCCATTTTATCTTCGATTATAAGAGGATACTCTTTACCAATCCTTCCTTCTAGACCAGAAGCATTTTCATCTCTTCTCTTACAACTTTTTCCCACCTCTAATTAAATTTTTATTAGTAGCAACTACTTTTTTCAGGTCAAGACCTAACACAGTACAATTTACTCTTTTTGGTTTTAGATAAAACAACACACAATGCAAGTCAGGCCCCTGTAGATCCTTTGACATTTCCACCCCTCAACCCCAACCTAAAAAAGAGTGTTACTCCATCTATGTAACATGAGAATGGAAATAAGATCAAAGTCCTAGCCAACGCCCCCTAAACTAGAAGATTATAGTTAGAGGAAGCTTAACAAAATCATTAAGTTATTCCTCTGTAACAACTTTAAGGATCTTAATGACATTATTAGGAATTGAAAGATTGTAAGATGGAGCTAGAAGTTGGTCTTCCACGCTTGTAGGCTATGTTATTGGAAGAAGACCATCTTTCCCTACAATTAGCAACTAGGAACATAAGACTTAGATAAGGAAAGGACTACATGAGGTAATGTTCTTTAAAGGGAAAATGATTTTATATAGGTTTTCCTCATATTTGGGTGTTAAAGAAATTATAAAAGGTGGACCTTAGTGAGATGGCTAATCCTTACCTTATAGATCTCATAGAAAAGTACACCTATCTAGCTATAGTATAGTGTTAATGAATATTAAGTGTTGATCCCATAAGGATAATAAATATTAGTAATAACTTATTTTCTATTATCTAACACACAAAGTAGGATGATAATTTAATTAAAACAAAGCTAAATTCAATGCAATAATAAACGAGAATGTATTTGACACTAAAATTAATCAATATCAAATAACTAGTGCCTAATTAATGAATCCCCTTAAGATAATAAAATTAATCAATATCAAATAACTAGTACCTAATTAATGAATCCCCTTAAGATAATCAGTAGTAAACCTTTATTATGCAATTCATTTACTGATCGTTAGATTGTGGAAATTTCTATCCTATGTTAATATCTTTCTCAAGAATATTAAAAATTAATCTTTAGTTGATTAACTAAAATATCTTTCTAGTTAAAACCCTTAAGATAGTATAAATCTATTCATAAATTTCATTATTAAGTTTAAATCCAAAAGATTTATGTCGATCTATCTTTAGGTTTACATACAACTCTTTTCAATTATGGTAAATTTATTTATATAAAAGGATTTCTCATGGTCAATTATATAAAATCATACATCAAAATCATATCTAATACATATTAATTTGAGAATTAAAGCACATTATTGAATCTCAGTGAACCAACAATCAAATAACATTAAACAAAGAATCAAATAACAAGGTCCACCCTAACTTAAGGTTCATCCTACCTAGGTACTATACAAATTTAGTTCATAATAATAGATAACATAATCAAAAGCTCAGAAGAAGAATTAAAAATAAGAGAATCCACTATATATCCATTTTTCTCTAATATAATCCCTTGAACCTCGATGGAAAAGTGCTCTATATTGAATATCTATTGTAATCTTCATGTTTCTACCATCTTAGGGTTTAAAATTATGTTTAAAACTCCCAACTCGACTCTCAAACTTCAACTTGTACTCTTTTTATATTTCATAATTAGAGTTTTTTGAGCAAAAATGGTCAGTCATATAACCATTTACATGACCATGTCCCTCAAAAACTATTTAAAGAAGTTTGTAGAAACATTTCCAAAAGCTTACACAGGCAATGGATGTGGTTATGTACATGAGTTACACAGGGATGTCCAACTTCACATAGGTGAAACAACATCTTTAAAGCCATACATACTCACAAGTACTTATACAATCCTCCATACAATCATATACATGACTTATACGGATGTATCCTTTATCAACATGCATATAGCCTACTAAAATAGCTCTATTTCTTCCATTTCTTATTCTAATTTTCCCTAATTCTTCCTTTTTTTCATTCATAAAGGCAATTAGTACCTAAAAACACACTAAGAAGCAAATAAGTACCACAAACAATGTAAAACTCTTTTAAAAAAAGCAAAACACACGAAATATGGGGATAAAAATATTTTTTGTTAACCATTTATCACTTGGCATATCATTAAATTCCCCTAATTACTATGGAATTGGAATATAGGTATGAGGATGGAAACAATTATATATGAGAAAATTTTGATATGGATAAACATGCATAACATACTTTTAGAGTATTGGTCCACTAAAGGACTCAATGCTCTAGCTAGTTTTATTGGAAATTTGATCTGTATAGATGAGGATATGGAAATGAGAAAAAGAGTTTGTTATTCAATTGTTGCATCAATATGAAGTTAAAGGATGAATTGTCAGATACTATATTAGTGATGAGGTTAGAGGAGAATGGATTCGTCTTTAAAGATTTAATGGTTTTATACTAATGGAAACTAGCACTCAAGTAGTAAGGAAAAGGGTGGGAAATGGGAGGGAATTTTGAAAAAAGTGACTATAATGAGTTGATGAAGTTGGATGGTAATATCATAGTGAGTGGAGGAGAGAAAAGAATGTAAAGAATGGAATAGAAGTAGTAAGTGAGGAAGGACTAAGGTCCGTTAACAATATATCAATAGGGGCAGATTAAGTGCTTATTAAAGGTGTTGTAATTAGCAACACCAATCTTTAAATTGATAAAGTCAAAAAGAGTGATGACAAGCACTTTTAGTGCTCCATTAGAAAATGCAGCACTAGTGAGCGGTGGTAACATAGAGGGAAATAATATGAATTCAGAACTTAATAATGAAGAAAGTTTGTTGGAGGATGATATACTGGAAAATTTTGGTAAGTTTTTTGTAGTAGATAGCACGAGCAAGTCTAGGAGGAAAAGAAGGGCCAAATAATTCTTTATAACTCCACTAAAATGAATACAGTGGCTTGGAACATAAGGGGCATCATTTGCTCAAAAAAGCAATAGTCCCTAAATAAATTTATTTTGAATTTTAAACCATTTTTAATAGGGTTTCTGGAAAATAAAATCAAATAGGAAAACATTTTTAAAATGAGAATTTTAAATAAATAATAGGCATTTTTTTCTAATCACTAATACCACCACTATGGTAAAATAATAGTGGTGTGATCCTAAACTGATAAGGGTCAAGCTATTGAAAGCAAATGATCAACTAATACATTTAAAGGTTAGGTTTTGCAAGAGGATGATAAGATAGTTACTTCTTTTATATATGGATTTAATTATGAATTGTAGAGAGAAATACTAAAGTATAATTTGATCAATATTTGCTCAAATAATAAGGATCTACAAATGATCTTAAAAGATTTTAATAGTACTATATATGTATCTGAAGCTGTTGGGAATGTTTCTCTTAGATACTTCAAGCAGAGTCTGAAAGATTTTGTAAAATACTATGGGTAACATAACTGAATTATGAAGGGTGCTTCTATATATGGTGTGATTAAGAAAGCCAAAGATAGAGCATTAGTAAGAAATTATACAGAGCCTTAGTCAATAAAGAATGACTAAAGAGATTAAAGGAGAGTAAAGTAGTGTTCGTGAAGCCTTTACTCTTAGACCATTCGCCTATTGTCATTCAAGGGATGGTCAACAAATGTATAAGGAAGTTCCACTTTAGGTTTGAAAATTATCTTACAAATTATGAGTGATTTGGAGGGGTTATTCAAAGAGGATTACCCAAGCCTATATTAGGCTATAAGTTTTATATCTTTGTAAGAAAGTTAAAGGCTATAAAGTGGAAATAAAAGCTCTGAATGTTAGAATTAATATTGGATCTTATATTGAAGTCTCATATACTAAAGTAGCCCTAGAATTAATCCAATATAAAAGTCTTCAATAAATCCAAGGGACCCTTACTAGCTGAATGAGAAAAAGAAAGCAATAATAACTTATGCTAACATAGTCAGAGAGTACAATTCCTTAAACAGAAGTTAAGGTGTTTACAGCTTAAAGGAGATAAAAACACTAGTTATTTCCACAAAGCTATTATGGATAGAAAGAACCATAATAGGACCAATTCATTAACAGAGGGGAATAGAAGGAGTGCAAACTCACAGGGGTAGCTTAAAGGTGAAGATTATGCCTTCTTTAAGGATTCTTTGGGAACAACTACTCTAACAAGCTCTACATGCCAAATCTTAATGTCCTTCATAACTAATCAGTTTATTAAGAAAGAAAGATAAATGTTAAGTAGCCTTTTAGGCTAAAGAAGTGGAGAGAGTAATCTTTGAGATGAACCCAAAAAAAGCCCTAGGTCTAGATTAATTAAATATGTTTTTTATTAGAAGGATTGGCCTTCAATAATGAATATTATCACTGAGGCAATGTTAGATTTTTTTTTAAAGTGGAAAATTCTTAAAGAGATTAACAAGACAATTATTTTCGTCATCCCTAAGATCCCCAACCTAGGTGCTTTTATGGAATTTAGACCAAATTCTTTTTGTAATTTCCTATATAAAGTTATCTTTATAGTCTTTGCATCTTGGCTAAAGAAATATATCAAGCTTAGAAGCATTTTAACTCAAAGTGATTTTAAAAAGAATAGATTATTAGGGGATAGTTGGTTTTGGCATAGGACTTTCTCATGGGTCATAATAAAGCAAACTCTTTAAAGAATTATTCCATCAAAGTTGGTTTTCATAAAGCTTATAACTCAATAACCTGAGAATTCATTTGTGATATGTTGGAGGTGTTTGAATTTCCTAACATTTTCAAGAAATGGATGAAATTATGTGTTACAGCTACTTCATATAGTGTGCTTATTAATGGAGGACCAACTGAGGTTTTTTAAGGGGAGAGAGGATTTAGACAAGGTGACCCCTTTTCCTCCTACCTATTTAGTCATTGTATGGAAGCTTTGACTAAGTTGATTAGAAACAATATTGCTACAAAATACATCTTTAAATTATATTACAAATACAAATGAATGGAGTTATTTTGTCTATCCTTTATAGATGACCTCCTATTTTTCTCTAAGGCATATGACAAGTCAATTTTTCTCCTTATGTCTTCTCTCCACAACTTCAAATAGCTTCTAAGTTTGAACTTAAACAGAAATAAAAGCTATATGATTTCACTTGATAGTGCCTCACAAAATACAAACTTGTTTGCTTTAATCATTGGCATTCATGTGAAAATACCCCCTTCATATACTTGGGATTACTAATATCCTTGAAGAAATTATAGTTTAGGGATTTCTTACCTTTATTAGAGAATATTTTAAGAAGAATGGACAATTAATGTAATAAGGCAAAATTCTATATGAGTAAAGTTCATTTAATAAAATTAGTTTAGAACTCCCTTTATATACATTGGTCATAAAAAATGATCTTATCTATAGAGCTATCTAAAGCTCTAGAGAGGTTTTTCAAGAAATTTATTAGGGTATGGAGCTAGACTAAGAAGTCTAATTCTAAGGTAGCTTGCGATGAGGTTTGCAAACTAAAAGAAGAAGGGAGATTTAGAATCATTCCTCTCAACCTTAGCAATTAGGTGTTCATAGCTAAAAGATTGTAGAGGTTAATGGAATGCAAGAGTCGATTTAGTTTATATCGATTCATGTGTGTTTTTTTAGGGCAAAAGTAAGTGAGATAAAAAAGGAAGCCTTCCTATTCATGGTTTATAGGCCAATTACTCAAGCTGAGGGATAAGGTTGGTAATAACTATAAAATCTTTGATAATTAGAGCACCATTAGACAATTATGTAACACTCATCATATATTTAAACTTTTAGATGGCTTCTTTATTAACTCTAAATTTAATTTATGGATGAGTAGAAACCAATGGAGTAAATGCCCTAGCGATATTAGACCTATCCTACCCAGTTAAGAAGTAGACATATGGTGGTTAGACAAGTATACTTGGAAAGGCCACTCATCAGGAATCTTTACAAACAAATCTTATAGAGAAATCTTTAAGTGCAATGGATAAAGGTGGTTTGGAATAATAATCCACTTCGTAAGACAGCATTCCTTTTATGGTTGGACACTAAAGACAGACTAGGAACTATAAACAAAATAAAATTCATGAATTTGAACAAAAGATGTTATCTGTATAATGAGGATTCAATATCTTTGGTTCACATATTATTTAGATATAAATTTTATATAATGTTACAGATGCATTTATAGGAGTATTACTAGCTTAATAAGGAAAATCTAAACTATCTTGAATTTATGGATTGGATAAGATCCTTGAGGAGTGTAGCTAAAGACTACAAGACACTGTATATAATATTCTATAGCTCCTGTTTCTATAAAGTATTAAAAGAAAGAAATGATAGGTGCTCCTAAGTGTTGGAAAAACACATCAAACAAGTGTTAATTGAATTGGACTAGTGGATCAAAGAATAGTTAATGATCAATAAGGTTGCATATGGTTATACCCTGAGAATGGTAGAAGTTTGGGGAATTAATTCCTTCATTACAGAGGTGCAGGAGGTAAAAAGGTAATATTAAGGAAGGATAATCTATTTATTATGGACACAAATCAAATATTAAATTTATATGTATCTTAGACAAGTGCTCAAATTCAAAATGACTAAGGGATGAGAAGTTTTGTATAAGAAGCCAACATTATCAATTACACAATTATGTTTCATGTATGGCAAACACAAATGTAAATAAATTCCAAAGACTAATAGAGAGAGGGAGCATTGTCACACACTTATAAAATATCAATAGAAGCATCATGAAATCCCCTCAATAGAATTGAGACTGATAAGTCCTTATAAAGGTGTTAATGGTAAGGATAACAGTTGGAAAGAAGACAGGGCTTGGATAATCATGCATCAGAGTAAGCTTGGTAAGAATACAATGGAGACACTAAAGAAAGAAGATTCCTTCAGATGTTTAGGGAAGCTTACTAGAAATAATAATCATACAAAAAGGAAATGAACAAATGGCTACAAAAGATTAAGTTAGCAATGAGTTTCCGAATGTTACAATGACTATAGTGTGTCATAACGCTACAAAAAATAAACTAGATCTACAACTATAGTAGTGCTAAGTTTAGGTTGATCCTATAGAGAGTGTTTAATTAGCTCTTATTATGAAATCAATAGGTGTGTAGGTTATGGGCAGATTTTGGTTTAATTTAATAAAAATAAAGTAAAACTAAACTAATGAAAACAAATTAAAAGAACATTTGAAAATGATGAATTTGTTGGGAGTCTGTTCTTTGGTTCAATCTTAGCCTACACCCAGTTGAACATGCTTCATTAATTTATTATTCTCAAACCTCTCTTAGAAACTATTGGTCTTAGATTAACAATAAGCTCTGTTAATCTTGGTTTTCCCTTATATCATGTTTAATTAAGAGACGCTCGTTAATTAAACCTAGCCACCGAATAACCTAAGATATGATCTCTAGATTTAATTGGACAGTTGCATCATGAATTAGGAAAACAAACCAATCTAAGTAACAACCACATATGCTCAAGTCATTTAACTTAGGTTATGTTATCCCTAATGATTACAAACCATTAGTCACTACAAATGAATCTCAACATAACAATTACGGATTATATTGAAATTCTAGCGATGGGTTTTTACATAAAAGTAATCAAATAGAGCATTCAATCATTCTCACGTAACACCCAAACATTAAACATAGGATAACATAATCAATCCTTAAAAGAAAGAACGACAAATAATGAGAGAAATGCTTAACTGGGTCGTCGAGGTCGATGTTAGCTCCAAATCAACGTAAGAATGTCTAACTTTCTATGGTTCCTCAAAGGATGGGAGGTTTGTCCCTCTTCATTCTCCTGAAACCTCTCTTTTGACTCTTCAAATTTCTCCCAGATGAAAACATATCTATTCTGACGACAAAACATTTTTTATATCAAAAAGTAGGGTTTTCGAGTGAGCTGTCCACATGTCATAGGCGTGACTTGGTGTATCACGCCTATGAAAAATTTGTCATGGGCGTGAGATCACTCTCACGGCCAAGACTTATTTTTCATGGCCATGAGATGTTTCTCAAGCCATGACATATATTATTCTTCCTTCCTTTTTTCATTTTCTTGTCTCCTCTTGCTCTAATCCTTCGTCTTCTTGCTCGATCAAGACAAGTTAGTGTGAATTTCAAGAAGACAGCTCAAATATTGTGCTTTTGACTCACTTTGGCTCCTTCTCTTAAGAATTATGCCTAAAACCATATATGAACTAAAGTGAGTATCTTAAGCATTTTCAAATCATTAATCACTAAGTGTTATTGAATAAATATACAATCAATTAAGCATATATCAATTTCCCCCACACTTAGCTTGATCGTTCTTAGGCAAAACATCAAAATTTTGATGACAGACCCAAAAATATTTACTCAATTTCCATATTTCCTAAGAATACATAATCATAAGCAAAGATGAATGACTTTCAAAACCTATAGTAAGAACTTAACATTCAATGCTTCTACTCATGATCAATCAACATTCATCACCTTTAGAAACTGAGCAATCTCGAGGTAGACTTGGAAAATGTGTTTAAAAAAGATTCATACATAGGTGCACTTAAATACCATTCATGATCATGACATTCCACAACTTTGCAAATCATTTCATTTCTCCACCGCTAAGGTACACGTGCATAATTATGAATCAAAGGACTTTTCAAGGTTGTAATGTGGGCAAAGGTAAGGTGAGATGTATTTAGGTAAAGTAGCATAAAAGCCATCAAAGCTAGTGAAACAAGGAAAAACACTCAATGTAACATCAAGCGCAAAAACCAACATTCACTCATAATTATGTATATCAATTATAATGAATGCAAGAACCATGTTTCATAACTTAAAGTCAAGCTCTCACACGACAAACCATATAAAGCATAACCAATTAGAAGGAATCACTCATAAAAATCGATGATATCAATACATTGAAATTATAAGGGGTGGTCCTTCAAAGATAACATCTACCTCACATTCAACATAATCAAATCACCCATTCTATACAACTTTAGGAGGAAAAACTAATCATAGACAACTTTTCAACAGATATTCATTTCCTCCTTGATAATTTTATTTAAACATATATTTTTTCTTTTTCATTTTCTTTATTCTCTCTTTTTCTCTTTCTCTTTTCTTTTTTTTAAATAGTGAAAGAAACTACATCACCATGGGAATTTCAATGTTAAGACATAAAATGACATCCCAATACATACCCCCACATTTAGAATTTTGTACATCCATAAACTCAATAATCAACAAATGCTTCACTAGCTTTAAGGCTTAGGTGAGACATTTGGTTAAGTTTAAAGCATGTAATGTGGTTAATACAAAAAGAAAGGCTAATAAAGCTTAAGGGGGCTTATCAAAAGGAAAATCATATAATGGGTAGGCTATTTGGCTAAAGTAGTTCGGAAAAACAAAGAATGCCTCATTATTTTCATGTTCATGCATGTGATAAAAACATGGTCTTGAATAGAAAATCAAAGCAAAGTTAGGATGTACATGTCATGAAGATCACACATAAACAAAAGACAATGAGATTGATAAGGATATGTTAGTCTATAAAGGCTCAAAATCTCACTGACTTTATCTACCACTAGTCACTACTCTTCTAAAGATAACGCACATTGACCAATCACAAGAGCAAAAATACATGCTCAAGTTTCCATGGATTCTTCTAGTCAATTCACACTCTAATCATGACTATATAGTCTTAGAAGCAATAAAAAAAGAGAAGAAGTGAGATTTCTTCAGTGGATGCCTCTTGTTCCTGTTTAGTTCCCTTCGTTCTAGAAGTTGTTTCTATTTTTACATCTGTTTCTTCCTCCCTTTCTTTTGTTTCTGAGGTTTCCTGCAATTTTTACGATAAAATGGGAGATAGAATATAATGACCTATGCATTTTCTTATTATTTCCAATTGGGCGATCCATTAATTCAATTAACAGAGGATTATAAATGGATCAATTTTTTTTTTACTAGAGATTAGGAATAGATGGACTTTTTTAGGACCTGTTTCACTGATAGGATTTATCACCACTTTAGCGTCTTGGCCGGTTACTCAAGATTCCTGATTATTCTCTCGAATCTGGGAAATAGCTCTTAGAGATCTTTTTTCCTTTTGGAAGATGGAAGACCCTTTCTCTTCCAATGTATCATTTCTGGGTCCAATGGAATTCATAGGTATAGGAAGAAGCCCCGTCAAATAGAGATTTTTTCTTTCGACCATCTCAGAAGCGCCCCTTATTTCAAAGAGAGGAGGATGGGTTACTCACATTTCAGTTGATGGTCAGAGACGAATTGAAATTTAAGCTGTGGGAATTCTAAAGATTCCCCCGGGGAAAAATAAAAATAGATATGTCTCCTACATTACCCCTAATATATGAAAGTAGTGACGTAATTTTATAGAGCCATTCGGTCTGAATGCTACATGAAGAACATAAGCTAGATGAAGGAACAGGAAGACCTAAGATGTAGAAGAGCATAACATGATTGATTCTGCAGATTTGGATTCCTATATATCCCAAGTTGGCCTTACAAAGATGATCATGACCAAGCGCTTTTTGGGTCGTCTTATACCTTTTGATTGGCTTTTATCTCTAATCGAGACTTTTTCCATACAAAGGATTTACTTGTTACTAATATAGTTTAGCCTCTATCATTATTTAGATCCCCTGTTTCACTCTGATAGTATCATAAATAGGGTCGATGCAGAGGAAATGACTGCATTTCCATACCATTAGGCATTAAATAAATTAAGTAGAAGAAAGAGATAAAATGAAGTATAAGGAACTCAAATAGCTAAAAGAAAATATGGATTATATCACATCACCTATTCTACTAGATTTTATGAAGCCTGTTCATAGAAGACATGATTGGGTCTAATCATAGAAAGGATTCTCTTTAAGCAAACCAGCTTATCCTCTGTATGGGACTTATGCTGGGGTTGGAACAAAGACACATTTGATTGTGAATTCCAATATGGCAGATATAAGTCATCACGACTAAATCAATATTCCAAGTCACACACTCCCATAATCCATTTTTTTCTTAGGAGAGTTCGCTTCAACAACTCATGTCAAATGAATAATACAATTTTTTTAAGTTGAAGAGAAATATCTAAATACATGTCTTATTTTTTTTAATAATCCATATTTGTAGTAATGAAATACTCTTCTTCCTCCCCTAAATGATCACTGAGTTATTCCAAATATCTAGGATCTATATTCTCCATAAATTATAAAGGACCAGAAATACCTTGCTTACGTATCATTGGAAAATGCATTAACATAAATACAGTGGTAAGAAGAGGTAATACAAAAGTGTGTAAACTATAAAAACGAGTCAAAGTGGATTGTCCTACACTAGCACTTCCACGCAATACTCTACCAAAGGCGATCCTATTATAGGAATAGCTTCCGACACGCCTTTGGGTGCCTAGGTATCCACCGTAAGCCTTTTCTTATCTGAACCTCGCCCTTAACTTTAAGGTTAAGGCTGTGCCATCCTAAGGTGCTACTAAACTAAAAAGAAGGATCTTATCAACGTCCATGAATGATAAATCACAGATCGAACTGCCGAATCAGAAAAATTGGGTGCTATCGTATAGCTTTGTACCAGCTAAGTTCACGAGTTAGAGATAAGCGGACTCAAACCGCTGACATCCACCACAAGGTAATCCACCGTCTCTTAGACCCCCGACTGGTTCTACCATAAAGGCCAATAATCGACAATAACTCCCCCCCCCCCTGAACACAACTTACAACTTTCATTGTACTGTGCTCTCTAAAGAGCAACTATTCTCAGAACTAGCTATACCTACCGTTTCCTTTTTAGGATCAATATCAACTATGCAGTTCATCCAACGATAAACTTACTATGAATTAATTATAGAGCTATGACACAATCAAACCCCAATGAACAAAATGTTGAATTGAATTGTACCAATCTCTACTGGGGGTTATTACTCATTTTTGTACTTACGGTTTTATTTTTTAATTATTTCTTCAATTCATTTCGAGTCAAGAGATAGATAAATAGACACATCCTATTGCACTAATTGGGGGCGTTTGTAGTGACTGAGGGGGTCAAAGACCAAGAAGTGAGTTATTTATCAGCCAAGCATTCTTCTCTTCTTACGGCTAGATTCAATCTCTTGGTTCGGACAATTTTGTCGTCTGTCGCCTAAGTACAGAGACCTAAAGTAAGAGATTAATTAGGGTATTTTTTTTCCATTCCTATATCATAAAATGATAGGGATATTTTCATTCCTTGTCAATTCTTTCTAGTATTTTCTGTATCGCAAAAATGAGGAATAGAAAATCCCATATGAATGTACCAGTTACAAGAACAAGAAAAGGCCTTATGATAGTTAATATGGGTCCCCACCAACCATTAATACATGGTATTCTTCGACTCATTGTTACTCTAGACGGTGAAGATGTTATTGATTGTGAACCAATATTAGGTTATTTACACAGAGGAATGGAAAAAATTGCAGAAAACTAAACAATTATACAATATTTACCTTATATAACATGTTGGGATTATTTAGCTACTATGTTTATAGAAGCAATAATAGTAAACAAACCAGAACTCTTGGGAAATATTCAAGTACCGGAAAGAGCCCGTTATATCAGAGTAATTATGTTGGAGTTGAGCCGTACAGCCTCTCATCTATTATAGCTTGGCCCTATTATGGCAGATATTGGTAGACAAACATGGTGCATCCTTCTCGGTCCCCTCGTACTAAGGGAAGGTCCTCTCAATGCTCTAATGCCCACATCGGATATAGACCGAACTGTCTCACGATGTTCTAAACCCAGCTCACATACTGCTTTAATAAGCGAACAGCCCAACACTTGGAACATACTACAGCCCCAGGTGGCGAAGAGCCGACATCGAGGTGCTAAACCTTCCCGTCAATGTGAGTTCTTGGGGAAGATCAGCCTGTTATCCCTAGAGTAACTTTTATCCGCTAAGTAACGGCCCTTCCACTCGGCACCGTCGGATCACTAAGGCTAACTTTAGTCCCTACTCGGGGTTTCTTGTAGTTTTTTAGTAAAAATGGGTGATGCAAGTTCTTCCCTTCTGAATCAGAAAGATTCAAATCTGAAAGAGGTTAACAATAAGTTCTTTCAAAATTGACTATTTGTCCCTCTATTAGAGTTTAACCACCAAGTTCGGGATGGATTGGTGTGGTTCCTCTACGCTTAGGACACCAGAATATCGAACCATGAATGAAGAAAGGAGACCCATTCGTTCTTTTTTCTCTAACAAATGGTCAGAACTTCATCTGGGTTCGAATCTCATTGAGAGGTCCACTAGAGATTAGAAATTGTTGAAGAAAGAACAAGATGTTCTTTTGTCCCTTCCAAGTGATCGAAAAATAAAGAACTAGTTACTATATTCAAGATAATTACGTATTTACAAAATATCATCTCAATTCATCCTATTTCATCAGATCCGGGATGTGATATGGTTATGAAGGATGAACTAGATATGGAAAGTTCTGATAAGATTTCTTTCTTGAACAAAAATTTATTTTTATATCTCCTTTCCATTTCCATTTAAGAGTTCTTATGTGTTTCCACACCCCTTTGAGACCTCGAAAAATGGACAAATTCATTTTCTTAGGAACACATACAAGATTTATCACTACAAAAAAAAAGGCTAATGGTAACCCACCATTAACTATTCATTTATTAACTACTTCATTTATGAATTATGAATTTCATAGTAATAGAAATAATGAATTCTAGTTTATTGAACATTACTTATCAAATCTCCTTATATGAAAAAATTATGATCTTCTGGTATCACAGTTTAAGCCACTTCTATATGAGGTTGTTTAGGATAGGACCTTTGTTGATAATCATTAACATTCAACATCTTCCCTATCCTTTGACTTTCAATCTCTACTTAATCCCTGCACTTTGGAAATATTTCGAATATCTCTTCACCTTTTTCTTCTTCGTTCAATTTCTCTAACCTGTTAGGTAAAAGTAAAGAGTCAGCCTTAACAGCAATTAGGAACTTAATATTTACCTTTGAGCTAAAAGATATATCCCTTTCTATTTCAAGCTCCTTCTCCACTTATTCCACACAAGCAATTCCTTGAGTAGTATTCGTAAGATTCTTAAGCTCCTTTTCACTCTGTAAGGCCTCTGCACTAATGTCCTTTGGGTACACCTTAGGTTGAGATAGTTATGCCTCTTTGCTTTTAACAGTGCGTGTCGAGTGCACTATAAAATTTACCTCACTCTACATACTAAAATTTGAGTTATGATGAGTCGGGATAGAATCTACAGGGAATGTTTAGTTAATTTTCGTAACAAAATTAATTAATGCAAGGAAAATATAAAAATGGGGGGTTTTTGGATTTTTAGGTCTGGTTCTAGGTTCAATCTCGCCCTAAACACCATCAAGCATATTTCATCATCCTAACGTCTTAACAACTCTCTTCAGACTATCGAACTAAAAGTAATAGAATGCTCTCTTAATCTTGGATTTCCCTTAAATTTTAATTAATCAAGATATGATCATTAATTAAACCTAACTACCAAATAACTTAGGATACAATCTCTATATTTAATTTGGCAGTCGCATTATGAAATGGAAAACGATCAATATAAGCAGTAACCTCACACGTTCAGGTTATTTAACATAAGTTATATTGTTCCTAACTATACGGGATCAGTAGATGCTACTCACAAACATTAAAAGTAAAGATTACGGATTACATTCAATGATTTAGAAATAGGTTCAAAATAGAACAATCAAAATAACGTATTAAGATCATTCATCCCAAAACTCGATCAAATCAACACCAATAATATAACAATTCGAAAATAAATTACAACCTTAAAATGACAAAAATAGCTTAACCATGACTTGGCGTCGATATTCTTGTTGAACCGACATCGGGAAACTAACCTTCTGGCTTCATTTTTATACTCCAAGTACCAACCATCTTCTAATTGCTTCGGGTGTGAAAGAACGATGAGAGAAGCAACGCCTCCACCCTCTTTTCTGATTTTATTTTCCATTCCACTGTCACTGTTCATAGTCTTTTAAAACCTACCTTGTTATTGTGCGTTTTAGATAAAATGCTTCATACATAAATGTCTACGTTTCACAAACATCGTCTGCGTGAAAAGCATATGTTGTGCACAATGTTTGTGTTTCGCAGACGCTATTTAAGTGAAATGTAGACGTTATGCATAACATCTGTGTGAAATGCAGACGTCGCATGTCTATCCCTTGCTTCACAATTACTGGTGCATTTTGCTTCCAAATTACTATCGTTTCATGCTAGTTCTTTTAGCTGCCTCTTTTCTTCATTTAACTCCCATAAATCACGTTGCATGATATGTTATTAAATCCACGTAATTGTACGCAAATTTCATGCATGTGCCGTGAGCAACTTTAAATCTTCTTTTTGTTTTCTTTTTCATTTTTTATTCTTTTTGTCTTTATTTTCTTCTTCTTACTCCATGAAGACAAGTATGCTTCTTCAAAAAGTGGCCCAAATCTCGTGCTTTCGACTCACTTTAGCTTCTTTGCTTCCAAATTGTGCCTAAAATCACGTATGAGTCAAAATGAGTATCTTAAGCAATTTTATGTCATTAATCGCTAAGTGTTATGAAATAATTAAACAATCAATTTCCCCTACACTTTGTCTTTTACTGTCCTCTATCAAATCATTAAAATCAAAATCACAAACCAAAACTTTTACTCATTTTCCACATTTCTTAAGAATATATAACCATAAGTAAAGATTAATGACTTTTAAAACCTTTAGCAAAAAACTCAACATTCAAAGCTTCTACTCATAATCAATCAACATTCATTACCCTTAGAAACTGAGTGATCTAGAGGTAGACTTGGACAAAAGGTGCTTAAACAAGATATTTCCACGAGGACACTCAAACACCATTCATAATCACAACAGTCCATAACTTTACATATCATTTCATTTCTCCACCACTAAAATTCACATGCATAATCATGATTCAAAGGACTTTTCTAGGGTTGTAATGTGGGTAAGGGTAAGGTGGGATGTATTTTGGGTAATGTAGTATAAAGGCCATCAAGCTAGTGAAGCAAAAGTAACACTCAATGAGATATAGATCACACAAGTTAACATTCATTCAAAATTGGGTACCCTCAGCCATGAATGCAACAACTATATTTCATAACTCAATTTAGCTCTCATACCATAAGTCGCATTAACATAACACAAAAAGTGCTCCATCCAAAACAACATCCGCCTCATATGCAATATATTCGAACACCCAATCAATACAACTTAAGGAGCACAAACTATTAATTAACAACTTTTCACAACAATTGTATTTCCTCCTTAATACTTTTATTCAAACTCACATTTTTTCTTTTCTTTTCTTACTTTTTTTCTTTCCTTTTCTTTCTTTCTTTCTTTTTCTTTCAAAAGCAAAAGTGATAGAAGTTGCATCAAGATAGAATTCATAAAATGGAATTTTAACGAATATAACCAACCCACATGTATGCATATCCCCACACTTAGGCTTTTGTACAATCATGTTCATCAAGAATTAACAAATGCTCCACTAATTTTAAGACTTAGGTAGGGCATTTGGTTAGGTACATGTAATGTAGTTTATACAAAAGAAAAGGATAATATAGCTCAAAGAGGGTTAACAAAGGAAAATTCACATAGTTGGGTAGGCTATTTAGCTAATGTAGCTCGTAATCTACAAAGAATGCCTAATCATTTTCATAAAAATGCATGTGATAAAAATGTGGTCTCAAATAGAAAATCAATGCAAAGTAAGGATGTATATGTCATGAAGGTCATACATAATAAACAAAACAGTTAGACTGATATAGATGTGTCAGTCTAATAGGGCTCAAAACCTCACTAGTTTTTGTTTACCACTAGTCACCACTCTTCTAAGCATAATGCATATTAACAAACCGCAAGGGAAAAAGTATATGCCAAATTTTTCTACGGATTTTACTAATCAATTCACACTCTAATTATAACTAAATAATCTTAAAAGCAATAGAAAATAAGAAAAAATGTTATTTTTGTTCGTTTGATTTTGAAAACTGCCTAATAAATCACATAAGCTACAATTAAGCTCAAAAACATGCATAAAAACTAATGTACCCCACCCCCACACTTAAAACTTTCATTGTCCTTAATGTAAAATAAAATGTAAGAAATGGAGCAGCTCACGAAAATAGTAAAACGAAAATGTAAAAGACAAAAATTAACTCCCCGTGGGTTGCCTCACAAGTAGCGTCTTTGTTTAATGTCATTAGCTCAACCTCCAGTTGCGTACATCAAGTGACACTAGTCACATCCTCCAGCATCAACACCTCCAAATTCTCCATTTGGAAGCCCTCATATTACAGCTTCAAGTGATGACCTGTAACATCCCACCCCCGTCGGGAAGGGTAAAATAATAAATTGGCTAGGGGTAAGAGTGATTAGGACTGCTTGACATTGTTATGCATACTGGTACTGGT